>QKWK01000016.1:0-304636 GCA_008065275.1 Vanrija humicola
CTAACCCCCTAACCCCCTAACCCTCTAACCCCCTAAGATGTATGGAGAATGCAAGGAGTTCGTGGAGGCAAGCCAAGCTCCAAACACCCACTCCCCATCGAATTATATGTGCGTGCCACCAAGACACGAAGAGCTGGACCGATGACATGTACTCAACGTCAGGGAGCGGCATGTTGCCCCGGCCCGCTGGCGGACCCCCACTTCCAGCGCCCTTTCCCCCACCTCGATACCGAAGCTTACCTTTGGCTGGTTGTAGGAAGTTGCCCGGAGTTACGGAGTACACTCGCTGTCGTTGTAGGTGACACTGTCGCGGTACATCTGTAAGGATACTTAAACCTGAGGGCCCCACGGGCAGCTTCTCCAGACAAGGATACCACCACACGCCATGACCCCGATCAATCACCACGACGAAGACCTGAAGCGCGAGGTCTCCCACGCGAGCGACATCAAAGGAGGATCCGCCGATGTGGAAGCCGTCCAAGCCGACGTTGCGGATAACGCGGCTGCTGGTTATGTAGACCCTACGCTGGTCATCTCAGAGGAGGAGAACACGCGCCTTCGTCGCCGTGTTCATCGCCGCATTCTACCACTCCTCACTCTGGCGTACCTTTGCCAGGCCCTTGACAAGGGAACTACCGCGACGTCGAGCATTATGGGATGGCTCCAGGACATCAACGCGAAGGGTGAGCTCCTGGCCTCTGCGGTCAAGCTGACAGCAAAGGCCAGGACTACGCCCTGACATCCACGCTGATGTGGGTTGGCATCATTGTCGGAGAGCCACTTGCCAACCAGGCTGTGCGACGTCTCCCCGTGGCCAAGGTCCTGAGTGTCGGCATTGTCATTTGGTCTGTGGTAAGTCGTGTGGCCTGTGCAAGCATCACTCCTTACACCTTTCATAGCTTCTGATCGGTATCGCGTTCTCCCTTTCTGTTCCGCCGGTCTTTGCCATCCGCTTCCTCCTCGGATTCTTCGAGTCGATCATCGGCCCCTGCCTCCTCACTCGTAAGACAAATTGCTGGAGCTGTGCAGAAGCGCTGACATCTCTTGTAGTTACGGTCCAATGGTATCTCGCCCCAGAGCAACCTCTTGTCCAGGCAGTCTGGCAGTGTAAGTTCATCTCGCCGAGCGACATCCCGTGCTGACATACCCTTTCAGGCATGGTGTGAGTACCCCATAGAACTCTTTCACGGATCTAATCAGACAGGGGTGCCAACACTATCATTTCTGGTATTCTCGGCGTACGTACCCAAGGTGGCATCATGCTAATCTTCTCTAGTATGCCTTCTACCACGTCAAGGATCATCATGGGCTGAAGGGATGGCAGTGGATGCACATTGCCATCGCCATCGTGTCCTTCATCGCCGCCATCATCATCTTCATCTTCCTCCCAGACTCTCCCACGCAAGCTCGATGGGCATCGGAAGAGGAAAAAGTCAAGCTTGTGGAGCGTGTTCGTGCAAACAACCAAGGACTCAAGCAGAAGAAGTTCAAGAAATCCCAGGTTGTCGAAGCCTTCACCGACCCCTATTCGCTCTGTCTCTTCTTCCTTCCGTTCTTCCAGACCCTCGTTATTGGCGGTGTGAACAAATTCAACAACCTTTTGCTCAACCAGGCATTTCACTTTGATGTCTTACAGTCACAGCTGCTGAACATCCCCCTCGGCACGCTGACGGTGAGCCCTTGCCTAGTTCATAACAGCTCACCCTCAGGTTACTGGATACTTTGTCATCTCTTGGTTCATCCGCCGCTACAATCAGACACTCCTCACGATGATTGCTTTCACCATCCCTAACATCATCGGTGGGTATGCCATAAATCTGTAGCATTGACTCTTTAGCGACCATTGTGATCATTCTCGTTCCTCCGTCGGACAAGAGCAAGGGTGGCCTGGTTGTCGCCCTCTACATGCTTCAAATCTTTCAGGCAAACAACCCTGCCATCTTCCTCATGCTTTCTCGCAACTCGGCCGGACAGACCAAGAAGAGTGTGACATACGCCATCACCGTAAGCCTACCTATCACTACTAAGAGCATATGCTGACTACATAGTACATGGGATGGGCAGGTGGCAATGCCATTTCGCCCCAGCTTTTCCAGGCTCGTTGGGCTCCACGCTACCTCCACAGTCTTCACATTCATCTGGCCCTTTGTGAGTAGCCACAGCCGCCAAAACGGAACTGCAGCTGACATTTTCAGACGGCTCGTTTATCACGCTCTGTCTCCTCACCCGCTGGCTTCTTGTGAGCCGTAACAAGAAAAAGATTGCCGCCCAAGGTCCGGGAGGTCCCAAGAACGAACGCGCCTTTGACGACCTCACAGACATCGAGGTGATTGGACATTGGCCCTGATACTGAGCGCACAACTGACACCTCAGAACCCGGACTTCAGGTACTGTCTGTGATGAGGAAAGGACATCCAAGGTATGAACGAGGAGGGAAAAGTTGTTGCCAGAAGTGTGTAGAGGTGGCTGTGTTCGAAAATGTGTTGAATGAAAGCAGGTTGAATGATGAAAGCGTTTCCACGTCTGATTCTGTGCTCTGCTTGGACAAGTTTGGCCCCACTTTAGGCAGCTTTGCAGTCTGTTTCCAGACTCATGTTGAAGCACTCGCATTTCGTGTATCACAAGCGTGTACAATTGAATGGTACTGAGTCAAGATGTCGGGTGGACGTATTGGTGCAGCAAGGATCGGTGCAGGACGTATCGGCACAAGTGAGGTGAGGTCATCACTGCCAACAGCAATGGCTGGTGAACTTAGGTGTGTCTGAAAGGTGATCGAAGTCCTTTCGTGGGACTAGGGGGAGGGGAAAGGTTTGGGAGTTTGGACATGTTGGCCAGGCGCGCTGAAGCTCGAAGGACAGCAGAAGACGGGCGAGGTGACTGAGCGGGCGAAGCGCGGCCGCAGAGTTGCCTGGAATAGGAGACTCGAGCCGGGGAAGGTGAGGTTGGAGTCGGGAGACAATATGGCCCAGCCTGGAATGGGCTGGCAGAGGGGCGTCGCGGTCGATGAGGTGTAGCTGGGGGCAGTTGTCGTTTAGGCGTCGAAGGGCTTGGACACAGGTGCCATCGAGAAGTTGCAGCAATGATCTTCTTGGGAGTCTTGGGCAAGCTGCACAGCTCGGCCGGTGAGGACAGTCGCGAACGCCTGGTTGGTGTTCGTGGAGGCACCAGGTTGTGTGCTACAAAGGAAGGGATAGGAGGGGGTGGCGGTGGGGCTGCAGACGTGCTGAAGGGCCGGTTCATTGTAGTGTGTACGTGCGTTGAGGCCAGAGCTTGTAAGAGGAATAGATGCATGGGGGAAAGGAGGACGTCGCAGCTTGATAACTACAGCGACGTCGGTGGTGTGTGCACCTCGTGACAACAGCAACATCCAGGAGGATGGGAAATCACGCCAGAAAACAATGGAACAAGGGATGGGAGGCGCACCTCGCCACAGGCACACAGGTAGGAGTGGACCCTCCCCAAAGCGCCACAAGACGGAGTGAGCAGGGCAGGAGCGCCCGTTGATGGCTCTCTCGTGTCGGCCGGACAGATGAGTGGCGCTTGCCTGTGCGGTGCCAGAGAATCCCCCACCGTCATCGGCCCACCAGCTCCTGTTGGGTCGAGAAGACGGGCATATGTACCTTGCGCCATAATGCTCCCAATTCAAGGGTGCTGGTACATTGCTCCGACTCATGATGGCCCGGTTGTCTATTAACCACTAGCGCCACCGGCGCCACCGCAGCGACATCAAGCCTTGACCCGGGCGCCAAGCACGGCCAGGGATGGACTCGGTGACGCCCAGACGGTGATTTGCAGCCTCCCGTGCTGCCCTGCTCCCGACTTGGCTTGAGTCCTCCTCAACTGTTGTTAGGGAAGGCGTGTAGCTGATCATATAGGACCGACAATCACGTCGTAACTGTGAACGCGGTTTGCATCACCAACCCGATGATCCAAGCCCCAACAAATCGCCGCCCTATTTGTGATCGCGTCGGTCCACTGGAACACATGGGGATAAGCTGAACATCCTGAGCCGACCACCTCGAATTGCTGGGCTTCGACGGCTGCACGTGGTGCGTGCAGGCGCATCCGAATCAAAAGCATTGCCTTGAACTTTGAACGTCATCTGGTCGTGGAGGGGAGGGCGGGGGGCACAGACCCCCGCCCCCGCCGACGCAGTATGGAGGACGGATGCTCAGCTTTGAAGAGCTGTGTAGTCAGGTATGTTAGCTGCGTATCACAAGCTGTCCCATCTAACTTTGCCACGACACCTGCGCGGCGAAACAGTTAAAGACCAGCCATCACGGGCCGAGCTCTCGAGGACCTTGAGTTGGGGTACGCATGCTACGTGCCCGGCAGCGTAAGTCCTCGCCATGAAACAGGCGGCAGCAGATTTGACCGTTTCCCAACGGCGATCCAAATATCTGTGGCTGGGTCGCAGCCAGCAGCATGCGTCAAAGTGGCCGACACCCTCTGGCGGATCATCTTCAGCGTCGGAGTCACCAGCACCCCAACCTCATCCGGCATACACATATGCATCCATGCATGTGCAGTGCAAGACGATCTGGCCCCAAGCTCTAAGCAAAGACAACCGTCTTCGTTTTGTTGAGGAAGACTCGTCCCTCGGTGGTCCACTTGACAGCAGCAGCGAGCACCTGGCTCTCAATGTTGGAGCCCTCCTCGACGAGCTCCTTGGGGCTCATGGCGTGGTCGACACGCGCAACGCGCTGCTCAATGATCGGTCCCTCGTCAAGATCGGCCGTGACAAAGTGGGCAGTCGCACCGATGGTCTTGACGCCGCGCTCGTAGGCCTGGTGATAGGGCTTAGCACCCTTGAAACTGGGCAAGAACGAGTGGTGGATGTTGATGATGCGGCCGCTCATCTCGGAACAGAGACGAGGGGTGAGGACCTGCATGTAACGGGCAAGAACAATGAGCTCGATGTTGAACTCGGCAACAATGTCCAAGATCTGCTGCTCCTGTTGCGCCTTGGTGTCCTTGGTGACGGGGAGGTGGCGGAACTCGATGCCATAGTTGGCGGCGAGCTGAGCAAAGTCGGGGTGGTTGGACACGATGATGGGGACCTCGACATTGAGCTTGCCCTCCTTGATACGGAACAGCAGGTCGTTCAAGCAGTGGCCGATCTTGGACACCATGATGAGGACGCGAGTCTTGCGGGCTGCAGGGCGGATCTCGTAGTAGTCGAACGAGAACTTGGCCGCGAGCTCCTCGAATGGCTGCTTGAGCTTGGAAGCGTCATCGGAGTCGGTGTAGCCAAAGTGCACGCGCATGAAGAACTTGTCCGAGACTGGATCGGAGAACTGCTGCAGGTCGAGAATGTTGAGCTCGAGCGATGCAAGCACGCCAGTCACGGCATGGACGATGCCGGGCCTGTCGGGGCAAGAGAGGGTGAGGATGTGGTCGACCTTGGCCATGTTGAGATGGTCTTGAGGTGTTGCTGGCGAGAAGTGTATTGAAGAGGTGTGACGCGCCGAGGGAAAAACAACAATCCGACGCGGCAAAGCTCGTCGAGTCGAAGGGGCGAATCGTCTGCGGCAACCTGCCGCGTGCTCAGGGCTTCATTCCTATCTTGCCGAATACACGTGGAAAATTCGTGGGGCCCACATGGCGGAGAGCCTACCGACAAGTCGGTGATAGCGTCCAATGTGAGGGCTCGCAGGGATGCCGGACATTTGTTTATGCCGTTGGTTCCCCATCCGCCAAAGCACTATGAGGTAAGTGATGGCGGTGCTATCAGACACCACCTCCATTTTATCGAACCCTTCTATTTCAATAGCGCTGTGTCTGCACAGGCCAATGCGCACGCGTGACGGCGAACGACCTTCTGACGCCATTACGAGCTCCTAAGCGAGTGTGGTGATCATTCATCGGCGACTGGCGAGGTCTCGATGGTGTCAGCGGGCGTGATAAGTCGGAGCAGGGGCAGGGCAGTCGGCTTGGCCCGTGGTTGCAAACTGTACCATGTGAGGTATCGTGGCGATGACTGCCGTCGTGCGAGGTGACCCACGAGTACAAGAAGAGCTGTATGAATGAGGTCCAGTGCAGGTCACGTCTCGATACTGCTGCCATGACCCAGCCGACGACCACAGACGAGTCCACTACAGTCCCCCCCGGAGTCCCCGTCGCGCCGTTTGATCCGACATACGGCGGCAAGGTGAACCCCCTAGCCGCTTCCTACAACGCCAACTTCTACGATTATGGTGCACCACTTGTAAGCTACGACGTGGCCTCGCTGGACCCTCTACCAGAGGTCCGCCAGCCGCGTGCCAACGGTCGAGGCCCATGGGTGAACCCTCCCCGTCCCGATGGTCAGCTCTCGCCCTACTATGGCAAACTGTTCAACGAGCACTACGACCACCCACGCGTGTCTCCCAATTGGGATATCCACATCTACCACAAGCCGAACAACAAGGGCGAGCGCGAGTATGCCAAGAAAGTTCATTCCGCGCTCCGCCGCGAGTTCCCCGAGATCGGCACGTACACCTTCTACGAGGTTGCGATCGGACCACACGTGAGCCCCCTCAGCACGGGCGACGGGACGATGCTGACCAGCAGCCTGTGCCCATGTTCCTTGTCGAGATTTACACCACCGAGCAGCTTGGAGCAGTGTTCTCCTATCTCGTTCAAAATCGTGGCCCCTTGTCGTCAGTGCATCACCCTGGAACTGACCTGACTCCCACAGGGTTCTCATCCACCCACACACTGGAGACCAGGTGGCCGACCACTCAACGCATGCGACATGGCTGGGCAACAAAGTTGACCTGGACCTGGACGGCTTGCGCCTCAGCGATGCCAAGTGGCGGGCAACAGATGAGGGCCAGGCGTGGTCCAAGGTAGAGCAGGAGCGAGCGGCCGTCAAGGCTGCTCTCCAGTCAAGCCCAGAGGCCAAGGATTGAGTAAAGGGGGCGTGATGAACGAATAGAGAGGTTGCCGTATAGAACATATGGCATGGGGGTGCGCCTATTGGTACCTGTTGACGCTGGCTCACATTACAACTCCTCGCGTGTCGGGTCGCTTGGAGAATGGCTGGGAGGTCCTTCCGAACCCCGTATCGCCTTCACGCGTTTGAACATCGGTATCCATGGTATTCGCTCATGTTCACACTGGCAGCGTTCAGACTTGGGGACCCCATCGAGAGCCTGTCAAGTTAGCATGTGGACAAGGGGCGCGGCCTGTCGCGACGGTTGCACCTCAGCTGTTACCTCACCTGTTCGATGTGATTGCCTGGGACGTGTCAGATGGAACTGCAGAGGCACCCACCGCAACCCCACCACGTCGGCTTGCCGTCATTGGGGCAGACGACACGATGGCACATGATGAATGCCAACGTGATCAACAGCGTGAGATTCAGAAGCCGCTGTGCTATGGCCATTCCTGCCAGATGGTTGATTGTCGAACCACGAATGGTGGAGGATTGTGTGGTGGAGCAAAGTTCTTCCGTTTGAAACGTCCCGGTCAAGGAAGCGACCTGATCATTTCTCTTGCCGAGGGCAATCTCATCCATAATCAATCACACCCTGCGATGCGCGCACTAAACCTGCATGACGAGCATGGCCGGAATCTGTCATGCTGGCGAAGTCGGCATGTCAACCCAGAGCCCCACCCAAGGCAAGGGATGTCAAGTGAGTCAGCGAGTCTGAAGCACAGGAAGTGTCGCGTCAAACGACATAGAGGGTGGTCACGTCGGCAACGGTCACGACTTGGCGTACAGGAATCCCATGGGGCTAGATCTAGCCTTGCTCCAATCTAGAGCTGAGACAGACCCAGCCGGCCGCCGGCGCGTCGTTTCGTCGCGGCTGGTGGGATGCGCAAGGACCCGCCAGTATCCAAGCCCTTCGAAAGTATCATTAGCGACTGAGCTTGTGAGTAGAACTCCCATTGAGGCCCACGCTGATAAGAAGTGCCCGTCAGGCAGTGCATGTAACTGAAATGACATCGATGAATCAACAGAGGCTGCACCAGCTGCAACTGTAGTGTAGCTGCATGTTTTGTGATGGCTGCATGCGGACTGGGCATTGCGTCACTGTTTGTTCCGGCAAGCTGTTTAAGACCACAGCGATCCACCCAGTTTGCCACTGCCCGAGCAAGAGATAGCCGGGCATGAGTCGCGAGCCCGGGCAGGCTCCAAAGTTCACCTAACTGGTGCCGTCTCCTACCGTAGGCAGCTGGTTGCAGATAACTCGGGCTCTCGACCGCGAACCACCACTCGGCCAACAGCCGCGTCCCAACCATCCACCATCGCTCCTGCTCACCACCCGACTTGTTTCTACCGAGACCTCGGTAGCCCGGTTTGGCCAGCTGTTAAAACCTGGGCTCCACGATGCATGCGCGTCTCTTCTTCCTAATTGCCGTCGACTGCGACATCGACCACACATTATGTCCCCCGTACTCGACCAGATCACTGCACCGCTTGGCGGCTCAGCAATCATTGGAGCACTCCGCTCGGTGAAAGATGCTCTCCCGGCCTGGACCACACACCCTGCTGCTCTCATCGCATGGTGGATTGTGGGCACTGTGGCCACCGTCGCCTTCTTCCTCTATCCCTACCAGTCCCTGGTATGCACGTTCAAGACGCTACCTGGCCCACCACGCAAATCGGCTTTCCTTGGCAACTCAATGGAGAGTATGACAGGCGAACCTGGCTCCCAACACAAGAAATGGCTGGACACCTATGGGAAGACCGTTCACCTCTCTGGGCTAGGCGGTCGCAGTGCCCTCCTGACGGCAGATGTCACCACCATCGGCTACATCCTCCAGCATGGCTACGACTTCGCCAAGCCGTCCTTCGCCGGCAACCTACTTGGCCCGCTACTCGGTTGGGGACTACTCATCGCCGAGGGCGCAGACCACCGCCGCCAGCGCCGCGTTGTGCAGCCAGTGTTCAGCCCTGCACACGTCAAGCTCATGATTCCTGTCTTCCTCAACAAGTCGTACGTGCTCGCCAAGATGTGGAACGACCTTATCGACTCAAAAGGCGACCCGGTGAAGGCTGGCCTCGAGGCATCCGACTTTGCTGCTCCTAGCCCCGGAACGGCTGCCGACCTGCAGTTGGCCGGTGATGACGGTCTCAAGATCGACACGCTTCGGTTCTTCAACAGGCTCGCTCTTGACATCCTCGGCGTCGCTGGCATGAACAATGATTTCGACAGTCTTCGCAAGAGCAACAACAAGCTGTCCAATTCATACAACGACATCATTGCCGCTGTTCACGCCATGACACCCATGTTGATGATGGAGACGTTCTTCCCGATCCTACGCACACTGGTTGTGAGTGATGCGACAAGAAAACCTCCGTCACTGACTATTACAGCCTACGGAGCGCGGGCGCATTGTGAACAAGAACGTGGGTGTTACGAAAGAAGAGAGCAACGTGAGTATCCTAGACGCGCTGAGGGTTCTGATCGCGTTAGAAACTCGTCCAGGAGAAGAAGAAGCGCATCGCCAACGAGAAGGAAGGCATCCTGGCCCCGACCGAGGTCGACAAGGACATCCTGTCCCTCTTGATTCGCAACAACAGCTCGGCTGGAGTCCGTGATGACCAGCGGTTGACCGATGACGAGGTTCTCGCACAGGTCACCACCCTTCTGTTTGCCGGGCACGAGACCACGTCGACTGGCCTGGGGTTCCTTGTCGAGCGGCTCGCAAACCACCCTGAGGTCCAGCAGAAGCTGTACGAGGAGGTGTCTCAGTTCCCAGAGGACATGCCAGACTTGTACGTCTCCACATTACTACATGCTTTGTTATTAACAGTTCACGCAGTGACCAGCTCAACTCACTTTCGTACCTCGACAAGGTGGTCCATGAAGTCCTTCGTATGGACAGCCCCATCATGGCCACCATTCGCGTTCCAAACCAGGACTGCGTCCTTCCAGTTGGCAGTCCCATCGTAGGCACCGACGGTAAACTGATTGAAAGCCTCCGAGTCAAGAAGGGCACTTCCATCTTCATCGAGATCGGCTACGTCAACAAGCTCCCCGAAGTTTGGGGCCCGGACGCGCACGAGTTCAACCCGGACCGCCACGACCGCCCGCCTCTTGAGAAGGTGCCTGGCGTCTATGGCAACGTCTTGTCATTCCTTGGTGGCGCACGCAACTGCATTGGATACAGGTTCGCCGTCACAGAGATGAAGGCGGCGACATTTGTCCTCGCGCGCAACTTCAAGTTTGAGCCACTGCCGAGCAAGCCTCCAATCAAGCGCGAGTGGATGGTGGTCCAGCGCCCAACCGTCGAGAATGAGAGCTCGTATGGCCCGCAGATGCCTCTGATTGTGCGCAAGCGCCATGTCCACGAGTTGTAAACGAGTTGTGTTGTCGCGTGACACCCCGACAGGTCGTAACATATCGAGTAGATGCGGGTGTTGGTCAGTCATCTTGTTCGATACCCCTCAGTAGGACACTATTAGTGTAGTTGGCCTTCTGCATGAATGCAAGCGTCACCTCCAGTCGTTAGTGCACCACAGAGTGCAAGGGCAGGGCGGGGCAGCTGAGGAAGGGCTTCCAGGTGCCGCCCACCACGCGATTCAAGTTGCCTATTGTACATGCAATGAAACATCGCTCGATGCAAAGTAACAATGTCGTGGTCGGCTGGGGGCACTTGTCGCTATCATAGCGCAGTGCTTGAACGCATTCGTCTGGTGAACGTCGGTCCTTAGTCGAGGTCCTCGGCGAGCTGGGCCTCAGTCTTGGCGGGCTGCTCCGACTCCTGGAGGATGAGGTCCGCAATGTTGTCGGCCATGGCGGCAGCCTGGTCGGCCGACTTGGAAACGGGGGCCTTGCCGGAAGACGAGCCCTCGGCGATCTGAGGGACCTCACCGTCAACGTCGCCGGCGTCGGGGCCGGCAGCGGCGGCGAGAGCCTGCTGCTGCTCGACGGCGCGACCCATCTCAGCCATGAGCATGGCGCCGAGGACAGGGTCCGAGTCGACAATCTTGGACATCTGCTCGATAACACCGGGCATGTCCTCCTCCGACTTGACGGTGCGGAGGAGCTGGGCGAGCTGGCGGGCCTTGACGGGGTCGACGGGCGGCAGCTGGCCGTTGGCACCGGCGCCGGCAGCGGCGGGGACAGCGGCGGCAGCCGCAGCGGCCTCGGCACGCTTGGCCTTGGCCTCGCGAGCGGCGCGCTTCCTAGCGATGGCGCGGTCGATGGGGGCCATTTTGGAGTTGTTGGGAAGGAAAAGGGGTGGAAGAGAGGGAGGCTTGACGATGACAGCCCAACCCTAGTCGTGTAGTTTCGAGTGAAAAGTCGGTTTGGTGGACAATTGTGGATAAGCCATGTGGTCAACGTGGATCCTGCGTGCGATGCACGTGGTCAGTGACCTTATGTTTGGCATCTACTTGCACGACAAATGGCTGCTACATGCACAGGGCCTCCGACTGATGCTGCTTGCTATGCATGCCAGCGCTCTGCGCTACCAAGGCGACGTCTTTGTCCGATCGTCCAGTGTGGAGTGCTTTGACTGCGCCCCTCCAAAGTAAGGTGACACTTGTGTGGGAGAAGGGCCAAATCACATTGGAATGCAACAGCCGCTGTATCGCGCTGTATGCGCGGCGAACGGGGCAAGCTCCCATATCTAAAGAATGCATACTCGGCACTCGCCTAGAACAGTACACCCTTGACCTGCTCAATATCTGACACCTTGATGTTCTTGATAAGCAGGATAGACACCAGCGCCATGCCCATGATAGCAGTGCCAGCAATGAGCATGCGGCTTTGCGCCTGAGCGTACGCCAGTGAGATCGCAGTGCGGACGTCGGTGCCAACGTCGTAGCTGAGCTGCACCTCGAGCGATTCGTAGATTTCCTCCCAGTCGGGGAGGGCTTCTTCGGGAAGCATAGACTTGAGTGCGCTCGGTAAGGTGTTCGTCCAGATCGCACCCGAGACACTGTTGCCGATGGCACCGCCAAAGTAGCCTGAAAGACCGAGAAGGGCGAGCATGCCAGCAGCATCGTTGTGACTGCCAGCCGCGAGAACGGCCACCTGCTCAACAAGGGTGAAAGCCGACCCGCCGATAGAGATGAGGACCTGGGTGAAGACAATCCAGCCGACGTGATGGCCGGGCTTGCGGAAATGAATCATAAGGCCTTCACCGAGCGTGTAGATGGGCACGCTGATGAGGACGACCCATTTGAAGTATCCAGTTCGACGAATGAGGTACCCGACCGGAAGAAGCCACACCGTTGCCACAACATCGTAAATGGAGGCAATGTAGCCTGCCTTGCTGATCGAGAGGTTGTACACCACCTGGAGGTAAGATGTGAAGTATGAGGCCCAGCAGTAGTATGCGATCTGCCACGACACGTTGAGCATGCACGCGCCAACGACGGTGCGAGACGACAGTAGGTGGAAGGGGATGAATGGGACCGGGGAAAAGTACTTTTCGACCAGCACAAATGCGGCCAGGCAGACGACACCGATGACGAGCATGGTGATAACCGATGCAGAACGCCACTCGTCTTCAATGGACGTCGCAATGGAGAACGGCAGCAGGAACAGCACCATCCCAGCCGACACCAGGAAGACTCCTAGGACTAAGGAAGAGTCAGCAATGGCCCCATAACGGGGGACGCACCATCAAACTGAATGAGGTAGTGGATGACCGACTGCATGGCTGTCCTGCCCGACTGTTCCTTGACCTCGTGGCCGAGCTTGACAGCTCGGCGTTTCTGGATCTGGAGGAACACAAACATCGGGATGGCGACGACTGGGAGGATGATGGCAAAGGCTCCGTAGCCCCAGCGCCAGTTGCTTTCATAGAAGCGCTCGGACATGGCGGGGCCCGCGTACGCCGTGATGATCCAAGGGGAAGATGTGAACGCGAACGCAAGTCCTCGGTTCCGGAGGTGGGACGTGTCGGCAGTGAGGACATCGACGCAGAAGATGATGCCGATGAAACCGATGGAGTAGAACACTTGGGCAGTGCAGTAGGTGTAGATTTCCTTGCAGGCTGCGCTCAGAATAAGACCAAGGGTGGCCAGGACAGTCATAGCGAGATAGCCATAGGAGCGATCCCACAAGTTGAGAATCTTTGCGAGGACCATGTACGCCACACCAGACATGACGTTGGACACGATGGAGATGGTGGGGATGAGAGAGTGCTGTGAAAACCCAGATGTCACGTATGCTGTGAGGTTGCCCGTGATCGACGACTGAAACGCATTGACAGCATAGGTCAGCCAGAAGCTGGGGAGTTAGCAGTGGAAACGGGTGCCAGACATACAAGGCATAGATTGTTCGCAAGGACGACTTGTCCCAGCTCTGGGTGATGGCCTCTGCGGTCTTGACACCGGTCTGGACAGCCTCTTCGTCGGCGGGAATGGTGACCTTTTCGTCGGCGGGCCAGTCCTCCGGCGCGGCTGGCGCGCCAAGGTGCGTAGCCGCTGCTGTGTCGATGAGACTGACTGACTGGTCAACCTTCATGGTGGTGGGGTTGGAGCCAACATCAAGCCGCCGATGCTTGTTAAGAAGTGTTGAGCAGTCGCCAAAAACAGCGCTCAATGGCTCTGTTCGTGCCGAGTCGGCCGATTATCTGGTATCAGATTAGACCTCCAAAGCCGCCATTTGGTGGTTTCGGCAGTCACAAACCACGAGGCCGACAGATGGAAAAGATTTTGGCGCGCGGCGCGGCTAATCTCGCAGTCGGGCTCTTGGCCAGATCGGGTTATATGGTAGGCTGGGCATGTCGGCCGAGGGTGGCGCAGGGCTGTAGAGGGTTTTATCAGATTGCATGTGCAGGGACCGGCTCTGTACTCGCCTGCAAACTGGCGGTGAAGTTGGGTTACTTCGGCGGGTAAATCCTGCGAGCGCGCCGGCGGCAAACACAGGGATCTTACCTTCCTCAGCAGACCTATCATACGGTCAACATCTTGACCAAAGACAGAACCACTGGTCCGACCTCCGCCGCGCTTTGTTGTGTTTTCTATCGAACACCACATCGGACCGTTCCGAGACGCAGCTGTGCCGCAATGTCGCTTGCCGGAACATTGTCGCTATACCCACGCCCTGGGTCCAGTTGGGAGCGCCGCCCGTACTTCAGTTCAGGTGACGAGAATGCCGCTCGAGCCGTGGTGTTCATCGGCGGCCTTTTCAGCGGCATGCTGGACGCGCCGTTTTTGCCCCGGCTTTCGCGCGCCCTCGGAGATGCGGGCTGGAGATTGTACGTCCTATGTCTGGGCCATTGCTGAGAGCGCAGAGTGCAAATCCACTGGTCAAGCGCGTACGACGGCTTCGGAACTGGTAGCCTTGATCGCGACTGCGACGAGCTCGAGTCACTTGTGGCCCATCTCCGCACCCTTGGTGTTCATACGGTGGTTCTCATGGGCCACTCGACCGGATCTCAGGCCGTGTTGAGGTACCTTAGCAAGGCTGGTCGATCAGAGGTGCAAGGCGGGATCCTTCAGTCACCCGCTTCGGATCGAGAGTTCTTTGCTGCAGACCCGGACGACACCAACGTGTGGAAGCAGTACCTTCCTCACGCCGAAACCCTTATCGCAGCCGGCAAAGGGGATCACTTGCTCGATGACAAGTTCACAGCAGAGACAAGTATCAGAATGACTGCATATCGACTCCATAGTCTGGTCGGCCTCGGGTGAGTACGGTGAGCCAGCTTGCCAGACTGACAGTTCAGAGGCGACGATGATTACTTCTCGTCCGATCTTCCCGACGTGCCCGACGACAGCGTGCATATTCACCCGCTGTCAAGCTCCTTTGGCAAGCTATCAGCGCCTGCTTTAGCACTGTGGTGTGAGAAGGACCACTGCGCCGTTCTTCCAGACCAGACACCGTTGCTACGCAGGTGGGAAGCTGCAAGTCAGGGCAAGCTTGAGTGGAGGATCCTCCTGGGAGCCTCGCACACAGTCGACGAGGGGGACGCACAGGAGGCCATGTGTTCCCATGTAGTGACTTGGCTACATCGGTTTCACACATAGAGAGATACACAGGTATACAACAATCCGTATGCACACAGTCTCGCCCTAGATGAGCAACAAACCTTCGTCGTCAAGCTCAAACATCACCCTTCGCCAACACACCTCGACCCCTGGAGGGCCTTGATCTCGTTGACGCCACACCTCATTGATGAGGCGGAGAGCGCTCTGCGTATTGCCAAACTGCGCCTCCTCACCCAACTGAGAGAAGCGGTCTTGGAAGAACCGACGTTGTTGGGAGGTGGACGCATGCGCACTAGCGATGACGATGGGGAAGACAAGGGCGCGGTCAGCCCCTTCTACCCCTGTGGAGTCCATGGCAGTCAGCGCCGAGACTGTATCTCGGACAGCTGTCGCGACCTCGAGAACTGGGGCTTAGCATGTGGGGTTGGCTTAACCTGTCGACGTACCATCAGGAAAGCATCCATTCACCACGGTTGCGAGCAGAACTCGGGTGGCGTTGTAGAACACGTCTGACATGGCTTTGCGCTGCACTCCACCAAGATCCGTAGCTTCGAAAAGGTGGTTCTCCCTCCAGCACCGCTCGTCCAAGAGTCGCTCGATGGCGCTTGCGTGTGCGAGCAAGCTTCGGAGGGACAGCTGACCTATTCGTTGCGCCTCTTGCTTCCATTCCGAGAGGGCGATTGCTTCGGCAATGGCGAGCCGCTGCTGTCAGCTAAGACAGAGGAGTTTACTCACCGTGGTGCTATCACAGCCCATGACCGTCTCTTTGAGCAACCTAGCCTTGTCCAGACCAGTATGCCCATCCAGCAGAAGGGTGCGGTAAAGTGGGAGGAACTTGGATGCAACCCCTTCCGTGACGGACGTTAGAATGTCCGTCCAGATCAGCGGGTTGAGGAGGTGACCAAGACGACTGATCAGGCCGGCCGTGTCTGGAGGGGAGAATCTGGTGTTAGGTAGTTCATCGCCTCGGGAACACTCACAACTCCTGCCCTCGCATCGAAGACGCGAGACATCGGCGACAAAGGTCGACGGATTCTCTCCAACCTTTGCGGTTCCCCCCGTCAAACAGGTGGAAACTGGCAACGGCCATTGTAGAGACAATCATCTCGTGCGTGTCAAAGCGGGCCAGTGGCATAGCCTTGATCTGCGTGAGATTGTGTCGGAGGCTGGTCTCGGCAAAGTCGACATCCGCATCGGGCATCAACAGGTGGCTGTCAGCGCCGGGACGCCGACGCCGACGCTTGGACCCCATGTGCAACGCAGCCATGCTCGTGACAGACCCGAAAACCACGGAGTTTGTGAACGCCAGGGGTGCGATAAGGTCAACCATGGTCTTGCGGTCAAACGGGTACTGATATGGCAGAATGACTTTGAGATAGTGGTCGAAGTAGCGCATATCGGGTGAATGTGTCGGGCTGGGGGTGCAGTATGTGGTCGATGGCTGGGTTAGGAGCGGATAGTAGTTGCTCGTGGGGTTAAGCGTGAGGATGAGACTGCTGGGATCGATGCCGAGCAGGGAGATGAGATCGTGGTCGAGGTCAGATTCAGCACTGGGCGAAGAGTTCCCGGGTACCAGGTGGGTCGCGAAAGATGCCGCATCCGAAGTTGCCCCATTGCTGCTCATGTCGATTGCAGGGGGCAGTAGGGAGTCCAGATCTTGGATGATCGTTGCATCCTCGCTTCCTGAGGGTAACGGACAGTCGATCTCGCCACCGTCGCTGCGCGAGGGGCCGGGGGTATCGAGCTGGACGACGGGGGCGTCGACGTCCACGCGCGCTAGCCTGTCCTTTGACCCGCGCACGCGATGCTCCATCTGACGGGCACGCTCTTCAGCCTTTGCCGACCAATGGAGGTTCATCTTGGCCGTCCGGGTGTCTGAGACGGCTTTCTTTCTGCCAGTCAGCGCGGAACGTCACCAGCACCCACATTCTCCTCGACATGTCGGTCACGACCTCCCGTTGTCGCATCCATGCCGGCTTGCTCGTACCCTCGTATCCAAGGCAGTCGATTCCGAGCCGCGTGCACGTTGCGCAGACAGGCCGCGCTTCGTCGCAACGCTGGGGGGTCAGCAACTTATCTCCATCACACACTGCACCTTTTTCCGCACACGGCAGGTCAGACAGCCTTTCTTTGTCCGCGTCTGCTTTGGACTTGGCTCCGGCCCAGTTCTTGATGCTGTAGCGGTGATGTCCAGGTGTGTATCTTGGTCCATCATGCAAGTGTCGATAAGCTGAAGCGATGGCGGTTGATAATGTGGTTCGTCCAGCCAGGACGCATCAGATCGCAGCTGCCCGCAGCATTTTGTCCTTGTCGGGCTACTCACACCCGAAAACAACCCTTCAGGAACAAAATACAAATACAACTCCTTGGCATCACATGCACGCTGGTGTCTACAATCTTCTGTATTATGGGCTGGCATTATTCACCGATGGGCAGATACTGAGCCGCAGCATTGACAAAGGTCATGGCGCGGCTTTGGTCAATCTGGTTGAGCGCGGTGACGACGATAGTTATAAGCGCAAGGTCGACGCCGGGTGCAACAGTCAACGTGTACTGGGCATTGTCAGTTTGTGGGTCGCTTGCTGCAGGCTGCGCAACTCACAGTCGCCTTCTCTGGGGGAAGGAGAAGTGCCTTGGTCTTGTCACGGATGATGCTGGCCACGACCTGACCATTGTCCATCACGAGCTGGCATTGAAGCCCGACCCAGAGCTTGCCTTGGACACTGAGCGACACGCCTTGCCCTGTCACACTGTTGGTGAAGCTGATTCTGAACTTGGATAGCGCTGACGTTTAGCTGAATCCCATGTTGGACTACTCACCAGAGTACATCGTGTCGATTCGGATCTGATCCTGGCCCTGCCCGTTGCGAATCACGGCCTTGTTTAGTCCTCTGGATGTGGCCTCCTCAAACTGGTACAACACGCTTCCATTGATGTCGTTCATAACTTGGCCGTCAGCAGGGAGCAATCGCGCTGGTCCGCTCACTCATAACCTTGTTAGCGCCTTTCTGGTTCGCAAACTTGAACACCACATTGCCGTTAACATCTCTGGCCGAGGGGTCCGCGACCTTGAAGAAGATGTTGTCCTTAAGCGCCAGAGTCATGCTCTCGCTCACTACGCAGTGAGGCAGAATGGCGAGTGCGGGCTCAATGCGAGGAAGGACTGGGAGAGGTCGGTTATGAGGGAGATTGGCGTTGCCAAACGTTGCCCCAGGTGCAGCCGGGGCAGCTGGAGGAGTTGGCGCAGCGAGGAACGATGGGGGCTGTCCCGGCACTGCGGCTGCAGCGTAGGCCACTTGGCCTTGGACTGCCGATGGTTGCGCGCCGCCTCCTGGGAAAGGCGCGGCCACTGGCTGTTGGGCACCAGGCGCCACGAGAGGCACTCCTTGCTGTTGGGCAGGGGTATCTGGCGGCTGCGAAATCACTCCAGGTTGTGGAACCACCCCTGGCTGATAAGGAGTCGGTGCTGACTGCTGGGACGGCTGCGCAACTCCGGGATATTGGTGAGGAACTACCGAAGGTGAAGCTCCTGGTTGTGTTGCACCATAGAGTCCCATGGTCTGCACAATCGTGGCCGCTTGTCGAGGATCAGATACAGGTTGCTGTGCCGACGTTGAAGGCGCAGCACCGTGCGGCGGTTGCCAGGTCTGCGCGGTGAACTGCTGATGCTGATGTGCAACGACAGAGTTGTGCTGGGATGCTTCCACCCCAGGAGCAACAAACTGCTGAGGTGGTGTGGCCCCTTGGGCTGCTGGTTCGTTACCCTGCATCGGTTGGGCCAAGAAGGTTTGTTGGGAGGCATAGCCTGTCTGTGGAGCAGGCTGGGCAAGCGTCTGGGAAGCCGTCTGGTCGGATAGGAGAGCGGTGTGGCCAGGCTGGGCCAACTGCGCGGTGGGATTCACGGGCTGGCTTCCGGCCTCGCCGGCAGGCTGGGTAGTCGTCTGGGAAGGCTGGCCCGAGTGAACCAGGGGCTGAGCCGAGTAGACAGGCTGGGCCGCTGTGGGCTGCTGGGCGTAGTACGGTGACTGGGCATGTTGCTGGGCAGCTGGATCAGCTGGAGCTTGCCCGCCATAGCCTTGATAGAGAGGCTGGGCGGCGTATAATCCGGAGGGTGCTTGCGTTGGAGGTGGTTGACCAGCGTATGGTGCTGTCGGTGGAGACCCAGGAGTCGCTTGATCGGCGTGGGGCAAGGCGTACTGACCCGCCGGCAGTGCATAGCTTGCAGCCACCTGACCTGGGGGCAGGTAAGCGGCAGCAGGCTGACCTAGCTGGCCATAAGCCCCTGACTGAACAAAATACTGCACCGCAGGCTGGCCTGGTACCGCCGGGTGATAGCCGTAAGCTGTTGATGGTTGTACTTGGTGGTGCGGGTGCACTGGTGGCTGTTCTCCGTACAACGGGGCATACTGCACTGAATGTGCCGGCGGGGCCTGAGGCACTGACTGGAAAGTCTGAGGGGGCGGGGAAGCCAATGGTTGGGTTGGCGGAGATTGCGACCCCAGATGATCATGCTGCAATGGCGGAGAAGCGACGCTCCTCAGTGGCGGAGAGGCATAGGGTGCACCTGGTACCTCGCTAGGGATAGCAGGCGCTGCCATGCCAAAGGTTTGCTGGTTCGGATAGGATCCAGTTGCTTGAGAAAGCACCTCGACTCCTGCGGGCGCAGATGCGCCAGGAAGGGCAGCCGGCAAGGTCGGAAGATTGAACGGTGCTGGCGCCTGGCTCGACGGCGCACCAGCCGAGTCAGGTGGCGTTGGGAGGTGAGACGCTCCCGCCGTGTGATACTCAGGCGCTGGTGCTGGCCGGGCGGCCTGTTGTGGTTGAAAGTACGATCCTGCAGCGGCAGCACCGTACACGTCCAAGGCCTGATGATGCGACCCGTATGCTGCAGGCTGGGGCTGCGGCGGCGCGTATGCCTGCACAGGTGGTACTGGCTCCACCGTCTGAGCCGCTGGCGGAGTTAGGACGTCATCAAATCGAGATGGCGGGACGCTGGCTTGCGGCGAAACGATCGGTACCGTTGACACGTTCCAAGTCGCCGGTGGGGGGTGAGGGATATTGCTGTGATACTTTGGGTGGTCGGGTAAGGGAGACGGCGCAGGCTGGTGGCCGTACAACGTGGTAGGCGGGGCCGCTGAGCTTCCGATGGTCAGGCTGGAGAACGCCAGCCCATCGACACCTTGCGCCGGCGGCGATTGGGGAGGGCTCAGTGGCTGGCTGTATGAGGCCTGTGGGGGCGATGCTGCGGCTGGACAGTTTGCGTTATGCACGCTGTCAACGGCGCTGGCGATGCGCTCCTTCAGGTCTGACCTGCGCGACCCCGGGGCGTAGGACATGTCGTATGCGGGAGCTTGGGCTGGGGGCGACGTCGGGGGGATAGGTTGTGCTTGGACATATGGGCTGGGTGTGAACTGCCCGTGTGGGGTACCCGAGACGGCGTGGAGGACGGGCTGCGGTGGTGTCAATGACACTGGGGCGGGTAGCGAAGCAACTGGCGACAGGGCTGGAGGCGGAGGTGTGGCCTGAGCAATGGTCGGAGGCGAGTGGAATGTCGGCGGAGATGCCTTGGTGGGCGGAGACGGAAGGGCACGAGGTCCGAACCGTCTTGGTGCGCCGTCGCCGCTCCCGAGCGAGACGCGCCGCTGGCCATCGGTCCCAGGTGTAGTTGGCAGTGCGCGTGCTGCACCTGCATGAGGGTGAGCCACCATTGTGATAGAGATGAGGGGAAGATGTAGTTCTACAGTCAGTAGTTAAGTCAGGGGGGAAGCCAGCTCTGCCCACCCTCAGCTACCCTATCATGAATGCAGTGTACGCAGTGTGTAGGCCATTAGATGGAGTCAGAGGGTTGGTTTCCGCCATGGGCTGCGCGGAACTAGTGTCAGAAGTGCGGGATATGGCTTGTGATGACCGCGCGGAGGAGGGAGTCGCGGGACAGGAGCTGCTTGGCCGGTTTCATTTAAGGAACCGTTTGTTGATGCCGCGCGTTCGGGCTTGTCCGGCGTCTAGTTATCTGTAAGCGATAGTAACGAAGGCTAGGGCGGGCTGCTGCAGTTCAGGCAGAGTAGGAGGGGCGAAGGATGAGGACAGGTCGAAGTAATCACGTGAAGACAGAGTGACATGTCGCCATTCTCCTCGGTTTGTGCCT
Source organism: Vanrija humicola (assembly GCA_008065275.1). NCBI lineage: Eukaryota > Fungi > Basidiomycota > Tremellomycetes > Trichosporonales > Trichosporonaceae > Vanrija > Vanrija humicola. The sequence goes on from QKWK01000016.1 coordinate 21,030, forward strand.
CGCTGCCTCGCCTCGTCTCGGCCGTCCCCGACGCCATCCAGGATGCCTGCCTGTCTTTGACTTGACTGGCGTGATTGTCCAGAGGGACGACGTTATTCCTTGTCCATACCCCGCAGCAGCCAGCCGGACTGACAAACCACTGGCATGCGTCAATCAATGCCTTGGATATCAGACTCGGAACGGCTCGATTTTACCTCTTGACATGTTCTCCAAACATCCCAAACATGCCTGGCGTGGACGGGCAGTACGATACTGACGACCGACCACCACAAAGCAGCAGCAGCAGCAGCAGCAACAGCAAACCCCGGTCGCTATGGCTCCGAGTGACGCGCCGCTCAAAGGGTGCGTCGACAGCTCCCGATGAGCGCACGCCGCTGCTTCCACCCGACTCGCCGGCGTCTTCGATCGACAGCGTCGCGGCGGCCAAGACGCAGAACAGCGGACGGGTCATCGAGCCCATCTATCTGGTCTACATTGCGGCGTTCCTCCTCTTCATGACCTACAGCTTTACCCAGGCATCGTTGACCTACTCGTTCCGTGTGTTCACCTGCGATGCCTACTACGAGGAGGAGGGCCACGAGTGGAACGGTGTAGGCGACAGGTGCGATGCCGGGCCCGTCCTGAACCGTGTGGCGAAGAGCGTCTCGCTCATGGGCGCGCTCATCACTGGGTCGAGTGAGTGGCGAAGGGGAAAAAGAGAGAGGTATCCTCATACCTGGCTTTCCCCTCACGACCGGTGACAAGAACATGCTAACCCGAATAGTGTTCTTCAACCTCTTTCTCACGACATGGTTTATCGATCGTTTCGGGATCAAGGCTGCGCTCTTCCAGCAGACTATCTGGGGAGCATTCCGCAACTTGTGCCAGATTTACGCGATCAGCATCGGTGGCTCTCGGGGCATCTGGATCATCCAGTTCACACAGCTGTTCAACCTGATTGGCGGCGCTGGGGGGTCGCAACTTGCCGCCAACGCCTACATCGACGCTCTCAGCAGCGAAGAGGAGCGAACCGGCAACTTTGGGCGCATCTCCGGCGTGTTCATGCTCGGTGCTGGGATTGGCAGCACCATCGGCGGACTTGCCGAGCAATGGGGTGGCCTTATCCGGCCGTTCCAGTGCGCCTTCTTCCTCCTCGTCTTCTGCACAGTGTACGGGTTCTTGTTCCTCCCGTACGTCCCGCCGGCTCATGGCGCTTCAAAGGCCTCCAATGGCGACAGCGACAGCGACGGCGATGAGCAGCAGCCACAGACTAAGCGGCCTGGTATGCTGGCCCCTCTTGCCGTCTTCATTCCGCGAACAGTGACTATTACGACACCCGAGGGCAGCACGACGACCAAGAAGGACTACAACGTCTTCTTGCTAGGCCTGGGAACGTTCGTCTCCGTCCTCGCAACGTGGTATGTGCAGACGGCACTGCAACTCATCTCGCAAAACGTGTTTGGTTTCAAGCCCGACGCCTCGGGTTTCATGATCACCACAACTCAGCTCACGCGTGCATTCTTCCTGACCGTGTGCTTCCCACGTATCATTCGCTGGGGTAGGCGCTGGGTCGCCTCAGCCGACTCCGCGCCGCCGAGCGAGACGCCAACCCCCCGCCCGTCGTCCCCCGTCCCGGCAGCCGAGCACCACGTCCCGCCTGCAGCTGTCACTCGCCGGCGCTCCAGCGCGGCCTTGCATAGCGGGTTCAAGAGGGTCCGCCGCCCGTCAGCACTCGACAACGACCACTCAGAGCACCCTGAGCTCTTAGAGCAGGCCGAGATCCCAGACCCTATCACGGGCGAGCCGCACGTCGAGCTCGAGCTCCCTGCGGTTGAGGCAGCCGACAGCAAGCGCCTCGCCAGTGCGTTCGACCTGTACTTCCTCCGCGGCAGCATACTCCTCGACTCTCTCCTCACAGGCTCGGTGACGTTTGCCACAGAGCGCTGGCACCTGTACGCTGCGGCGTTCATACTGCCATTTGCATCGGGAACGTCACCGGCTGCACGAGGCGTCATCATGGACTTTGTCGGCAATGACCTGCGCGCCGAGGTGCTGTCGGGCATTGCGCTGATCGAGAAGATTGGTGAGCCAAGTGCCAGAGGCTGGACCATGCTGACTCTTGCAGCCCAGGTCGTCACTATCAGCATGTTTGGTGTCGTGTTGCCCATCCTCGCCGACATCGAGCGGCCAATGTGGATCTTCGCTGTGGACGCGGCTGTCGCAGTCGTGGCCTGGCTCATTCTCCTTCCCGTGCAGACGCCGAAGAAGGTGCAGCTGAGGGGTGCGGGAAGCGCGTAGTGTGAGCGCAGAGGGGGAGCACATACAGCATGAGGAAGAAAGCGAGGCGACAATATGCATCAGGATCACATCAGATTGGCCCGAAATGGGACAGCCGGAGACAACGGATTGATTGATGTTGTCGTTGTTTCCTGCCATTCACCCAAGTTGTCTTACATACTCACCATGTCGGCCGGTAGGCGGTGTTTTATCGCTTTGGACATCACCCCACAAGCCCGGAGGGCTCTCGGCTCCATCATCGACGACATGCACAGTCTCCGGCGGGCCGACAGGCGAGCGGCGCAGGTGATGACGCCAGTGCCCACAGCAAACCTCCACCTCACACTCAAGTTCCTCGGCGACATTGACGACTCCGCGGTGGGCCGTCTGTCGGCGGCCCTCGGCACGCTGGCAGCGGGGCAGAGACCCATCCTCGATGCTCGCATTGACAACTTGGGCTGGTTTGGCTCACCGCGGCGACCTCGGCTCATCTACGCACCGGTATCTCCTGGACTCGGGCGTGACGGAGTTGTGACCCTTGCAGCTGCGGTCGGCGCGCTCTGCACCGAGCTTGGGATAGGAGACTATGAGCGCCCACGGCCGTTCACACCCCACATTACCCTCGCACGCGTCGACGCGAATGCTGGTGACCCAAGGTCGGTGGGACAGTGGATGACAGCCTACCCTTCGAGGTCTTGTGGTGCGGTCGACGGTAGCGCCATTGTGCTCTACGAAAGCAGCCCCAGCGTGCGGCACTACATCCCACTGCTGCGCGTCCCTCTCGGCCGATAGCATCCAAACCGACGGCGTTCATATCTGTACTGCTACAATCTGCATGGCATCATTGCGCCTAGCATCCTACACGCGCACAAACTGGTAGGCAGCAAAGCCGAGCAAGCCGAGCGCCGCGCCGGTGGCCGCGCGCCGGAGGTACTGCCTGTAGCCGGTACGGCCAGGTCCACCCTTGATTCCAGCCTTGTCAATGGCCTTGACATCGTCGTCGGTGAGCTCAATGTCGCCGACAGCGAGGTAGCGCTCGAGGCGGTCCTTCCTGGACGACGTGGAGAGGATGACGGCGCCCTTGGCCTTGGACCACGCGAGGAGGACCTGCTCGGGTGCAGCACCGAGGCGGGCTGCAATCTCGTTGACAGGCTTGTCAACGGGTCCACCGGGGCGCGAGGTCAGCGGCACAAGAGTCGAGTAGCCCTCGGTCACAATGTTCTGCTCGGCGTGGAAGTCGAGGAGCGGCTGAGTGATGCCAATGTCGTAGGGCTGGAGCTGGATTTGGTTGACAACGGGGCGGATGTTGGCGTGCTTGAGGAGCACCTTGAGGTCCTCAATGGTGAAGCTGGATGTGTGAGCAGGGAACAGGGCGCGATGAGTCTCTGCGGACAGCAAGGGCCAGTGGAGACGGTACCTCTCACTCGACCCCACCGCACACACTCACTTTGACACGCCGATAGACTTGGTCAGGCCCTCCTTGACAAACTCCTCAAACTGCTTCCAGATACCGGGGATGTCGCCACCCGTAAGACGCGGGTGGTGGATGAGGTACAGGTCGACGTGCTTGACGCCGAGCTTCTCGAGCGACTCCTCAATCGACTGGCGAGGGCCCTTGCCGTCGGTACCCGACCACTTGGTGGTGATGTAGACGTCCTTGCGGGAGAGCCCGCTCTCCTTGAGCGCCAGGCCCACCTCGTGCTCGTTTCCATAGGCTTACATCAGCTTGGTTGTCACCCGCAGACTCACTCTGCGCCGTGTCGATGTGGTCAAAGCCAACCTCGATCGCCTGGTCAACCTGGTCAACAGCAACCGGCACGGGGATCTTCCAGGTGCCGAAGCCGATCTGGGGGATCTCGGTTCCGTTGTTGAGCTTGATTGTGGAGAAGGGCATGTTGTAAACGTCGCAGCGGGGACAGTGGGAGCGCGGTAGCAGCGAGAATAAGTATATCCACGACGTGAGCAGCTTGCTGATGGGGTGACTCTTCGACATTCAAAGTGACCGCATGGCCGCATGACGACATTCGGCCAACGCCGGCCGACGAGACATCACTCGGCATGCTAGGCACCCCAACAGGCTTTTTCTTGCTCAGCAGTCGACGTGCTGGCGTGTTGCTGTTGCACTCTCCTCTGACACGCACCCAGCTGACAGCGGCCAGCCAGACTGACCATGGAGTCGGTGATCGATCTCACCACAACGTCCTTCAAGGCCATCGCGGCCGTGGCCGTCGTCTTCACCGCGGCTTACGCCTACAACGGACCCGACAAGAGTCCACTCGGCAGGGTGGGTGTGCAATGGCGCGCGCTGCGCCTGGATGCTAACACGTGTTGCAGACGCTCTTGACGCTCGCGCGCAAGGTGCTCCTCCCGGCCTTGATCTTTGTATCTCTGGCAGCGTCCCCAGGTCTCTCCTTCAAGCGGCTCCTGCAGCGTAAGCAAGGCTCCACACGTGCACGGGCTGACGATCGTCTCCCAGAATGGCCATCCCTCGTCCTCAACCTCATCACCCACACCGCGTCGCTCTTCTTCGCCGTTCTCTACTTCCATTGGCAGCGAGGCAACAAGTGGCTCATTGAGGCCCTTACATTCAACAAGTAAGACTCCCCCGACGCCCTCAGTAACTCACCCATAGCGTCTCGTCCTACCCTCTCCTCCTGCTCCAGGCGCTGTACCTTCTGTCGTCCGAGAAGACCGGCCTATCGCACCTCAAATGGCGTACCCTGGACCACATCCAAGTAGTGCTCCAACGCGCAACCGAGTACCTTGTTCTCAACATTGTAATCACTGAGGGTCTCCGGTGAGTAACGGCATCTCCCCCAGCGTTGCTAACGCCAGCCTTGCAATTGTGCACGCCGTCCCACGGGGCTTTTCAAAGGACGTGCCCGCCGAGCTGGACGAACCCGAGGCTGGAACGAACGGCGATGGTGCTGCTACCGCTGCTGCAGCCGTGGCTGCGGACGCTTCGGCCGACGGAGCAACTGAGCGAACGCCGCTGCTCGCCAACGGCGCGACTACTAGCCCCGCGCCTAGCAGCATTCCGTGGGATGTGATCCGGGCGACATACCTCGTCCCCATCGTCCTGCCTGCTGCGCTTGGCCTGGTCGTTGGCGCCGTCAAGCCCCTGCAGCGTGCGATCGTCGGCAACGTGTCTGAGGGCACCACCGCCGCTGCCTGGTCCACCGCCGGCTATGGCCTGGTTCTCCTCGGCGCGGCCTTTGCGGTCGTCGACATCCTTGGCGCTGGAGCCGAAGTTCGCTCGACTGAGAAGAATCAGTAAGGCGTTACCACCGCCCCCCTCGCTGACATTAGCCCTCACGGCGAGGCAGTCCCGCCGGCCCTCGCGACCGTTCTGGTGTACTCTCTTTGGCGATTCATCACCATCCCCGTGATCGCCATCGGCGTCGTCAAGGCGTTCCGACACATTCCATCAGTGCATGTCTACCTCCAGGACCCAGCGTTCTCATTCGTGCTCATCATCGCGGCTGTTAGCCCGCCAGCCGCGCTTCCTGACAGCGCAGGAGCCTTCCAGTCGTCCGTTTACTTCTACACCCAATATGTCGCACTCGTCACGTCCGTCGTCGTGGCCATCGCCTTCTCCGTCTCGGGTCGTGGCATCGGCTCCGACGTCGATTTCGACCTAAGCGGTGCGCTGAAGAAGGCCCTCGGCGGCGGTCTCGCTGGTGCCGCTGCCATGGTAGTCCAGGTGCTGGCCCTCATGCCCCTCCGCACCATCATGAACTACCAGTACCGCTACGGTGGCAGCATCAAGGAGGCTGTCAGCAACCTCTGGAATGACGGTGGTTTCTTCCGCTATTACGCGGGCTTCTGGGCGGCTATGTGAGTTTGCCAAACGGATCACTGCTTACGCTTAGCTTCCAAGGGCCACTCTCGCGCTTCGGTGACACGGCGGCCAATGTCGGCATCCTCGCCCTGCTCTCGTCTGTCGACTGGCCCGTCCTCGTCAAGACCGTCGTCGCGTCCCTCGCCTCGGCGACCTTCCGCATGACGCTGACCCCAATCGACACGCTCAAGACAACCCAGCAGACCAAGGGCGGCAAGGCTGGCCTCAAGCTTCTCCGCGAGCGCATCAAAGAGAACGGCATCGGCTGCCTCTGGTGGGGTGCACTCGCCACGGCCGCTGCGACGTTTGTCGGCCACTACCCCTGGTTCGCGACATACAACTACCTCTCGGTGGTCCTCCCGCTGCCTCACACCGTGATCCAGAAGCTTCTCCGCCAGGCGTTCATTGGCTTTGCCGCGTCTGTCGCCTCGGACACAATCAGCAACTCGCTGCGCGTGGTAAAGACGTACCGACAGGTGCACGAAGAGGACGTTGGCTACTGTGGGTCAGTGGCATGTACCATCGCTGATATGCAGGGACCGCTGCGAAGGAGATCGTCGCGTCCGAGGGCCTCGCTGGCCTGTTTGGCCGTGGCTTGCCCACTCGCCTCGTCACAAACGGCCTCCAGGGTCTTCTCTTCAGTGTTCTCTGGAAGCTCTTCATGGACATGTGAGTGGACGTCGCGGTCCCACAACTATTGTCTAACCTGCCCAGCTTCGCTGGTAAGAACCCCGCCTAGAACCGCGCCTAGCCATCAGAGTCGTGTATGTGACATACTCGTAAATAGAAGTCTATGCAGCTGTACAGTCGCACACTGTGGTCGCCCTCGCCATGCACGCCTCACTCCACCACCTCGAATGTCTCCCACCATCCCACCGCGTCCGACTTGGCGACGAGCGGGCCGTCGCCAGTCGCCTGGACGTACTTGCCGTTGTGAGCCTTGAGGGCGATCACGCCGTCTTCCTGCTGCTCGATCTCGAACGTCTCCCATGGCCCGGCGCGGGGTCGGTTTGCAATGAGCGTAAAGTCGGGCTGTCCGCCGACGTGCGGGTCGGCGCACACATATTGCCCGGTCTTGGTCTTGATGGCCGCGCATGTGGGCGACTCGTACTCGAGCTCGAACTGCTCCCACGGCCCGACAGCATCGCGATTCGCCACTAGTGGCTTACCGCCGCCGCCCTCGGCGCACACGAGCTTGCCGTTGACGCGCGCACGGAGGCCGACAAACGGTGGCGGGTTGAAGCGCCCCCGTCCGGGCCACGGCTCGGTCGGCCGCACCTTTGTGACTTCGGCTCGGCCTTGGAACATCTCACGTGCATCGCGCGAGATTCGCAGGTAGTAGTCCGAGGTACATGCGACACCGTCCTCGTCGAGTGCGTTGTGCGGGAAGTCGGGGGGTTGGTTCGCCTTCGTCTCGGCTGTCGGCGCGATCTGGTTGCCCTCGTTGTACTCGTCGAACATGGAGATGTAAATGCCCAGCCCGACGCCTGTCTCCTTTAGCCGCACAGAGTTGTACCAGTGTCGCCAGTAAAAGTCGCCGTGGTAGCGGTCACCGGCGCGCAGGTCACCCGGCATCACGCATGGCTGGTAATCGATGCCAAGGCTGGCGAGCTCCTTGGCATCGGGCAGGTTTGCTGCCTCGTACATGTTGTCCAGGTCACGCAGCTTGCCGGCGCGCCCCACCATCCACGGTGAGATGCAGTCGAGCGTGCGGTACACTTCCGCATAGTTGTCGCGCGAGTCGCCCTTGCCCTCGCGCCACCACGTCGGCACACCGCCGATAACGTAGCACCCCTGCGACTTGAACCACTTAATGATCTCGATGCACGCCGCGGGGTCCCACTTGTGTCCGTCGTCGTTGAACCCGAATCCCCAGATGGACACGACCGCGCGGCCGTTCTGCCGCGCATAATTTGGCCCGCAGGCAAACGCGCTCATGATGCTAAGCCAGTCGGTCTTGAGCTCACTCTGCATGTTGGCCCAGCCCGAAATGTCGTACATGCAGTACCACTTGCGTCCGGTCGCCTCGGCGGCGCGGGCAACCCGCGGCGTGGTCGCGTTGCGGATCGGGCCCTCACCCCCGGTTGGGTTGAAGCGCTGCAGTGCGGCCGTGTCGATGCCGGCGTCGGCCATCATGCGGAAGTGGGTGAGGATCGTGCATTCGTCCATGTTGCTGAACAGGCTTGCCTGTGCGCCGTCGCCCTGTTTGCCGTGCGCCGTAGGGTACGTCTTGCTGTACGGCCGCATGTCGGGCCATGAGATGATGCCGCAGTTGTCTGGCCCGCAGCAGGCGAGCCGGTCGGGAGAGTAATGCCACCAGCCGCCGATGCACAGGGCGTCAGAGCCATCGCCCTCGCAAGTGAACCACGCCTGGTAGCCCGTCGTAACGGCGCCGATAACGTCTCCAGGCGGACTCATGATGAGGCGAGGGTGATGGTTGCAATGACAAGTTGTCGTGGATGTAGGAAACGTAGGAATCGATCGGCAAACAGGGTTCGGGAGGGCTGCTCGGTTGCAACCACAGCCGCCCACGTCATTGTGCACGTCACTGACGCATTCTTGTTATCTTTGGACAGTGATGGCAACTGTAGTTGCAATGGGATGTGGGCAGCATGCGATGCCGGACAGTGGCATGCGTGAGCTCGAGTGTTCGTTGTCACTTTCTCCCATCCTGCATTTCCACTTGGCTCACAAATTTTTCATTAGAGCTTGGTGGGTATGAAGGGCTACTAAAGGGAGGGGGTAAAGTGTTCGAAGTAGAAGCAGAAGAACCGAAGTCTAATGAAAAACTCTAGCTGTCTAGCACGAGGCGAGACTCGCAAAGCCCGGGACGTTGAGCGAGGTAAGTCCGCCAGTGATGGTGCCCGGGACAAAGCCAAGGACGAGGCCGACGACCGAGCAGATGGCGCCCTTGAGCAAGTTGAAGTTGGGCTTGCCACCGTTGAAGGCGCTGCCGATCTGGAGCAAGCTGTTGATGGTGGGCACGGGGAGGAAGATGCCGCCGAGCGAGATACCAGGAATGACGGGGTTGGCAGCCCACACCGCAGCGCCCCACGCACCCATCTCGGCCGAAGTGACAGGCGTGAAGCGGCGCGACCAGCCAGGCGGGAAGCGCTCCTTGACGAAGAAGTGGTCAAGAATGTCCTCGGTGAGGACCTGGTTGCTACCACGGAACACTTCGTGGCCAAAGCCAGACTCGGCGTACATGACCACCATGCGGAGCGGGTTGATGTCGCACTTCGGGTTGTTCTTGACGCAGTCGTCGTACACCTCCTTGCGCGACTGGCCGAGCGACTTGATGGTGATGTCAAACTTGCCCGTGCCGGCACCCGAGTAGTGCTTGAGGCGCTCGTAGCGGGTGACGTTGAGGCGGACCTGGTCGCCGATGGCAGCATCGCCACGGGTCATGGACGCGTCGCCCTCGAGGAAGCCGTGCTGGCTGATACCTGGCGCCTGGCGAATGACCTTGCCGTTGACGTCCTTGTTGCCACCGATGGACATTGTCATGGTGAGGAGGTCGCCCTTCCACACAAAGCCAGCAAAGCAGAGCAGGGCACAGAGGTCGGGCGAGAGCGAGAGGCCCTGGTACAGGCCGATGAACAGGTCAATGGGGTTGACGATGCCGTTGCGAGGGATGTAGCCGTGGTTGGCCACCGTGTTGAGACCGGGGCAAGGGCCGCGCTGCCAGCCAGCATGCTCGGGGTTACGCGGGTTGTAGGGAATGTATGGGTGCTGCGCGTCCTCGGCGGGTCCCCAGGCCTTGACAAGGCCACGCTTGTGGTCGGACGCGTCGGGCACGCGCTTGATGCCGAGCCCCTCGTAGATGGCCTCGGGAGTGATCTGGTCCCATGGGAGCTTGATTCTGGCGTCGGGGTTGCCAGGTACCGGGCCGAGCGCGTCCTGGGCCTCCTTGAGGAGGTTGGTGAGGTTGGTGAGCTGACCCGGGAGGGCAGTCACTCCCTGGAGGAAGCCGAGTACGCTGCCGAAGATGGGGTTGTCGGCACGGGCTTCAAGATCGCGGCCTGAGAGCTTGAACGCGTCCAGATCGCGCTGTGCCTCCGCCGCCATCCACGGATAGGCGGAGGCGAGAGGCGCCACGGCCAGTGGCGCAAGGGCCAACAGGGAGAGTTTCATGGCGAGGATAGAGGAGCGGGGGGGGGGGAAACGAGTGTGAGGGGAAAACGAGTGTCAGCGGTTGTGCTAAGGGGAGACGGGTTATCGCTTGAGGCTGGGCCTTGTTGATCATGGTGTGCGCAGCGCTCCGTCTATATACTCGAGCAACTGCCACAAAACGCCGCCATTTTCACCGCAGCCTTCGTGACCGCCACCGTGCGGCGTGTCTGTGTTTCACTACCAGCCCGAATGTGATGACGCGTCAAGCGAGTTTCGGAGGGCGCCAGTGTCCCGTGGCTGTCCATTCTACGTGCCCAAGAGCACGTATATGCCGTTGTAGTGCCAGACTGGCTCACCCGGCAGTCTACGACGCATGTGTGGTGGGTGAACAAAGGCAGGGCTAGAGTGTTGTCACGTCCTGGCGCCGTTCCTCCGCACCAGCCAGATGCGAAATGGGAAGCACCCCCATTGGACGTAGATTCTGTCGCGTTGAGCTCGTTTCAGGGTTGCCGTCTTGAACACCGCCGGCTATGGCGGTCGTCGGCCAGTGGCCTCATCTTCGGGCATGGGTCAGTCTGTAGGAAGGGCTTTATCAGACCAGTCTTGGCATGTGTTATCTCACTTAGAGCTAGGGAGACTTAGTGAGTCGCGTCGCGTAGAGACACCGTGTGGAGGCTGCTTGTCGGGCGGACAACGAGTCTGCACGTAGGACTGTCGGGCCGGCTCCCTCGGCCGTGAGTGATTGCTGACGTGTGTGTGCATGTGATGACTCAGTGCAAACTGACACAGTGTGGCATGGGTTAGGCTTGGATCCTTGGTGAAGCTGGGGGTTGTTTCGGTAAAGCTGCGCTAAGCTTCACCCGACACTGAGAAACGCATAGCTGATGTGTTGCTGCTGTGTCATTTTGAGACAACATCATCAACACGGGTCTTGTAAGCCCACCAACGAGGGTCATCATTGTTCTATCTTTTGTTAAGGAACGACTTGAGGGCGTCCCACAGGCCTCCGCCAGGGCGTGCTGGACCGCAGGCGGTACTCGGCTCGGGTAGGTGCACAGATGATGTAACACCCCCGGTGCACCTCCCTTGTGATTGCATGGTATAGGAACCGAGTCGGTATCCCCCATCCGTCATACGCCGCGCCAGTCGTCGCGTGGAATTCGGGGGACAGATAGCACACAACACGACGGAGAGGGCTGAACAAATAGCCTGCTTACCTCCAGCTTAAGTCGCGCACACCTGGTGTGCGGTCTCACATTCTCCTACGCCGCCGCCGCCGCCACCGCCGCCGCCGCTGCCGCCGCCATCGCCATGCTCCGTCAAGGCGGACGTGTCTGTCTGCCACCGTGTGCACATTGCCGGACTTCTCCGGCCGGTCACGTGACTACTCGCATCGATGACGCCGATGGAGCACGCGGTTACATCCAGCGCATCCTGGATCTGTCTATCCTCGACAATTTCTTCCATTCATACTCTTTCTCGACACAATGAGCTCGCTCCTCAACCTCACGCGCGATGAGTGTGCTCAGCGTAGCCGCGACCTCAAGGTCGACACATACCGCATCTCCCTCGACCTGTCAGCGCTGAACGACCCCGAGACGACGACGTTCAGGTCGCAGACCAAGGTCGAGTTCGCAGCCTCCACCTCGAGCACCTGGCTCGACCTTGTCGCGGACAAGGTGACGGCCGTGACGATCAACGGCACGAGCGCCGAGGTCAAGTACAACGGCGCGCGCGTCCAGCTCGACGGACTCGTTGACGGGACCAACACCGTCGTCGTCACCGCCCAGTGCATCTACAGCCATACCGGCGAAGGCCTGCACCGCTTCACCGACCCCGTCGACGGCAAGACGTACGCGTACATGCACTTTGAGCCTACCGATGCGCGTCGCGTCTACGCGTGCTTCGAGCAGCCCGACCTCAAGGGCAAGATCACGTTCGAGATCGCCGCGCCCAAGGACGTCGGCGTGTTCAGCAACCAGTCTGTCGCGAGCGAGGAGGGCGGCGTGACCGCCTTCAAGCCGACCCTGCCGCTGTCGACATACCTGTCCGCCCTCGCCGTGGGACCATACTATGTCGTCAACGACAAGTACGAGGACATTCCCCTCGCCGCCATCTGCCGCCAGTCGATGAAGCAGTACCTCGAAGCCGACGAGATCTTCCGCATCACAAAGCAGGGCCTCGCGTTCTTCAACAAGAACTTTGGGTACCCGTACCCGTGGGGCAAGTACGACTCGATCTTCCTGCCCGAGTACAATATTGGCGCAATGGAACACCCGGGCCTCGTGACGTTCAACGAAAACGCGTACATCTTCCGCGGCGCTGCTACCATCGCTCAGCGCGAATCGCGTGCCGAGGTCATCCTCCACGAGATGACCCACATGTGGTTCGGTGACCTTGTCACACCGAAGTGGTGGGACGGCACTTGGCTCAAGGAGTCCTTCGCCGACCTTATGGGCTACCTTGTTGCCAATGAGGCTGCGGGCTTCGATGGCCCGTGGATCTCCTTTGGCCTCGGCCGCAAGCAGGGCGCTTACACCATGGACGTGCGGCCGACCACTCACCCTATCGCTGCCGACGTGCCCGATCTCGAGGCTGCGCGCCAGAACTTTGACAGCATCACCTACAACAAGGGTGCGGCGACCCTCAAGCAGCTCATGGCGTACGCCGGCCGCGATGCCTTCTTTGCCGCTTCCCAGCGGTACTTTAAGCGCCTGGCGTTCGGCACGGCGACCCTCGACGACCTCATCGCTAGCTTGAAGGAGACTTCGACGGCGGATCTGTCCGAGTGGGTGCCATCATGGCTGCACACTACCGGCCCGTCAGTTATCACCACGGTCCGTGAGGGCGGCAAGCTTTTCGTTGAGACCGAGTCAAAGGACGTTCTCACCGGCGAGAACATTGCTCGCAACCACCGTGTCAAGGTGTCGACGTTTGCCCGTGGCAAGAACGGTGTCGAGCGGACCGCGTCCGTCTCCGTCCTCCTCGACAAGCCTCGCGTCGAGATCCCTCTTCCCGAGGGCACTGTCGTCGACCTCGCCATCGCCAACGACGACGACCTGACGTACGCCCTGCTGCGCTTCGATGATGCGTCGGTCGACGTCCTCGTCGAGCAGCTGTCAACAGTGCAGCCAACCCTTACTCGCGCCGTCGCGTGGTCGGCCCTCTGGAACATGGTTCGTGACGCCAAGTTGCCCGCAGCCCGCTTCCTGGATGCCGTTGTCAACAATGCGGCCACCGAGACCGACTCAGTTTTGCTCAACCTTATTTTAAGCCTCGGTTACACCTCTGTCTCGGCATACCTGAACCCTTCGCTCCGTGACGCTGCTGGCGCACGGTTCGTCGCTGCCCTCGCTGCTGGTCTTTCGGCGGCCACGCCTGGCTCTGACCTCCAGCGCTCCTGGGCCAATGCGGTGGCCAACTACGGCAGTCTGAGCAAGAGCTCGGTCCACACACTGCGCGAGACTCTCGACGGAGAGTTTACAAAGCTCGAGCTCACCCCCACCCTGCGATGGGGCATCCTGCGCACCCTTGCATCCCTTGGTGCAGCCACAGAGGCCGACCTCGAGGCCGAGTACGCGCGCGACAAGACCATGACTGGCGCCACCGCCCTTGTCCGTGCGCGCGCGTCATTCCCCGGCTCCGAGAACAAGAAGCGTGTGTGGGCTGAGTTGACTGGCGACGACAAGATCACCAACGACCGCCAGGGCGCTCTCCTGTCTGGCTTCAACGCCGGCCCCGACTCCGACCGCGAGGCATTCATCACGCCGTACTTTGACTCTCTGACGTCGTGGTGGTCGGTAAAGTCGATGACGATGGCCTCGAGGTTGGTCAACGGCGCGTTCCCTGACACGAGCGTCAACGACGGCAAGGTCGGCAGCAACAAGGTCGAGCTCCTCGCTCAGGGATGGCTCGACGCGAACGGTGACGCACCGCGTGCCCTCAGGCGTATTATCATCGAGCGGCTCGACGACACGAGGAGGGTGCTGCGCGCACAGACATAGGGGCAGGGACCGCGTGATGTGGCATGCAAACCGGTAGAAGCATACGACGGCTACAGCATGCCAAAGCAAGAGGCGCGTGCTCCAGCAATACTTTCATGTGGCCACTGACGCTGCGCCACTGACGCTGGTACTAACGCCCGGCTCGCCACGCGTCCTCGGATACAGCCACAATGGTCTACTAACCCCAGAGCCTGTGAGACGCTCGGCCCGAGCCTCGCCAAGGCGATGCCTTCAGCCTGCTCGGCGACGATGCTATGCTGTTATTGTCGGGCTGGGACACAGCTTGGCAGGCAATCTGCGATCAGTCGGGAGAAGAACACGGCAGCACAAGGCCTCGACCAAGGGCCTCGCTCGGCACCAATGTCCTCACCTCAGCAAGATCCGTGCACCCGAAGAGGCTCGGCGGCGTCCATGCTCAAGGCAGTGACGCACCGAGTTGAGGGCAGGGCTGCTCGCCCACCGCGGACGATGTGCGGAGGAGATCTCGATCCCAGCCACAGCATGACGCCAAGGCTGCACGGTCCATTCAAGTTGGAGTCCCCGGAGCCTTGTTCGGTTTGTGACTGATCCGCAGGTGTCGCCGATTGGTCGATGATAAAGCCACCACCAAGCCTCGTCCTCTCTCTTCACGGAGAGATTCACCATTCCACGTGAGGCACTGCTTGGAGCTGTGGATACTGTCGTAGACACGAAAGCACCATGCTTATGGTGCCAGCATACATCCATAGGCACAATGCATGCTGGAGTTTGTTTCTGCACTGCCTGTCAATCTATGCGCGGAAGCATCGCCAAGAAGTTGTAAACCAGATCCCTCTCGAGATCGACCTCCTCCTCCCTGATGGAACATCACCACAAGCGAGGCCTTGCACCACCCTAAGAGCTAGCAGGCGATAGCCAGCGAGGCATACATGGTTTAGGCAGGCGCAGGCCAAGCCCAGACCAGCGCGGCAGATCCGGTTTTGGCACTCGCTGGCGCGCGGGTCACCGCTTTCCACCAGATCTGGCTTGAAGCCCGTAACGCCATGGGCGAGTGCCAAGCCCCTCGCACCTATTCAATCTGCAGTGTGCACTGGACGAGGACAGGATGCGAGCAAGGCATGGCCATGCGCTGTGGTTGGGTCGGGAGGAGGAGGCAGAGCGAGCAGTATAAAGGAGGCGAGGGGGACGTCGACCTGGGGGCCAAGCACGCTCGCCCACAATGAAGCTCGCCCTCGCCGTCGTCTCCCTCGCAGCTGGTGAGGAGAGAGTGCCTGCCTAGTGGTGCTGACAGACAGTGGCACTCGCCCGCCCGAGCTACCACCAGCTCTCCCGTCGCCGTCTCATCGACGCTGAGAACACCGGGCGCTCGGGCTGCACGTCGGTGTGCCAGACCTACATCAGCATTGACGAGGCGTGTGCCGCCGCCAACAATGACTGGACGAGCGCGACCAGCCCGTGCCGTCGTCTGTGTACGGTGCGTTGTAGCGCCTCTCTCACTGGGCCGATCTACCCCGCCCATTGCAGCACCCCCCACTGACCCCGCCAGCTCTCCGACTACAACGCGGCCGTCAACTGCATCAACTGCCAGTGGGCGTGGTTCAACACGCTCCACCCCAACCTCTTCATCCCGATGATGGACGACGTGCGCGCCGAGTGCTCGCGCCTCGGCTCGCCGCTTAGCGGCTACACTGAGCTCCAGCAGCCCGCCGACGGTGCCACGCCTGTCCGTGGACCTGACGGCCCGCCCAAGGAGGAGACGTACGTGGCTGCTGTCTTGTCTAGCCACACCGAGACTCACCCCATAGCTCGCCCTCGCCCGTCCCCAACGAGCCCTCGCCCAAGCCTAACGAGCCCTCGCCCAAGCCCAACGAGCCTTCCCCGGTGCCCAACGAGCCGTCTCCCAAGCCCAACGAGCCCTCGCCCAACCCCAACGAGCCGTCTCCCAACCCCAGCGAGCCCTCGCCGACGCCCAACACCCCTGGTACTAACCCGCCGAACAACAACAATAACAACAACAACAACGGCGGAACCAACAACAACGGTGGAAACAACAACAACGGCGGAAACAACAACAACAACAACAATGGAGGTACGAACAACGGAGGCACCAACAACGGAGGTACTAACAACGGAGGTACCAACAACGGTGGTACCGGCTTTGGCAACGGCAACGGAGCGGTCAGTGGAGCGGTCAGTGGCTCGAGGAGCGCGTCGGCCGCCGGCGTCAGCGCCAGTGCGTCTGCCCGCCCCTCGGCCGCCTCGCTGAGTACGGTGTGCTCGTGGTCCACTATTGTCGCGGCCATCATGGCTGGGGCTGCCCTCGTTGCGCAGCGAGCTGCTTAAATAACTTTGGTTGGCTCTGCGCGGCCCCGTGTAGTACCAGTGCCTCTCTAGTCGGCAATAATAAAGACGTGGGAATGCAGTACAAAGTAGACTGGCTCGAGAGTGCATGGGCAGGCCCGGCCCGCAGACTGCGGCCCCGCAGTCACATGCAAGTGCGAGTCGATAGTCTCCATTGCCTGTCCGAGGAATGTGTGCACGAGTCAGCTGAGGCCGATGAGGCCGATTAATTGTGGAGCAGCAGCAGCAGTGGGTAGCAGGGTGGGGGAGTCGGGGGAGGCATGCAGCCTGGCCGCCGTCACCTCGAGGCAATATAGAGCGTTGTAGTCACCGGGCAAGGCCCGGCTTGGCGACGGCGCTACGCTAGCTTTGGCCGGCTGCCCCAATGTTCGATTGTTCGACGTCGGCACAACAACCCCCTCTTGCATGCATCAAACAAGGTGCCCAAACTCATGTACGCATATTTTCTTTCATGTGCAGGGGTCAACCAGGTTTGAGTGACTTGGGGCAGCATGATGCATGCACAATGCAATGTCGACGCGCGCGTGCTGGTGCGACGACAGCATCATCCAGGGCGTGAGTTGCCCGTTACCATGCATTGCTTGTCACCCGTAGGCGCCGAGAAACGCGTCGTACGTAACAAGCGCCAGGCTATCCTGAAAGGACATTGCAGGTGCCTCCATCCCTCTGTCGTTGTGCTCTGCCACTGCTACTACTGCGCGCTTGCCAAGCAGGTACACGCCGGGGTGGGTGAAAGGATGGCCGTGGTGGCCGTGGTGGCCGTGGTGCGTGTCCGCCGCCTGCCTCTCCCCGTTGTGTGCGGGCCTCGTTCTTTTGTGCCGCACACACGACCTCTTGGCGTGACACGCTGCTGCGGCCAGGCCGATCAGTCCTCTAGTCCTTCTTTAAAAGCCTCGAGGCCGCACAACAATGCACTCGTTCATACTCTCTCTCTCTTCCCCTCCTATAACCAGGTCTGGCACCTGCTCTCCGACTCTCCTATCCACCCTCACACTAGTCGACATCTGCGATGCTCGTCAAGTCTCTCGCCTCCCTCGCTCTCGCGCTGCCTGCGGCAGCGCACATGTCTCTCTGGCACCCGTCCATGTACGGCTTCTCGGACGGCTACACACCCGTCACCCCTCTTGTGCGCATGAACTTCAACCAGTGGTGGTTCCACGGCGCGATCAATGACCCTCCTGGTGAGTGTTGAGTGACGACTGCAAAGGTGGCAGCGGCGGCGGCGGCCAGTGCGTAGTTTGGCGGTGGCCGCGGTGGGCAACAGGAGGCGTCGCACTCCCGACGCGTGTCCGAACAATGCGACACCCGCGCCGCACACCCCCATCCACCACCACCCCGTTTCATATCAGCAACTGACAACGACCCCAGCTGCTGGCGAGTTCGCCGACCTCCCCGCCGGTGGTGCATGGAACGCCCAGGTTGGCTGCGTCAAGGACGTCACCACCTACGGCGGCCGCCCATCCCAGGACCTCGGCTGCGACAGCCTCGGTGCTCTCCACCTCCAAAACGACGACCCCAACGACGTCAAGGGCTGCTCGATCGCCATCGCCTACGAGTCGGACGTCACCAAGCTCCAGCCCGAGGACTTTGCCGTTATCTCTGTTGCCGCCGACTGCCCTTACAAGCGTGATGTGGCGTTCCAGGTGCCGGCCGACCTGCCCGAGTGCCCCCCTGGTGGCTGCCACTGTCTGTGGTCGTGGACCCACAGCCCCATGGGCGGTGCCGAGGAGATCTTCCAGACTGGCTTCAGGTGTCGCGTCACGGGAGCCAAGGCTGGCGCCAAGCCTCTCCCCGCGTCCAAGCCACCCGTCAAGTGCCCCAATGGTGGCTGTGTCGTGGGCGCAAAGCAGCCCATTTACTGGATGCAGAACGAGGGCAACAACATTGACAACCCTCCCAACGACCCGCCCTACTACAACCAGGACTATGGCTTCTTCGACGGTGCGCAGAACGACATCTGGGGCGGCGACGGCGTCGTCCCGCCGCGCACCACGACCAGGGTCATCTCTGCTTCTGCGCCCACCGGCGGTTCGTCGAACGGCGGCGGCAACAAGGGCGGCAACGGAAACGGCGGCAGCAACTGGAACTCTGGCAACAAGAACAACGGCGGCGGCGGCGGCTGGAACAACAACGGCGGTTGGAACAACAACGATGCCAGCAACAACAACAACGGCGGCGGCAGCTCCCACCACGGCAGCACGCACGGCGGCAACAGCTGGAACAACAACAACAACAACTGGGACAACAACAACAGCAACAACCTGAACGCCGACCCCAAGCCGCAGCCCGAGACCAAGCCGGAGCCCACGCCCGAGTGGAAGCCGGAGCCCACTCCCGAGCCCAAGCCTGAGCCCAAGCCTGAGCCCACGACCACCCCCTCCTGGAACGACAACCAGTGGAACAACAACTGGAACAACAACAAGGACAACGACAACAAGGACTGGACCGACGAGCAGAACAACTGGAACAACTGGCACAACGGCGGCAAGCACAAGACCAAGACGTCCGAGTCGGCTGCGCCGATCCCGACCTTGGCCTCGCCCTCTGCTCCGCCTGCCCCGTCGGCCTCGAGCGCCGAGCCTTCGTCGTCGTCTGACTCGGCTTCCTCTACCGTCGCCGAGGACACCGCCTCGAATGCCACCACCACCGGCTGGCAGAAGCCCGCACCCACCGGCGAGTCCGACAGCGCCGAGCCGGCCCCCACCGCGCCCGTCTCGGACGCCAGCAGCTCGGTTCACGCCGGTGCCGCCAGCGCCCCTGCCGCGTCGACCCCGGAGGTTCACGTCGGCACGCCCCTCTTCCACTCGGTTCCCGCCACCGCCACCGCTGCTCCCTCTTCAGACCCCACTGGCGCTGCGGAGGCTGAGCCTGCCCCCGCCAGCGACGAGGGCAGCCGCCCCGCTCCCAGCTCCGGCGGCCACTGGATCTGGCAGGCGGACGCCGGCGACGACGCCAAGCCCGGCAAGCAGGGTGACGACGGCAAGGCTGGCGACGACGAGGCCGACACTGGCTCTGACTCCGGCTCGGGCTCTGAGAGCTCGGGTTCGGCTGAGCCCGAGCCTACGCCGCTCAAGCGCAAGCGTGGTGCCCTTCCCCAGTCTGGCCTCCGCTCGCGCGCCCGCGCGATCCAGGCCGCCCCGCGCTTCTGGTAAGCACGTTGCATTCGACCCCCGGCTGGCCCGGGGGCGACACCGCATCGCTTGCACTCTCGAAAACCTACTGTGTACGTACTGTAGAGCATGCAACATGTGAACACCAGCAGTGTAAGCGAATCGGCTTGGAGCCTTGGTTGCTTCTTCGCTATATGGTCTCGGCCGAGACAACCAACTCACTGCCGTGCCGGCTTCCATAACGTCTTGGCCTTCGGAAGCTAAACTCGTTTCTGATGGTGGGTTTGATGAACCTCCCAGCGGAACAAGTCATACTTCCGCTTCCTCACCAAGCTCGCACAGCTAACTGCTTCTCACTCTCAGTCGTCGGTTCGGCTACTTTGTGCCAAGATACTGTAGATGCCCAGCGCCTGCTCGTCCCTGGGGCCTTCCCCGCAACTCAAGCTCAAACACCCGGTGGTCAACACGTTCACACCACGCTGATGGTCACAACTCACGTCCACCCACCCACCACATCACTCAACCCACTTTCCAAGCCCTCACCAAGGTTTCTGCCAAGGACTGGAGGCTAGCAACGAGGGTGTTGATCTTCAAGTGCCTGTTCCTCTGCGGCCATCCATCCCCGCTGTGATAGATATACGTTTCAAACCCCTCGCCAACGAGATTACAGTTAGCATCCTTTGGCGATGCTAACCGTAATCTCGGGATCTGCTGGGCACTTGAACTGTTTACTGTGACGTCAATACCCCCCAACAACACCCACCCACCCGAGTTTCATCTCTAACTTGACTGGGGATACGTGGTGGGCACCGACGGCCAAGAGCGTCGACATGAACTCGGGAGTAGCATTGCCGGTGGGATCACATCCTTGGCGTGGGGACGGAGTAGGCTTAGCTGATGATGAAGCTGACAGGATTCAGCGGAGCAAGGAAGGAAGACTAACAGAACACGCAAGGTTGAGTTGGATGGTGGGGTTTGCTGGGCGTTGCTGCAGCTGATGGTATTGCTGACAGGAGTCAGCGGAACGAGGGAGGAAGACTCCCGAAAGGCGCCAAGTTGAGTTAGATGTTGGGGTAGCAGGAGCCTGCTGCCTCATTTCCCAAGGTGTGGCGAAGAGGAGGAGCGTTGGGGACAAGAAAGGGCATAAAAGGCAGCTGCGGCGGCCGTCTTGACATGCCACACCAGTCTCCAACCAGCACTACAAGTCTCCGCCCAGCACAACAAGTCTTTCACTCATCACAATGAAGTTCAACGCCTTCGCCATCCTCACCATCATGGCTGTAGCGACCCAGGCGAGCAAGACTTTCTACGACCCCTCCGACGACACGACGTGCACTCTGGGCGACGATAACTCCATCGTTTGCGCAAAGGGAAAGGACAGTACGCCCCCCACAGTGAGTTCTCTCTGTTTCCCCTGACCGGCGTCTAATTGTTCAGCTCGACGCCTCCAAGTTCGAAGATGGTGAAATCACCGAAAGTGAAAATGAAGATGAGAAGCGATCCCTCGACAAACGCGGCTATACCTGTGCTGGAGGGGAGGCCCGCTGCCGCGCAAAGTGCTACGGAATCCACGGCAGGTCTTGCGGTGGCCGGTGCATCAACAGAGGCTGGTGGTGGGGTAAAATTTGCTACTGCTCTGAAAGGTGTTGAAAGGGCAATGGATGTGGCTTCAACAAAGCTCTATAGTTTTTATGAGCATTCCAAAATGAATGACGATGAAAGACGTCGTGGAACAGTGATGATTCGGGCGGCCTGCGGGGCACCCTCCGTCTCCAGGTCTCGTTCAGGTTGTTCGCCCATTGTTCCTGCACAGTGTGCGGAGATAGCGAGCACGAGGTGGGGCAGTCTACCTCGTGGTCCACTTCGCCATCCAAGCCACTGCCTCACTGCTTGAAACCGAGGCGGCGGCGCCTCGCAACCCATTAGGCTCCGGTAGCTTTCAGCATGAGACCAGGCGCCCCATGTATGCAGCTTGTCTTCTTAGTTCCCACACTGACCGTTGTGCAGCAGGCCGCATGGGCCGATGTCAGGACCTCGTATGGTTAGTGGCGTTAAGTTTGGCGGAGTCTTATTATCGTCTTGGACGACAGGGTGTGCGTCACTTACTCTTCCCACTGTGTCACTCCCGCCTTTGCCGGTAGTGTCCCGCCCAGCGCCGCCCCTACCGTCTGACCGACCAAGCGTTATCAAATCCAGCGGGTCGCTGTAATCAACCGTCGCGGGAGGCAAGATCAATGCACCTCCACCATCCCACTACCCGCATATCACAATCTGCACAGACGGGAGAGAGATGTGCGCGGCCCACACAATGAATGGTCACCCACCTCACCCGCACTTCCTCGTCACGGCCATGCGGCATTTCTGACGACACAGTCAACTATTGCCCGATGTATTGGACCCACTTCTGTAGATCGGCCGATCCCTCTCTGCCTTGCAGCGCGATTGGTGACTTGGGGGCCACACTGCGCAGCTACCACCTACGCACCGACCCCTCCCTGCTGGCTTATGGCGCACTGGATCCATTGTCCTGTCAATCAGGAACCATTAGGCAAAACCGGGTCAGATTCTCCGCCACGTTCCGGCGCCCAAGACATGCTCCGAAGCTGCCGCGGCCCAAAGGGACCGGACAGCGCCGCCTCTGGCCGGCTTGACGCCACACGGCGCCACCGGGGGCCCGAACACATCGTCCCTGGCCGCCGCTGTCCACGCGCTTGGTTTGTTTTGGCGGCGGACCGACGGCGGCCAAGGCCAAGCCAGTCTATTGTTCAATGTGACCCGTGCGCACTCATGAACGGCAGGTGACTTGAACGAGGGCCTTGGAGGACGTTGAGGATACCAGCTATAAGGAGCGCGAGATGCTGGGGTCTTTGAGCTCGCCCACTGCATCCTCTTCACATCAGACCATCCCATCACCGCCATGTCTTCCACAGTGAGCTCCTTGGCCACCTGTCCCAGCTTCCATGCTCACCCCGCAGCACCACTGCCCAGAGCGCGAGGTCCGCTTTGCCGATAACACGCTTCCGTTTAAGATGAAGGCCGCTCCCAAACCAGCCAAGCCTGTGAGTGGAGTGCATCTGCGACAGGGTATTTCTCACACGGCCTCAGGCTGTCATGACACGCTCGCCCCGGGTCTACAACTTGCCTAGCGCATGTGGATTCCAGCGGGCCTCCGGGACCGGTCTTCCAAGATCGCCCGCGATGCACAATCTCGCCGCGATCCTCTCCGCCCCTCCCTCTGAGTCTGAGAGTGAATCCGACTGCACGCCACACCCGTACATTCCTCGCGACCCTCGCATGGGCCAGAAGCCCCGACCTACGGCCCTTCTTACGCCGCCCCCCTCTCCATGAGCTTGAGCCTCCTCAGAAGCGCCGCTCCGGCTGTAGATGCTCCCTGGTGGAGCGGGCCTGCTCCCCGGTGGAGAGGTCCGATGACGATTGTATCCCTCATGCATGTGTGTACAGTACGAATCATTCCTCCAAGACTGCCGCAGCTCGAGGCGACCCCTCAGCGGCGCTCACCGCATCAGCCCGACGCCGACATGTCCTGAGGGGCCCGCCACGCGACAAGTCTCTCAGCCCCACCATCACATGATGCGCCGGCGCTGCGGACCTGTCTTCCTCTGCCGTACCCCACAAGTTCGGCGCCGCGCCTGGGACCAGCTGACATGCAGGTGCACGAATCAGCGGCCCGCCGGGGCGTCGGGCGTTCATCGAACAATAAGCCGTAAGGTGGCACCAATTTCCCCCGAACGCCACTACCGCCGCCCCGTCGCCACACGCCCCCACCCGCAGCTTCCCTCAGTGGCTATCCAGCTGCCCTGCCACGACCGACCGACACTGGCGCAGTCATGCGGCGGCAAGTGATAGGAAGACTCTTGGTGCAGCCACACAATTACGGCGGTACGTTCATTGAGGACCTTTCCGAGATTAACCTTCAATTCATCGGAAGACCATCCCAACTACTTACTTAAATGCGCCGGTCTCATACGCATAGCACGTCGCCCAGGTCGCGTTTACTTGGCACTGGCGGCGCTGCCAAGATCAGGTGCAGCAAATACGTGCCTGAGTAACCATGCATCAGGCAGCGCCTTCAAGGTCGGAAGACAAATGGGGGAGCGGGGGGAGTGTGTGGGGTGTATCGTTGCTGTCGTTGTTGTTCTCTGGCGGACCCGCCTTTATGTATATGGTTCTTATCATTCCGATGAGAAGGCTATTTGAAAGATGAGCTCTGAAAGAAGATTCTCAACTTCCAGCACCTGACAAGACCTTCCATCTTCCTCAATTTGCTACCAAACTGTCATGGTCGGCAGACACATTTGTATGATACCGAGGAGAGACAATCATCGTGTCTCGGTGATTCTAAGAGATTGCTTTGGTGGATTCCTTGAGCCCTCCCAACTCAGGCCTCATACCAGCGTGCTTCCCCTGTTCCATCCTTGGTCGTCACGAGAACTGTTATGGGAAGAGTACGAAGTGCTTAAGTGCCTTCCAGGCTTGGATCGCGACTGACATGGGCGACTGCGAACACCGACTTCACCAGCAACCAACTGATTGGCCGAAAGCCAGTGGACTATACCTACTAGATGAATAGGCCCGACAACACGTCAACTGCAGGCGAGTGATGGAGACAGCTGCCTGCCGTCGCTATCCATTGCCAGCCGCAAGATGGCGTTGCCATTCAGTACCAAGGCTCGGCACCGCCGGCCGGCTCTTGAGGGATCAGCGATCAGCGATGTCGCTCGGAACGGCCCAACCGACGGTCATTTCGGATCCGACGCCAATGACCTCATTCGACTCGTCCATACAGGCAGCAGTTAACAGCTCGCGCAATACAAATCAACCTCTCCCACTCTGTCTCTCTCTGCGCTTTGGACGAGTGGCATATCAAAGAAAGCGAAACATAGGCTACTCACTCCGAAGCAAGATGGTTTGTGCCCCCGTGTGCCCAGCTGACCAAAGCCCACCACAACCCGAGTCCTCGACACCCGCGTCCACCCAACCCCCCGCGCGGCCGCACACACCGGGCCGATCCCGCTCGTCTGTGTGCCTGCGGTTTCGATGCCGAATGCCGCCGGGCTGGTCTTCTACGACAAGGAGGGGGCTGCTGCCCTCGACGACCTTGCTGCGCTGCAGCGCTCACTCGGCCGCGTCCTCGAGGCATACCCCCAGCTCGCCGGCCGCTTGCGGCTCACGCAGCCTGGAGATGTCGGCAGGCCTTACACGACGCGGTACAAGCGCACATGGATGGAGTATGGGCGCGACGACGATCCCGGTGTCCGGTTTACCGTGGTCGATGACAGCCGCAGCCTGGCAGAGGTCCTCCCGGCCCCCATCGCGGGGCACACCGGCATCTTCCAGCTTGAGACGGTGTATGACCTCGCCCTTGGCCCGGAGCTCGCGAAGCCAATTGACGCCCCAGGTCGCGGTGATGGCGGGGACGGTGCGACGGCCGGTGTGAAGATCACGCGGTTTGCAGACGGCGCGGCACTGTGCTTTGCGTCGTCGCACGCGTTTTTTGACGCTGGCGCGCTCGGCACGTTCCTGCACGACTGGACAGCGGTTCACGGCGAGCTTGCGGAGGGCAAGGAGCCGATTTTGCCCGTTCGCCCGTTCGACACCGAGTCACTCGACGCTCTGGCAGCGGGCGACCTTGATGCCGAGTCTGCGGACCCATCCCTTGTGGAGGCCGAGGCCGCGCTCGACGTGTTCCGGTACGACTCGTGGGCGCGCGACCCTACTGGCAAGGACAACCCCCCGCCGGGGCTCGACGACGCCCTAGCTCCGCCTCCAGAAGTCGATGCACTTGACGCTGCTCAGGGGAGGCCGCGTGGAACCCCGCCGCCGTGGCATACCGCCTCCGCCGACAAGCCGCTGACTTACGGTCTCGAGTTCTCGTCTGAGGATGTGGTCCGCATCCACGCCGCGACCATGGCCGCAAGGGGCAACGATGACGGGTTCATCTCGCCCCAAGACGCCTTTGCGGCCCACCTCGTCCGCCTCATCGCCCGTGCGCGCCAACATTCGCCCGACACACAGCTCGACGTTGAGGTAGCCTGTGACGACCGCCGGCGCTTCGACCCACCCCTTCCGGAGACTGCGCCAGGCTGCTTCAATGTGTGCCTCGGGTTCAACCTCACCGCCGGTGACGTCCTCGCCCCGACGGGGCGGCTCACCGCGGCCAACCGCATTCGGTCCGCCATAACGGGCGTCACTGCGCCGCGCCTCGCGGCTTGGCTTCACCGCCGCGCACACGACCTCGACCCCACGCGCGAGTGGATCGTCTTCGCAGGCAACACAACAGTATGCAGCACGAACTGGGCGCGATCAGCTTTGTACCACGCCGACTTTGGTCGTGGGCGCCCATGTTACGTCCACAACCTCGTCCACGGGTTTGGCGGATACCTCGTCATTGGGCGGCAGGCTGTACCTCGCGGCAAGTTCGAGGGCAAGTGGTACGAGCCCGGCGTGTTTGTCGCCCTGTGGCTGGAGGAGGCTGCAATGGTGCGGCTGGTTGCCGACCCGGAGTTGCGAGGATGGTGATCACATAGAGCAGTGTTGCATATCTACATGGAGTGGTGGTGTCCTGTATCTGCGCATCTAGTCTGCCGTCGCCTGGGCAATGGTCGCATCGTCGGCCAAGCCATCTGCTGCCCGCTCCAGGATCCGCATCCAGACCGCGAGCACGCGCTCCACCTGCGCCCGTGTCGCAGGGGCGCCCTCATAGAACTGGATCGAGCATCGCAGGCCCCCGTCATGCGAGTAGATGCTCGCCCCGAGCGCCAGCGAGCATGGGTGGTTGGCCTGGCCCCAGATTGCATCTGTTGCGCCAGCGGGGAGCTTCCACAGGCCGAGATTGGAGAGCATGAGACTCTCGAAGAAGGGCGCGCTCGTCGCGCTTCGCTCATACAGGTATCGCTCGTAGCCCGTCGTCGTCCCCTCAATGCCCTTGGGGGCCGCCTGCACCCCTGTATCGGGAATCCAGGCGAGCAGGCCGAGCGTCATCCGCCCCTTTTTCAGTGTCTTGGGCGCTTTGAGCCACGCTGCTTCCGCCCGTGACTGCTCCCAGAACTTCTGGTCCCCCGAAGTCATGCCCCCGCTTTCAAGGAGCGCGACGTACACGCCGATGCTTGAGTGGCCCTTGCTCTTGTCGCGCTCAGCCTTAGGGATGTTGGTGACGAAGCGGAGCGACGGCTCAGCGTCGCTGTGGAAGACGGACCACACGGCGGCGGCGAAGGCCGTCTGCACGACAGGGTGGAGCGTGGCGACGCCGCGGGCTTTGGACGTGGCCTTGAGTCTTGCCATTACGTCGGCAGGCACTCCCACCAAGGCGACGTCAAGCGGCTTGCCCAGGGGGGTCTCGAAGATGCCGGGCCATGGCTCGCCAGCGGAGAACTTGCGCTGCAAGAATCCCGGGAGACTGGGCACAATGATCTCGCGCCAGAGCACGGGCAGCAGGAAACCGAAGTTTGGCTTGATTGGGAGACTCTTCTCGTAGACTGTGCGGGAGGCGAACGGCTCTGGCTCGATGGTCGGCTGGGTCGGTGACAGGAGATTCGTCACGAGGCCGAGCGCGCCCGTGCCGTCCGTCACGACATGGTTTGTGATGAAGGAGAAGTAGCCGTGCTCGGAGTCTGGCGAAGTGAACAGCCGTATAGACCACACGGGGCCCGCGACGAAGTCGTGTGCGCGGAAGCGTTCGAGCTCAGCGCGCTGGATGGCCGCCATCTCGCTCTCCCCGTACTGTGGGGCTGGGGTCGGGGCCGTGGCAAGTACCGCGTCCGTGGGCCAAGCGGGCCCAGCTTGCCACTTGGGCTTGGTGGTCTTCGTGTCCACCAGGCGCGCCGAGAGCATCGGCAGCTGTTCCTGCAGGTACGCGATGCGGCCTCGCAGCCGGTCCTGGACGACGGCGAGCTCCGCGGCCGGGTACTGCACGATGTAGTTGATGATCATGGGGTTGCCCGTGTTGTACGTCGCGAGGGCATAACGTTCAAAGAGCGTCACTGGGGTCAGCGGGTGGCGAGGGGGTGGCACTCACGACGCCGTTGTTGTGGCTCCTCGATAGGTGGTGCGCCCATGGTTGTGAGGTCGTGAGTAGAGAAAGACTGGGAGTTGCAACATGTCCGGGATATGTAGGAACCGATGTCAGAAACGCGACACGGTCATTACAGGCCGTTATCATTGAACCGGAGTTCGCCCGATCAGCCCTGCTGCCAAGACTTTGTGGCCTTCGTGTCTCCATTGCACAGGCCGCATCAACTTCTTTCCATGGTGCTCTGGCCGATTAGCATTCCCGGTTCCCGGCAGGACCTCGAGGATATAAACAACGGAGATGGAGATGTTGTCCACGTCGTTGTGTGCAATGTTGCAAGGAATGACGGCTCCACGCTGGCGTCACTCCGCCGGCTTCTACACGATACAATGTATTCTTGGGGCAATGGGCACGGCACAACACGCATCGCCGTGCCCACGGCAGCATGTATGGATCTACAACTTGCTCTTCGCATTCCTGTCTACGTCCCACGACCCGGCGTCGAGGGTGGTGAAGAAGCGCCAGATGGCGTCAGCCAGCTCCTCGGGCTTCTCCTGGACAAGCAGGTGCCCGCCGCCAGCAATGCGCTCGTTTCGGCTCCGGAGGGGGCGCCAGACCAGCTCGCGCGTAAGCACGCTGCCGCCCGTCCAGATCGGCTCCTTGTCTCCGCACATGATGAAGCCTGAGGGAATTTTGAGCTGGAGCAGCTTGTCCCACGTCGCGCCAACGGCCGAGTCGTCGGAGAACACGGCAGCCTCGGCCCACGGCGGCGTGGCGAGCTGGACCGGGCCATTGGGCTCCTTTGGATTAACGGGCACCAAGCCATGCGAGATGAAGATATCAAACGTGGTAGGATTCCAGGCCTTGTAGAAGCCCTGCTTGCTCATCTGGTCGCGGGCGGCCTCGCGCGACGGCCACTCGTTGCGGCGACGAATGGCGCCCGCAGCCTGCGGGAACGCGCCGGGGCCCAGCTCAAGGAACTTGGAGTACGGGACGACGTTGGGCGGGCACTAGGTCGTCAGCAGTAGCAGTGGTTATAGCCTACTCACAGTCGACTCGACGTTGAGAATGGCACGGAAGAGCTCCGGCCTGGCGACAGCAGCCTGGATGCCGGCGCTGGCGCCCCACGAGTGGCCTACCGGGACGACATCGGCGTACTGCGCTGTGCCCTCAGGCTTCCACTGCAGCTGATAAGGTGCGCGCTGGCCCTGCAGCCCAGGGATGACATGCTCGACAAAGTTGAGGATGTCGCGCGCCGTGTCGTACCACGTGTGTGTGGTGCCCTGCAGCCTGGCGTTGAGGTCGATGCTGGTGCCGTGCGTGACGGCGTCAATGAACCACACATCGTCGATGAGCACATTGGTGTCGTGACGGATGGGCAGGCCGGTTCCAAACTCGGCGCCGGGGGCCCGTGGGCCACGCTCCAAGATCGACTTGATGGTTGGGGCCCATTGCTGCAGATCGGCTTGTCAGCGAGCACCAATCACTGTAGACGGCCAGACCTCACCTCCTTGATGAGCCCGTTGGCCTGAGTGACGATGAGGGTGATGCCGCCTGTGGGCTTGTCGCGCGACCAGCGCTCGACCCCGAGCCAGAGGTGGGGCTGGGTGGATGCGGAGGCGTCCTCGACGGTCAGGATGTGGTCGAGAAAGTGCGCGCGGGTGCAGTTGTTGGCCTCGGTCGCGGCCAGCTTGGCCTTGAACGCCTTGTCGTTGGCCTTGTCGGCTGGGATGGGCAGCTTGGGCGAGAAGGGCTTGCTCTCGCGCACGAGGTTGCCGACCGCGTTGGCCCCGGAGCGCGGGTACGCCGCGGGCGCGGCATGCACTGTGCTGGTCCAGCCTGCCGGGACGGCGATGGGGAGCGCAGGCCGAGCGGGGTAGGCTGGGGCTGTTTGCACGGGAGGCTGGAAGAGGGGGAGTAGGGTCGAGACTGCCGGATCGACGATGGGGTATAGTGTGTGCGTCGGCCCGGTATAGAGCGGGTACGTCGGAGGAGGGGCCATAGTGAGGAGAGTTGTGGAGGTCGGGAGGTCGTCGCTGCCTTGCTCTAGCACAAAGTTTATATGGCGACACTGGCTGTGACGACGGCGACGACGGCAATGACGGGACGGTTAATGTAAGTACGTCGGACTAGTTGTGCAGCAGCGGTGTTCAAGTCATCAGTCATCCTGCTTGACACCAACAAGTGGCCTTCTACCTCGTCATCGGCTAACGCTAGACCGGGCAGCCCGAACCTTGACCGAGCAACAGTCGTGGTCCTCAGCATCCTCACACTCATGCACGCTTACACACTCCCACAACTCATAGACATGACAATACATATGCTTGGCGCAACACAAGCTGAACAGACGCACAACGGCTATATTTGTTGAAAAAACACGAGGTAAGAGGGAGGAGGGGTGCGTCTGCACTACCAAGCTGGACTGACGATTTGGGGGTTTTCTACTGTTTTCTACGTGCCGAGTCTCGAGATAGAGGAGACGGAAGACATCTTGTTGAGAAGATCGCTACATTATAAGGAAGCGAACGGGCCTGAATGGAGAGAGGGGGGAGAGGGTTATTGGGGGTTGAGATGGAGGTTGAGATTGAGGGGGGATCCGAGAGAAGCCAAGAGGAACCACAAACGACCACGACCACATCCACCGCTTAGGTGTTCTTGCGCTCAAGCACAGTGGGGTACGGGGTCTTGTGGTGGACCTCGGTAACGTCGGGTGACTCGCGGGGCGCCTCGGTGTCGTAGGCTGGTGGGGTCTCGTCGAGCTCGTCCTTGGGAGGACCACGGTAGTTCTTGCGGCCCCAGAGGAAGTACCAGGCACACGAGATGGCAACGAACGCGACGAAGACAACGGGCGCGTAGTTAACGGTCGCGGCGGTGACAGGCAGGAGGGCGGGCATGCAGAAGAGGGGCAGCGCAAGGAATGACCAGGCTGGGGAGGATAGTCAGCATGGTGAGCCTACACGGGCGACACATGGCGCATAAGTCGAGTACTCACCAACGGCGACACAGTTAAGGAACCAGCCGAGCTTGCCGAGGTAGAACTGGCCAGTCTTGACGCGCTGGCGTCCCTCCAGCATAGAAACAAGGATTGGCACCGCGTACGACGAGGTGAGGCAGATGACGCCGACACCCGAGAAGGCGTTGAACGCGGCAGGGGAGCCGAAGTAGATGACACCGAGGATGATCTGGATAGCCATCGAGAGCATCATGGCGTTGAGGGGGACGTCAAGCTTGGGGTGGACCTGGCGCCACCACTTGGAGCCGGGGATGGCACCGTCACGAGAGAAAGCCCAGGTGCAGCGGGAAGCAGCGGTCGTGCAGGCGGTGCCGCAGAGAATGCCGAGAATAATGATGATCATGAGCAGGCCGAAGGCACCGCCGGAAGAGCCAACAGCCGACTTGATGATCGAGGGCGTGGGCTGGCCGGAGGGGAGGGCGACGAGCTCGGCAAGGTCGGGGAGGACGAACATGAGGGGCACCAGGAAGAAGAGACCACCGATGGTGTTCATGCAGATGGTGAGAACCATAGCGCGGGGCACCTGGGTGGCAGGGCGCTGGACCTCCTCGCACATGGAGATGATCATGCCGGTCGACGAGGTGGCGTAGGCGGCGTGCAGGAGACCGACACAGAACGACCAGCCAGCGGGCCATCCAGAGGTAGGCTCAAAGTGGCCCAGAGCGTAGGCACCGCTACGACGGCCGTTCTTGGCCAGGGAAAGGATGGTAACCATGATAGCGACGAGACCGGCCATGGTCCAGTAGACGGCGAAAGCGTCAAGGTAGGGCAGGTACTTGTTGCCGAGAGCCGAGATGGCGTTGCAAAGGAAGGTGATGGCGAGGAACGTGAGGAAGATCTGGTAGGGCTGAGCGTCCCAGATACCGACGCCGGGCTCCTTCTCGAAGACGTTGATGCACGCGACGAAGAAGAGGGTCGTGCCGAACTGCACGGCCAGCGTGATAGTAATGTTGCCGACAACGTACGCCCAACCACAGATGTAGGCGGCGACACGCTTGTAGTTGCTAGGGGCGAGCATGAACGTCTGGTAGTAGACACCACCAGCAGTCGGGTAGACACTGGTGATCTCACCGAGCGAGGAAGCAACGCAGAGAATGATCAACGAGACAATAACCCAACCCCAGATAACAACAACAGGTCCACCACCCTGGAGGGGGTAGTAGAGAGTCGTGGCAAGACCGTAGGGGATAGAGGCGAGGACGAAAGACATGAAGGCGACATGGAGAGTCGAGCGCGAGCGGACAAGCTCTGATTCGTAGCCCATTTTGTTGAGGAGATCGTCGGCAGAGTCGGCCGCGATCGTCGACGACTGGCGCCGGCCGAGCGACGTACGGCGGATATCATGGTGCGTGTGGTTGCTGTAGTGGTGGTGCTTGGAGGCGTCGTGCACCTCTGCACCGCCATTGCCGCCCGACTCGCTGGGCTTGAGGGGTGCCATTGTTGTTGGAGCTAGCTTGGTGAAATTTCTTAGGGCTAAAGTGTGGTCGTGTGAGGGAGCGTGGTGTGTCGGAGGGCTAGCTGGCGCCTTCTTAACCGTTCGTGCGGCTTGGGGAGGTCTGTCGGTTCGCCGGCTGTGTGAGAAAGAAGGGGAACGGTGGGGAGCGTTGGATGTTTCAACGTTATAAGCGAACCTCAGTGTTAGTATGAGGGAGTGTGCGCACGGGGGAGAAAAAAGAAGGGCTCACATGCGGTGCGTATACCACTGGTAATCGATAGGTGAGATGGGACTGTGACGACAGGGGGAGCATGTATCGTTATCGAATCACAGGCCGTAGTTGGGTCGCCCGGGCAAACCAGCCAAGGGCCACAGACCCACCAAGAGCTTGGAACCCAGGGTAGAGTGCGTGTCGGGTGCCTCCGCGCAACCAGATACGTTGCAGTGCCTCAGGGAGGCCGCTGCAGTATACGCATCTCTGCGCGCAGCTACTGCCGGAAAACCCAGCGGGAAGCGGGCGACGGCACGCCGGTGATCGTACATGTTTGGAGCAGGCGTTGGAGCATGCCGTAGGCGCGTGGGGCGCGGCGCTGCAGGCGCGATGGAGCCGTGGCCCAACTTCCAGTCCCCTCTGCTCCAGTGCCCTCCCTCGAGCATCGTGACGCCACATACGTTGGACATTTTTGACCCCGCGCGGCTCAGCACTCCATCCGCATATAGAAACGGCCGTCAGCCACGCTCATGCCCACCAATGACGAGGAGTGGTCCCAGCGCCCAGCGCCCACAAATCCACCCATGATCCATGCGCTGTGGTGCGTGATTACTTGCTGCTCTGCGGTGACGGAGAGACACGCTCCTGTTCGCTCTTGAGAAGGACAGTGTGAACACCAGAGGCAGGCGGGAAAGCCGAAACAGGTCCAACCCCGTCGAGGTACGACGAGCGGGACCAAAATCGCGTGGAAGGCATGTGGCAGACGGGCATTTGAAGCGCAGCAGCACATGATGACACAGGGAGCGTGCAGAGCTGCCCAGCCGGTAGCGAGTACTGCAAAAAATTACGGCGAGTGGGCAGGACGCTGGATCATCGGGGTTAACTGCCATGGAGATGGGAGATATGAGATGCGCCCATCACCACTATCACCCCGCACTTGCGCCCCGATCCGCGCTCGATAACAGATATGTAGATGGACCTGAAACCTTTATCATATCGGAGGCGACGATCTGGCTGATGCATCAGCGCGTATCTTGACAACACAGAGTGTGTTGATTTGTATGATGTGAAAGAATTGAGGCAGAACTAGTCGAGTGCGACGGCCACTCTGTGCAGTCCCCCCGCTTGTACCTTTCGCTAGGTGTCAGGGTGACAAGCTCGGTTCGACCAGTCTGGCCCTACAACTCGCTTGCACATGACTTGTGAGTGTGAGGCATGCTTCAGGCGTGAGGGCGAGGAGGCCTCGCGAAGAAAGGCTCAGCTCACTCCGCCCAGCACTTGTCTCGGAGGGCCGACCACAGCATTGCGTAAGAGCAGACTACTTGGCGGAGGCGGAGGACGAGGGCGGTGGGGCGCGGAGAGGGGTGTGCACGTATTATACGACCGCACCAGCTCCCGAACACAGTCGTAAGGGTGTCTTCCTCATCAGTTGAAGCAGCGGGTAGGGCGCCTAATAGGGCGGCAGTTTCGTCACAGTCAATCATCCGCTCCGTGCTTTTCCGCCGTGTACCGTTACCGCGACGACTCCCGCCCAAGAGTCGTCGTCGGCCATTTCGCCAAAAGGTGTGGTCGTATAAGCGACCTCATCGGGGAGGACCATATAAACAGTGCGTCCGTTGTGGCCATGGCACCCTGGCACCACGGCACTGCACAGCTTGCTAGCAGCGTGGCAAGCCTACCTGTGGCTGTGGCTCCAAGCTCCCAACATCCACTCATTGCTATGTGTGGCCTCAAGACGCTTCAGATAGAGGCTGCCGCGAAAGAAGCAGCTGTATCGATTGTCAGAGCACTAGTCCATACCACTCTCAAACTACTACAATGTTGCGGCACCTGCCACCGAGAGAACAGTACAATCGCTAACCATTTAATACTTCTCACTGTCCTTAATGGGCTGGCGGTGAGACTCGACACGGGCAAGCTCCTCGTCCTGAATTGCAGTGTGGGTGTTACGCTCGTCCTCCGACCATGAGAAGGTAAAGTTGTTGAGGTTGCGGAAGTAGGTGGGGAAGATGAGGGCACACACGAACGACGCGCAGGCGAGGACGATCCAAGCAATAACGAGGTTGGGGTCGGTGAGCGCGGCCGAGCATGCAAGCGAAATGGCAGCGGCAATAGCGACGTTGAAGAGAGAGAGCGAGTAGACGAGAGCGCGCATCCGGGGAGGCGAGCGGGTGTAGGCAAGCTCGTAGCCGGTGACGTTGACGAGCAGCTCACCAATGGCAGGGAAGATAATGATGGGGATCTGCCACCAGAGGGTAACGGTCGGGGTGTCGTTCTCACAGTGCGTAGCGAACTTGCCACAGGCGGAGCGGGCGTAGATCATGTTCTGGACGACAGCACCAAAGATACAGCCAACAGTGGCAAGGAGGAAACCGATGCACATGCGGGTCATGGGCTTGAGGGGCCAGCCGATGCGCTCGAAGAAGGGGTAGACGCCGTAAGTCATGATGGGGGTGAAGACGATGATAGAGATCGAGTTGAAGTTGTTGAGGAAATCGTTGGGGATACCGTCGACCTTCATGGCGTCCGACATGTCGTTTCCGAGGTTGCCAAGACCAACCGAGCCAGAGTCGGCGAGCTGGAAGATGGGCAGCAGGAGGAAGACACCGCATGCGTTGAGGGTCTGGCGGATCTCGTCGACAAACTTGTCGTCCCAGTGGACGTACGACATATCGACGGTGCCGGAGTTGGCCTGGATGTAGGAGGGCTTGGCCTTGTTCCACCACTCGTCACCACCGCGGCCGATGCGCTTCCAGCCGCCGTTGGACATGCAGATGCCGATGACGCGGAAGGTGTCGGGGAGGACCGAGCCACCAGGGGCCTGCTTGATGAGGCGGGGCGAGCAGTACATCAGAACAGGGGGCATGAGCATGTAGAGGATGCCGGGCACGAGGAAGGCGAGCCAGAAGCCGACCAGACGGGCCGAGTACTGGGTAGCCATCTGGAAGAGGGCACCGACGTTGATGCAGAGGTAGAAGATGATGAGATAACGAGAGACAGTCGTCTGGGGGTCGATAATGACGCGCTCTCCCTTCTTAGTGTAGGAGATGGTGGGCTGCTTGACGGGCGACTGGTCGCAAAGAAGAGGGCCCAGGCATGGCTTGATGAAACCGGCGGCGAAAGCAAGGATGAGGATCGAGACGATGAAGATACCGAGTGCGGCATCGCTGACAGCAATAACCTGGGGGATGGCGGGAATGATGAGGATGATGTGTGCGATAGCGCCGATAGCGGTACCGACGACAATGGTCTTGAAGCGACCCCAGTAGTTGTCGGCAATGATACCACCGAGGATGGGGATAACATAGGCAAGGAAGTTGAACATCTGGGTGAGGGCCGAGGTCGTGACCGAACCGCGGCCAAGGGCACCAGCCTTCTGCTGGTGGCCGGCCTCACCCGGGGCGACAGCACCGGCACCGTTACCTCCCTTGGGGAGCTTGTTGTTGATGAAGTTGTTGAACGGGCCCTTGGTGCCGTAGTACGATGCACGCTCGGCAAACTCGATCAAGCACATGGCGAGGGCGACGGCACTGAAAGCATGGTTAATTACTGCTGCCACTTTGCCAAGTAAAGTCTCGCCACTCACGGCATTCCGGCGGAAACGCGGCGCAGCGTGGAGAAGTCCTCGGCGGTGGGCTGGAGGGCCGGGTCGACGCCGTCGGCAGACTGGACGACGACGCCGGCCTCCTGCTCCTTGGTGAGCTCGCCGAGGCCCTCCTTCTCCTTGGGCACTTCGTTGGCGAAAGCGGCCTGCTGGGCTCGGTCCATTTTCGGTGTGGGGTGGGGCGGGAAGTTGGGGGGGTCACGAAGGCTCCTCTTCGACTGATCTGGTGACTTTTAACCACTGGCGCGATGCGTTTGGGGCGAGTGTGGGGCTGTGGGGAGCCAATGGTGAGCGGTGCATGCATCCGCGCCAGCACGATAGCGCTTCGACAGGTCTGGTGGCCACTGGCCAGTGAGTGGCCTCGGACCAGTGGCCATGGTCGGCCGGTGGAGAGTGCCTCACATTGTGGGTCTCACCATGTTGCTGCGTGATTCCAACGGTGGGTGCGGGGCTGTTGCGCGCGGGGGTCGGTGATTATCCACCATACCGTACACATGCACCATGTGGTGTTCAGGGCTGCGGCTGTTATCTGCATGACGCAGCAGTGGACGTTCTGGCCAGACGCCTCTGCTCGCAGGCAAGCGCTCGCTTGGCCGCAATATGGCCACACGTGCTGCACTTTGCTTGGCGAGGCGCTGGGGTCCCATGGCACATCTATTCACATGCTCTTCGCCGTTCGGACCCCATGACTGGCTGGCGCTTGCTGGCCGCGGACCCGAGAAACAGTGGCGTGCTCCACACCTAATAGACGCAGGT
Organism: Vanrija humicola; assembly: GCA_008065275.1. Classification (NCBI taxonomy): domain Eukaryota; kingdom Fungi; phylum Basidiomycota; class Tremellomycetes; order Trichosporonales; family Trichosporonaceae; genus Vanrija; species Vanrija humicola. The sequence continues at coordinate 57,742 of QKWK01000016.1, forward strand.
CGCATACACTGTTCGATCCTGAGGGTGCAGTCTCACTTGCCGCAGCATCAGCAAAAATTGGCGTTGCAAGGCACTACGGGATCTAACATCCCGAGCGAGCAGGTCGTCCGGGTTGAAATGAAATTCCATTTACAACCGCGGGCGAACAGTGGGCATGGTAAACCGTGCAGCTGTGCCGCCCCCGAGTCACCGGACGCGGCTGACGGATGGAGCGTCTGTGCTTTCCGGAAATCTGCCGTGCCCATCTGCATACCAGGCAGCCCCACTATCCGCGCCGGAGCCGGCCACAATGGCCGGTATGGCAACACCGCGCATTGCCGCACCGCAGCTGGTCGCATCTCTAGGTCCGCCCGATAGCCGCCAGCATCCCGCTGCAGACGGCCAGGGGAAGTGGACCGCATGGTGTCGTCCACAGAGGCATGTTCTGTGCGCTCTTGGCACGGCGAACGCTCGTGGGCTACCAGACGCTTGGCTGGACGCTAGCCCCTGCATCTCATTAGTACCATTGTTGTTCCCTCCCGGATCCTGCAATCAGATTGGTGACTGTCTGGTGGCATCATTTCGCACCGGCATTTCGCTGCTCCTTCCCTCAGTGCTGCGTTCACGCATACCTTGGGTGCAGATGTCGGAGATTCGCTGTGTGCCTTCCTACTGGGTGGAGGGTTGCATAAAAGTCAGCAGCCCTCTCCTGTTGGAGGCGAACAATGACCGAGGCATCATGTGCGCCTCCACCTCATATGTTGAAATGGGAATTCGCCGATGCTCTTCCCTATAGACATGTGCTTCGCTTCTGCGGCCACTTCAGAAACATCAGATCTAACCAAGGTTACGTGATTCGTTAGGGCATCGCAAATGGAATCATGTGGTCCACCTCGGATGAACTTTTGCTAGTGGAGCTTAAACGAACAGGCACAGTAGTTGTATGGCCCCCGCCTGCACCCCAACGCGGACTGGCATTATCCGGTTGGAAAAGAGTGGTGGTGGTGCAGGATGGCAGGATCCGAGTTCCCGCATGCTTGCCGCAGTGCCGCAGCCGCAAAGCCACGCCGGCGACTAATGGTAGCGGCAACTTTGTGAGCGCAGGCCGTGTCTCATCGTGACCCGGAATTGTAGAGGCGGAGTTCGGGACATGGAGCCCACTTGGAGGTCCCACTTCGTGGGAGTCCGTGACACAGTCCACCACACCGCATGATCCATCACTGCATTACGCATGATCCATCACCGTAGTCCCCAAGCCCGAAGAAAACGCGAATTCGGCGGTTCAAGACGGCAAGTGGAGTAGCGCTTAGAGTCCCGGAGTGAACCACCAACCGCCGGCAGCCGCCAGCAGACGACGCAGGGTGACGTCGCTTCTCGTCTACACCCTAAAAAGTGTTGTAAAGGCCTTCAATCCTTGATGGCAGCGACATGAAACGGCTGCGTACAGTCAGACAGAGCAGGAATAGCACACGCCGAGCGCAGGGCCTTCCTGCCAAGACGGCGATGCGAGCGGCGCCACCCCCGCTGTCGGTTATCCATCCCTGTCTTCGCCCCACCTCGCCCCCACCTCGCGCCGCCGGCCTGCCAGCCTCGCACCTCCGCTCCCTTGGGCAGCAAAACATACGGCCTATTGCCGCTGTCTGACCCCACCGAGACTCGAACTCGGGTCTAGGGATTGCACGTCTGTCGACGCTCATAGATGATATGAGACCCTCGCGTTAACCACCTGCGCCATGGAGTCGTTCGTGCCTGAAAGTCTGTGGCGCGCATTTTGTGTGTACACGGGAACATGCGGCCTGAGCGCCACTGTGTTTTGTCCCGGATGCCTCTGTCCGACTCTGCCGGGCATATAGGAGGGGTGCGTGTGCATCTCATCCGTGTGCAATCTGATCTGAGCCGACGCCAAAATGAACAGCCTCGGAGGCGGTAAGCGATCCGGTGGATTATCAGCATCCCGAAGAGGTTGATGGGGGCGCGCATGGGATCCTCCGTGCTGTCGATAAACTCTCGGATACTCTTGGTATCCTTCCCGCGGGCCGAGGCTCACGTTCTCGAAACATGCCGCCATACTCAATGAGAGGCATGCCCAGAATAGCCCTTGGCGTGGCGCAGCCGATAGCCTGCTCATGTGTCGAAACCACTAGCGTGTGCCTCGATGGTGTTTGTTGGCATGGTAGCTTTTCCGCGTGCTGTATACTGTTCCCCTGCTTACTGACCCATCTCTTGCAGCCGTACCTGTCTCACTGCCGCACTAGCACCTCACTCTCAGCCAGTCCATCTCGATCCATGTGATCCTGCTCCTCTACATAGCGCTGCAGGCAAGAGCTGTGAGATGCTGACTTGCACCTGCCAACCGAGACTGTCACCACCAATACAAGCCACGGAATCCATCATCGTACAAACGCACTACACTCTATAAACTGGCGTTACGTTACAGCGTCAGCCTGACGGTCTTGATCTCGAACCCGCGGAAAGGCAGCGCAATCTCCTTGCCATCAACGACCTCGAGGTCCTGGACGTGGTCCTCGAGGAGGTTGACCACCTCGGCCTTGGAGACCTTAAGGCCGTGAAGCCGCAGCGTGGCGTTGGCCTTGCCGCCGTACTGCTCGAACAGGCGGACGATGATCGTCTTATCTGCGTTGTCCTCGCCGCGCTTGATGGTCTCGAGCACGACGTTGCGCGCACCAGCGACCGTGATGGGCGTCTGGGCCGACGCAGCGCCAGCGCGCACCTTGAGCGGGTTGTTGAACGCCGCCGCGACGCGCGGCACGTCGCTCTCGGCGAACGTCCCGACGTGCGGGTAGATGCCGAACGAGAAGGTGTGCGCGCCCATGTCGGTGTCGGGGTCCGGCATGCGCGGGCTGCGCAGCAGCGACAGCGTGACGACGTTGCCGGCAGTCGCGTAGCCGTACTTGCAGTCGTTGACGAGCGCGACGCCGTAGCCGAACTCGCTGAGGTCGGCAAACTTGTGCGCGCAGACCTCGAACTTGGCCGCATCCCACGACGTGTTGCGGTGCGTAGGGCGGGTGAGCACGCCAAACTGCGTGTCATACGTCGCCACGTCCGAGTAGACGTCGAGGGGCAGCTCAAACTTGAGGAACTCGTGCTTCTGGCGCCACTCGGCCTTGGCATCGAGGCGGATGAGCGAGCGCGCGTCGGCGTTCAGCGACGCAGGGACGGCGTCGAGCGAGATCTCAAACTCGATGAGGCTCTTGTCGTACGTCGTCGACACGAGGAGGCTTGCGCGCAGGCCCTTGGCCGAGCCGACCTCGACAGTGTCAAACTTGAGGTGCTGCGCCTTCTCGACGTGGAAGTAGTCGACGTCCCACGCGTCCCAGTAGTTGGGCTGGTCCTCGTAGATGACGAGGCCGGCCGACTGGTCGGCGGGGATGAGCTCCTTCTTGAGCTTGACATCGACGATGGAGGTGATGCGGCCGCCCTTGATGGTGACCTTGACGGAAGAGTTGGCGAGCTCGTACTCGTTCTCGGCGACCTGCTTGGCGGTCGCGCCGGCGCCCTCGAGCGCCTTGGGCTTGCCGATGTCATCGGCACCGTCGGCTGCAACAAGCACATACTCGTCGCCGACCTTGATGACCTCCTCGCGGGCGACACCGGGCAGCGTGTTGACGACTACGACGTCGGAAGCCTTGTCGCCAGCGGCGACGGCCTTGGTGCCGGCGTAGACGACAGCGTATGCCTCCTCGATGACCTCCGTGATGGTGCGGTGGAGCTTGGCGTAAATCTCCTCGGCGTCATCGTAGACCATGTGGATCGACGAGCCAGGCAGCACGTCGTGGAACTGGCAGAGCAGGAGGTCCTCCCACGCCGCGTCGAGCCGCTCCTTGGGGTAGAGGTACGCCTTGTCGGCGAGGGTCGCGAGCGTGGCCGCGTACTCGGCCTCGCGGAGCAGGTTCTCGCTCTTACGGTTGCCCTTCTTAACCATCGCCTGCGACGTGTAGGTCGCGCGGTGGATCTCGAGGTAGAGCTCGCCGTGCCAGACGGGGAGCGTCGAGCCGTTCTTGGTCTCGGCGCGGACGGCGTCGTAGAACTCCTCGAACGAGCCGCCGTTCTTGATCTGCGGCAGGATACCGGCAGCGTCGGGCCTGTTGTTGACGACAGCGCGCGTGCGGCGGACCTTCTCGAGCATGGGCGCCGTGGGGCCGCCACCACCGTCACCGTTGCCGAAGATAAGCAGCGCATGCTTGGTCGCGTCGAGGTTCTTGTGCCTCGTGATGGCGCGGCGGATCTCCTCGACGTCCGCCTGCGAGTTGTACGACTCGACCGGGGTCATGTGCGTGAGCACCTGCGAGCCGTCAAGGCCCGCCCAGTTGAACGTCGAGTGGGGGAACGAGTTACTGGATCACGTCAGCGTGAGCCCTACCACCTCACTCACATGTTGTTCCACGAGATCTTCTGGGTGAAGAAGTTGGGCGCGCCAGCCAGTCGGCAGATCTGGGGCAGCTGGCTCGAGTAGCCGAACGTGTCGGGGAGCACGAACGTCGAGGAGCGCTTACCGAAGCGCTTCTCAAAGTATCGCTGGCCGTACAGGAACTGGCGGACGAGCGCCTCGCCCGAGGGCATGTTGGTGTCCATCTCGACCCACGTGCAGCCGAGCGGCTGGAAGCGGCCGTCCTTGACCTTGTCGAGGATACGGGTGAACAGCGTGGGGTACAGTTGCTCGACCCACTTGAACTGCTGCGGCTGGGTCGCGCTGAACACGTACTCGGGGTACCGGTCCATGAGGTCGCACTGGGTCGACCACGAGCGCGCCGACTTTTGCTGCGTCACGCTGAAGGGCCAGAGCCAGGCCGTGTCGATGTGGCTGTGCGTGTGTGAGCGACGGGGCTGTGGCAACGCCGTGACCTCGACCACGACTCACCAGTGCCCAATGGCCCACAGGGTGCCCTCCTGCTTGTCGACCTGCTCGCTGTCCGCGATGATGCGCGCCTGCCAGTCCTTGCCAAGCGTGTGCTCGGCGACCTTGCGCGTCGCCGCAACCGACTCAAGGTCGTTCTTCCTGAACACGTTCATCATCTCGTTGGCGGTCCAGTTGGCCGTCTGCGCGAGCGCCGAGTCCTCGGGCAGCTGGGTGCCGAGCTGGCGGAGGAACTCAAAGTCCCACTTGAGGCGCACGGCCTCCTGGTTGGGCACGACGAGGTCGGCCGTCTTGAGGATCCACTTCTTCTCGTGCTGCCGTGTGAGCTATCTCCCATGGGTGCAACTCACCATCTCGTCCTCGCCCTCCATCTCGCCGAACATGTCGTCGTGCACGCCGAACATGCCGTTGCAGCTCGCCTCGATCCAGTAGTGTCCCACGCCGGCCTTGCGGTGCGCCTCGGGGATGATGAACTCGGCGCGGCGGTCGACGTTGGTGCCGCCCGTGAGGCCGTGGTACGGGTTTCCCTCCTCGTCAAACACCATGGCCTCGCCGGTTGAGTCGAACTCGAGGTACACCAGCTCGTAGTCTGCATACTCCTTGGGGATGTGCACCGTGACCTTGAACCAGTGGTTGGACCAGTCGGGCCCAAAGTCCTGGCCCTTGTGTGCGGGCTTGTAGCTCTGGGTCACGGCCTCGGCCCACAGCGGCTTCGAGTGGCCCGGTGCGGACCAGTACTCGAGCTGCACATGCGCCGCGTCGTCGTGTCGGTGGGCCACGAGCAGAGACGAGAGGTTGTTCTTGGCATAGTATCCGCCCTGGGAGGAGGGAGTGTCAGCGAGCGAGCTCAAAGACACCCCCGATACCACTCACGACGAACGACTTGAGACGCCCCTCAAGCTGGGGGAGCTTCTTGTAGCCTGACCTGTCAGCGACATCATGTCGGCTTAGGTCGCCACTCACGCGCGTCGGTCTGGAAGCGGGGGTAGCCCTCGGCGGGGTAGCTTGCGCCTGCGCCGTTGGCGTGTGTGTGTCCGTTTGCCTGCCCAGTCATTGTGCGTGGGTGAGCGGTCTGTCTGGGGGAAGTCATCGCCGCCGCCGCTGCATATGAACCCCCTCGGCTTCGGCGACTCGCGCGCGCACGATGTTGACGAGCCAGTAGGCTTTCCGGCTTTCTGGGGCCTAAATGGGGAATGAACGGGTCAGGTGGGGGCGCGCCCCTGCCGAGCGCGGGGCATGCTGCGGCTAGCGCTTGCGGCGCGCTGTGCTCCGTGCGCTCCGTTCGGCGCTTGTCCGTCCTGCAGGCAGTGAGGGATGCGGACTAGGGCGCTGTAGAGTGACCGCGTGTGCTAGACCACGTCCTGGGTGGTTCCATCCCCCACCTCCGTAAACGGCCCGAGAAACCGGACCGAAGGTGGGGTGGGCTCCGCAACAAACCCCCACACGCCTCTCCCCGCCAAGCATCGGCCTGCCCCGGGTCGTCGTCGCCTCCTCCATGCACCCAGTAGGCTTTCAGGCTTTCCTCCAACAGGCTTGCAGGCTTTTGTAGCCAGTGGGCTCACAGGCTTTTGCAGCGAGTAGGCTTTCAGGCTTTTTGTGTCGGCCGTTGGTGTCGGGAAAGACGGCGAATGGCCGGGTCACAGAGATCCAGCCTAGTTAGCTTGACACATGTGGTGCGCTCCGCTGAGACACCGTCGACGGATCTGGCACTCTAGATCCAGCACTACCTCGGGTTACGGAGTGATGTGCTCCGGCCGCGGTAGGATATGCGATTCATGGTCCACGTCGATGGACTCCCGTCGGCCGCTATCGGTCATCGTGCTGACGCTTCCCCCACCCCGATGTCGGCTTGATATGCAAATGAAGTTGCTATCGGTATGCACTAGGCATGGTCACCAGCAACATCTGCGCTTTGGCGCTGCTATCGCGCTGCTACAACATTACGCCCCGGCTTCCTCAGCAGCCTCGCCTGTCCGCGTCGCGCTTATCTGAGTGGCATTGTCAGCCTAGTACGGGTTCCAGTTCCAGTCCCCACTTACAAGGCTCGGACCACACACCCTCGCGCTGGCCCACGACCTGCACGGCGATAATCTTGGAGAATGAGCGGCTGGATGACAGGTTGCCAATGTTGAAGAAGACGTTCGGGATGCCGGTCGGGCGCGCAATCCCATACAGCTCGCCCTCGTCGTCCATGCCCCACACTTTGCCGACCTGGCTGGCCGCCGGCTCGCCGAGGAGCTCACGCAACGAGTCCTGGAAGCCCGTGTAGCCAGTCGAAAAGACAACCAGGTCGTACTCTCCCTCTGTGCCGTCGGTGAACTTGACTGTAGTTCCGGGGCCCATGGACGCAATCTCGCCCTGCTGCACGCTGATCTTGCCGTTGATGATCTGCTCCGACGCGCCGGTCGAGAAGTAGTACCCGCCGCCGCGGTTGCATCCCACTGACTGTCAGCCGGGGACGCGTCGTCCACACTTACAGAAGAGCCACCCCGTTCCGTCTGGCCCGGGATAGGTCTTGAAGCCGGCCTGCTTGAGCCCAGCGAGCAGCTCCGAGTCGACGTCGCTGAGCCATGAGGTTGTCCGCTTGTGCAGCTCCTTGACAACCGGCTTGGGAAACGAGCCGCCGATACGATCGAGCGTTTCGATACCAAGCGTTTCAACGTTCGTCTCATTGTAGATGCCGCCCTCGAGGCTCGCTCGACCGTTCTTGATCGACATTATGAAAGTCGGCGTGCGTTGGAGGATAGTGACCTTGGCGCCGTTGTTGACCAGATCGAATGCAATGTCGTGGCCTGAGGTGGCTGCACCAACAACCAACGCACGCTTACCGGCCCACTTGGCGCCGCCCTGGTGCGCCGAAGAGTGCACTGTTGTTCCAGTGAAGCTGTCCTGTCCTGGGAATGGAGGAGGGAGCTTGGGCTTGCCGCCCATCATGCCTGTCGCCAGTACGATGTGCGAAACGCTTAGGTGGCGGTCCTGCTTGGTTCCATCTGGAAGCGTTCTAACCACTGTCACGTCCCACTTTCCATTGCCTTCGTTGAAGCGCGTGCGCGCCGGATCCAGCGTTGATTGCAGCCACACATTGAGGTCAAGGGCGTCGACGTACTGTTCCAGCCAGTTGGCCAGTTTACCTGCTGGCGTCCAAGTGGGCCATGTCTTGGGAAAGTTCATGAACGATAGGTGGTTGGTGTGCACAGGGTCGTGGAGTGAGAGGGAACTAATCTCAGCGCTGTCTGAGACACCAGACTCACGAATAACGCTTGCGCCAGTTGTCGCCAATGCACTCCTCGCGGTCGATGGTGAGGACTGAGAGGCCGTACGACTGAAGCACGGCAGCGGACGACAGGCCGTTGTGGCCGGCGCCCACTACGAGAACGTCCGGATCCGCGTCCTTGAACTCGATCTCCTCGGCCCGGCGCTCGGCGTAGGTCATGTGGTCGTTGTGACGCCCAGCGACGCGATGCTGCCCGAGCTGCTGCGGCCATCCCTTGATATCCTCAAGACTAGTGTAGAGGTTGAAGATCTTCCACACGCCGAGACGCTCGTTGTACACGAGCCGGAGGACACCCGACGCGTGTCCTAGCGTCGTGTCAAACTCGAAGTGCACCTTGATCCAGCTGAGGTCGGGAAACGGGGTCTCTAGCACGGGGTCTTGGCCGCCGACGTCGGCGGTCGAGAGGATGGTAAAGTCGCGCGGGGCGTTGGGCGCGAGGACATCCTAGGGGTGTCAGTGGTTGCTGCTAGATAGGAGAGACTAGCTACCCTCCCCCGCCCGGCAGCGAAGATCGGCCGCCCACCCATCTCGAGCAAGCTCGTATGGTGTCTGGTCAGACCACCCACCCACCCCTACGGCCTAGAACTCACCTTGGCCACCTCCTCGACCTTATCGGCCGCAAAGTTCCTCAGATCACGCGTAAAGGCGAGCACGTCCCTCCAGAATCCTGTCTCGTCAAACAAGGCCGCAACCCCGGCCGCGTCTGCTTTCTCTGCCGCGCCGGCCAGCTCCTTGACCGCGGCGACTGCGACCTCGCGCACGTCGGTGTCCTGAGGCACGGCATACCCCTGGTCCGTGGTCGGCAGGCGGGCCGTATCGGCGGGAAAGAATTGTGCGAGGGTCATGGTGTGTATGGATGCAAGTGTTGAGATCGACGGCTCACGACGCTATTGCTGATGTAGATGGACGGCAACTTGATCGGCGCCAGCTGGCTCTTTACCGCCGTCGTGTAACGACTACCCATCTTCGCCATGTACGTCTACGCGTCGTATTGCATCGCTGTGATACACGAATCCGCAGTCTCGATTCTTTGGGGCTGCCTGCATGCAGCAGCTGATCTCAGCTGGAGATATAGATAGATAGGCTGATGTGCGCTGGAGGTGGGCTACTAGCTCTCATTGGGGTTATGACCGCATGATGCCCGGTCCGGTGACCCCGACTGTGGTGGTTGTCCGGTTGTCACGGATGCCGTCATGACCACGTTGCCGCCATCATCGTTCCTGTCTCCTCACATCATCTCTCCCTTTGCCTCGCTTGGCTTCCCGCTGCTGTTGACTCCGGGCCCAGTCTCTCGACATCATGGTTGGCTCCCTTGCCAAGCAGGGCTGTGGCGGTTTTGGCGTTCGGCACGGCGGCCCCACTGACCGACCCTCCCTCCCTCGCTAACCGCCACGCGCCGGCCAATCCGCAGAAGCAAAAGATAACCAAAGCATCTCTGACCTCGATTTTATCAATGATCGTCGTGACGTACTGTCGCGCTTGACTAAAAACACCACTCGCAATGGCAGAGCCGGTGTCGTCGCTCGGCGCAGCAGAACACCTGCACGACGCTCCTGCCTCGGCGCTCGCGTCCCGCCGCTCGTCGGCGACCGGCACGTCGGCGTACCACTCGGCGTCTGAAGGCAGGCTGAGCATCGACGAAGCCGCGGCTCGGGCACACCTCGCGCTCGAAACAAAAAGGTAATCAAGCGCTGCCCCGGCGCGCAGAGCACGATGCTTACACCGTCGCCAGCCTCGACCCGCCCAAGACCGACTTCACCTCCCCCATCACCCCGTCGACGCTCAACCGCTCCACGACCCACCGCTTCTCCAAGCCGATCCAGCGGATACCCTACCGCCACCGCCCGCTAATCCCAGGCGAGAAGGACACGAGCGAACAGGAGAGCGCCGAGGCCGCCCGAGAAGAGGAGGAAGCATTGGAGGCTGTTGATCCGACGCGCCAACCATGGCTGCGCGAAGCGGATCGCGCGAGCGAGTGGTCGTCGTTGTTTTACGGTACGTGCTTGCTCCTCTCCGCCAGCTCACTCCAGACCTGGTCGTCGTCGCCGTCCTCTCCGTTTTTTCAAGCTCGCACGAGATCCAGACCCCGGCCGCCATCCCCGTCTTCTTCTCCTACTTCGTTATCCTGGTGTGGATCTGGACGTCGCAGCTGCACTACGACGCGCGGTACGAGGCCGAGGACACGTTCCACCGTGCCCTCAAGAGCCTCCAGCTCATGGTGTTTGTGTTTATCGGCGCCGCGAGCGGCGGGTGGAGCCCAGGCAAGATTCTGCCGTATGAGGAGGGCGCGACGCCCGCCGAACGTGTTGAGCACCGTGAGTACGCCAGGCCGGTGTCAGCCCTGGCCTCGATCTCCCTGGATACTCACACCCCCAGAACGCGCAACAGATTCATTCGTCACCGTCGGCATCGCGTACGCCATCTCACGCGGCCTCCTGCTGTTCCAGTACCGCTATGGTGAGCCTTTCTGCCTGCGGCGCCCCACTAACCCCAGTCATCTCCGCCGGCGCACGCTGGAAGCGCAAGGTACCCGGCGCGCGACTGACGTCCATCTCGCTTGGCGTCTCCATCGCGCTTGTCGTCGTCGCTACGTCGCTCTCCAACTCGTCGGGCACCCTCGCCCGCGTCAAGATCGCGCTGTTCTACCTCGGCATCGCGGTGGAGATGGTGACGGCCTTCTTCCAGGTCATCTGGGGCATCAGCGGGCCGACAGCCTCGGACGAGTACGTTGCCGAGCGGTACGGCGCGCTCAGCCTCATCATCCTCGGCGAGGGCTTCCTCAGCCTGACACGCGCGTTCGGCAACGCGCTGTCGACGCTCGTGTCCGAGGCCAACTTCGCATTCTACCTCCAGATCTTCCTCATCATCTTCGTCATCTTCTGCATCTGGACGTTCCTGTTCTTCCACTTCCGCAAGACGGACACGGTTTCGAGCCGCCGTAGCGCACTTTGGGAGCTGGTGCACTTCCCGCTCCACTTTGCCATCCTGCTACTCCAGGCATCCATGATTGTGAGTGTACGACGTGCGGGATGCGTTCGCTGACCTGCAGAACTACGTCACGATCCACTCCTTCTACGTCGCCATCCAGCGTACGCTAGGGTACTTTGACACGGCCGTGCTCGCCCTAGCCAACGGCACCGAGCTCACGACCGCCGCGTTCGACGACATCTCACTGCATCTCGACAGCCTCGCCATCATCCCCAACTTTGAGACGCGGTACGAGGAGCTGGTCGCAATCGCGCGCGAGGAGAGCCCGATCCAGGACGCGTTCGTGCTCGGCGCCCAGTACTTTGGGCAGATTATTCTCGGCGTGTGCAAGGTGGGTGTGGGCGAAGCCGAACTCATGCCTCTGCGCATGGTAACGCAGCTGACATGATTAGGCGACGGGCGTGGAGGTCTCCGGGCCGCCGCTTATCAGCCTGGAGAACCTCGTCGGGCTGAACACCACATCTCCGAACAACGAGACGATCCGGGAACATGCCGAGGAGCTGCTGCGCGAAGCAGCTAGGGACATTGCGAACGATGCGGCAACCGGTATGCTGTGGATCTACCCTGCGGCCGGCACCGTGCTGGTGCTCTGCGCGCTGCGCTCCTGGCTGCGGTACCACTTCCAAGGGCCATCGCACTACGTCGTGCATGGTATCCAGCTCGTCGTGGGCCTCGCCCTCGCGCTACTTGGACTGCTGTGTATCGGCAATAGGGACATGTACGCGCTGTACGCCGACAACGCCTCGGTGAACGACGTGAGCCCGATGTACCGGCTCGTGTGGAAGAACTGGGCTGTTGCCGTCGTTGCGCTCGTGTACATGAGCGTGCTGCTCGGCACCAAGGTGGGTTCCCTCCGCGGGTGCAGCCCAGCTCACCCCTCAGGCAATACTCACGGTCATGTTCTGGAAGGTCGACAAGGCCGAGCGCAAGCGCGATCTCGAAGAAGCGGGCGCCGATGTCGACTACGACGCGCCGACAATGCCGGGCGCGGTAGGATGGGCGCAGCAGGGCGTACGGTGGCTGCGGCGCGAGGTGCGCATCTGGTTTGCCATGTAGACGGCGAGCACCCGAGGTCCAGCCCTAGACAACATATAATGCATTGGCCTTACAACACACCCCCTAACCCTAGTACTTGAAGTTGCCCGAGACCTTGCCGATGAGGTAGTCGCCGTACACGACGTCTGGCTCAGGCGCGAGCTCGATGCCCTCCTTTGCGGCGGTGCGCTTGGCCGCGTCGAGCAGCGTGATGACCGAGTCAAAGTTGGGCTCGAAGAAGAAGGGCAGCGAGACGCGGTACGTCGGCGCCTTGTGGATGACGCGGTGCAGCGTCGCGGGGTACATGCCGCCGGTCCACTTGTCCCACATTGCGCCGATGTTGACGACGACGCACCCGGGAATCGGGTTGGCGTTAAGCCACTCGCCCGAGCGCGACAGCACTTGCAGCGCGTCGGGCGTGCTGTCCGTGTGCAGGAATGTGAGGTTGCCGTAGTCCTTGTGCTCGCCGCAGCTGCGGCCGTCGGCGTTGGGAGGGAGGGGCGGATAGCCTGGGGGGTCAGTGGGTGCGAGTGTGCGGGAGTGACGAGGGGGTGGTGTGAGCTGGGCTTGCTCATAGAGCAAGCATCGAGCAAGCAGATCCACGAGCTCTAGAGGATCCACACCGCGCCCTTGGAGCCATAGGCAGCAGAGCAGGGCCTGTAGCCGTATCGCGTCCGCAAGCCTGCAGCCTTATCGCGTCCTTCAAGCCCCTCTCTTCACCACTCACCAATCAACCGCATCGACCAAAAGCTGTCGTTGCTCAGCTTCCAGAAAGCCTTCCACTCGTCCTCGTCCATGCCCAAGCCATGCGCCATGGCGTGCATCACCGCCTCGCCAAGCACGTGCATCTTGTCGACCCATGCCTCGAGCGCAGGTTTCAGGCCCGCCGGGTTGGCCGGGTACTGGTTGTCGCCCTGCAACGGCTTGGGCTTCTCGCCAGCCTTGACGGCGTCGTACGGGTTCGCAGCGTACAGGTCGAGGCCTTCGTGGTGGTCCGACTTGCCCTGCGTGATGTTCTCGCCGTAGCGCTGGTATCCTGTGTGGTGTCAGCGGGGGACGGAAGGTGGAAGCGGGGCGGTGGTGGCGCGCTCGGCGCTATCTGCCCCCTCCGGCAACTCGGCTACGCGCCCGAGAGCTGATGCCGACTCACCCCTGGCGCCGTCCATGGACCCGATGTGGATGGCCTCCTTCTCGGCCTGGGGGCGCTGGAAGAACTGCTCGCCAAGCTCGAGGATCTCGTCCATCTCGGTCTTGTCGAGGAACCCGTCGACGCGGAGGTACAGGAAGCCGACGTCGCGGCATGCCTGGTGGAACTGGGCGGCGACGGCGGCGCGGTCCGCGTCGGAGAACTCGGCCGCCGTGGCGGGGAGGTAGGGCGCGATGCTGATGATGGGGAGTGCGGGGGCGGCGGTGACCATTGTGTATGCAGGAGAGAGAGAGATAGAGAAAGAAAAGAGAGATCCGGCGGGGTGGGGCTGCTGACGGATAAGGGGGGCTTGAGTCGAGGCAGGCGGCGGCCGTCGCCGGTGACTTCGGGACGCGCGCCAAATACCGAGACATCAGCCTGAAATCAATCCTTGGCGTGTCCTGGCCGCAGCCGAAGCGGCGACCAGTCGGCGTGGGGCCGTTTGACTACTTATCGACGCTGCCATGCTATCAAGAGCTCCACGAGTTGTTATGCTGCACTGATTGACTGACCCTGCTCGGTCTGGCGCTGCCAGCACTATTCTATGAGGCGGCTGACGGACCCCGGGCCCACTGGTCCAGGCGGCTGCACGCCGCCCTGCCGACATCTGCAGTTCACTACCCCGTCAACCCCAACCCCGGTTGACACCTCTGCCCCGGCATCGCCATGCACGCGACTGCTGCTCTACCACGGAGTGGGGCAGGAGCTATGGGCCGGATATCAGCCCGGGCGGCCCCAACGCGCCAGCCAGCTTATTGACCAGCCAACTACAGGTGGCAGAGAACGTCCTAACGGAATGTCTATACATGCCGAAGAACTCTGCGATTCCTGAATAGCTCCATTCTGAGAGGGATGGCGTACTGTACAACTGTTACTGTGCTGAATGGATGCACAGCCTGGTTCCCATCAGGCCACTGATCAAGCCACGCGACTCACCTAGCCTTCTCCTAATCACCGTCGTTCTGGCTAGTGCGCGGCGCAGGAGGACGCGTGCTTCCGTATTGGCGACGCAGAGTGAGCATGTGGGCAAAGAGTCCTCCCGGAACGTAGATGTCTGAAGGCCTAACCACTTGACCAGCGTTAGCCAGCACACCCAGCGACATCCACTCACAGCCATCATCTGGTGCAAACCCTCCTGGCGCCCTGACACGCGCCTCGGCACGCTCCTCCAACGTCTTCCGCGTCTTGTCCAGCACCGTCTTCCCACCAAACATAGCAGGGTAAATTGCGAACCCCGAAGTCCCGAGTACGGCGTACCAGCCGGATGCGGTACGGCGGCCGTACTGGCGGGGCGACTCGAAGGGCTCGATGGTGATGTTTGGGGGCGGGTCCTCGACGCCGAACAGTTTGCATGCAAGCGACCTTATGTGGCGCCGTTGCCCTACGTTTCTATCGACCATAGTGGTCTTGAAAAGGGTAAGCGCTCAGCTCAACTATCATGCTGTGCGACTCACCCCGCCTTATCGACGATCACGCGGTGTCGTCTTCACTCGGGGTCGGCGCCGCTCGACCCGTGCTTTGGTTCTGACGATGTGTGGTTTGGTTCTGGCGATGCACGGTGAGCAGGTGGGCAAAGGGCCGTCCATAAACGTAGTTGTCCGAAGGCGTAGCCACTTGAGGAGCGTCAGCCGGTACACCCGACTGCCCCCACTCACAGCTGTCCTCCGGCACAAACTCTTCCAACGGCTTGATACGGGCCGCGATACGCTCCTCCAGGGCCTTTCGCCTCTTCTGTAGCACAAAGTTGCCGTACAGCAAACCGGGGAAAATTACGAACGCTGAGACCCCCAGGACGGCGTACCAGCCGGACGCGGTGTGAAAGCGTGCAGAGCGCGCGTTGAAGATGTTGGTTTTCTCGGGGGGCGCGTCGAGGCGGGTGAATTCGTGGGCAAGTAGCCTTGCGCGGTGGTGTAGCGGTTTGAGGCGATGGTACATAGGGTAGTGTTGAATTGGAGGAAGCGACGGACGAGGTTATGGCTCGGAGGAGGTGCGAGAGCAGGAAGTGGCACAGGCCGAGGACGCTCCTCAAGCCCTTCGGCAGACGACCGCACATCGGCGCATCATCACATGTGATCGCCTGCACCCCACACGGTTGATCAGAGCCCCGCACGAGACCTGTCTGGGAATCGTTTACCCTCTGGCTGCCTATTAGAAGCCAGTTCCTACTGAGTCTTCATGTTGCCGAGGACGACGCGCAGAGCCCTCGGCACGCAGCTATCGTCAACGCCCTGACAACCGGGCGGGTTCAGCAGGCCCACGCTTGAGCTTGTGAGGACAGCCGGGTTCATTCTTTCCTTGATTCATTCTTTCCTGCTCAAGACAAGTGGCACATGGTCACACTGAGATGTAGCGGCGGAATGCATCACCTTCTAGCTAACCTGGATAGACCATGCAACTACAAATCTATAAAACTGTCCAAAGGCCCTCACCCTAATCAGCCACTCGAGGGCGGGGTGGCGGGGTGGCGGCGTGGTGGGCCCTCACCCTAATCGGCCACTCGAGGGCGGGATGGCGGTGTGGTGGGCGAGTCGGCTTTATAGCAGCTACTCCTCCTGTAGGTAGGCAGGGTGCTGGGGTGGCGTTTGCCGGCTGGGTCGATGGTGCGCCGTATGTTTCCTCCACGCCGTGGCGGGTGACGACCTCGCCGTGTGCATTGACTTCCGGCCCCCCCTGCTTCCGGAAGTACAGAGTGCCCAGCATGCCCCCGACGAACACACCCATCACGACAAGCCCTTCGGCACCCACCACGACAAACGTTTCTTTGGCCCCGTCCCACAGGAGCCGTCGCCACGACTCCCGCGGCGACTGTGACGAATAGGCCCGGGGCTGGGGCGAGCGGTGGAGGACGGCCAGCCGAGGTACTGGACGAGGACGAGCGGCGGCCACCAGCCGCGGTGCTGTTCGGAGGGGGGCGGTGATCCTGGAGAGCATGGTGGTGTTGCGGATGTGTGGAAGTGCTTGTTGGTGGCCACGGAAGTGAGGGTAGCCTTGAGGTGCTGTGCCGAAAGACAAGCCGACGCGCGGCAGAGGGCGCCGGCAAGGCGAGGCACGGGATGGTGGCGGGCTGTCCAAATGCCTCGGCAACCACAAGTTCATGTCGCGCGCATGCTGGTTTGACTTAACGGTTACCGGCCTCAGTAGGCCATGAGCTGCATGATCTATGAACTCCTCACCTCACACCCCACACCGCTCACCCTACTTGTCCTCAGATGGCACCGGGAACTCGAGGGCGGGATGTCGATGCGGCGGGCGCCTCGGCTCTTCAGCCATCACTCCAAAAGGCTCGCAAGGTACTGGCACCGCTGGGGTCGGCCCAGTCGGTGGTGGGCCGTACGTTGGCTCCTCGCCATCACGGGTGACAACGTCGCCGTATGCATTGACTTGGGGCCCCCGGTTCTTCCCAGTGCGTTGGTACAGAAAGTGTAGGCAGAGGGCGAAGCTGAAGGCGAAACAACCTATCACGGTAACCACTGCTTCGAAGACTCCTTCTTCATCGTCGATGGCGTTGTCCCACCTCAACCGGCGCCACCACTCTCGTAGATCCTGCGACGAGTAGCTCCGGCGCTGGGGTGGGCGGTGGAGGGCCGCCAGGCGTGGTACTGGACGGGCCGCGGCCACGAGGCGCGGTGCTGTGCGGAGTGGAGTCGCAAGTCTGGAGAGCATGGGCGTGTTGTGGGGTGTTGTGGAGCTGTTTGAGGAGGTGAGTAAGGATGTTTGTGCATGTTTGACGGCGACGGTGATGAAAGCACCATCTGCTGTGCCGAAAGACAAGCCGACGCGCGGCAGATGGCGCCGGCGCCGGCAAGGGAAGGCACGGCGTGGTGCGGGGTGGCCAGAGTGCCTCGGCAACCACGACATGTCTCGCGCGCGTCGCTTTGGTGTCTCGTTCCCTGGTGCGTGGCACGTCGGTGGCAAGTACAGTCATGCGTACGAGGAGCTCCACTGTCCAGTCAAGTTGTTGTGACAGCCACAGTCCCTCAACAAGGCCAGCCCGGTACAACGCGCGGCTTGCTGCGCCGGCCACACCTTCCCGAGTCTACCACAACTACTATCACCTCACCTGTAGTGCCTTGGGCTCAACAAGCGCAGCGACGATAGTGCCTGCCATCCATCTGCCTGCTATCAGCTCGCATGTTTTCGTCCCAGCTGCATCATCACCAACAAATGGGGCACCGACCCCACCCCTGCAGCCACCCTCTGACGCCGACGCCAAGACCCGGCGTTCCGATCCGAGCACTTGGCCGATAGCGCGCCCGATACGCGCACCTGACTGCCCCATATTCTGCATCACTTGGCTACGGCTACCTCGCCCCATATCTCTCACCTGGGACGTGCGGGCGGGCGGACGGGCGTGCTGTTCTCTGCGGCGCAGTGTCAGCGGCGCTGGCTCTGGGGCACGGGTCGTGCCCTCCCACATCCCACAAACACCAACTCACTCTTTCCACCTCGCTGCTCACGGGACAGAGACCTTCACACCGAGGAGCTCGATGAAGGACTTGAGCCACACGCCGATAGCCCTGGTTCATCGTTAGCTAGAGCTCCAGAGCGAAGGATACAGGTGGAACGTGGAAAGTGGGTGGTGGGTGCGTGGTGGGGTGAGTTCCCACCCCACCCCTCTCCCCCCTCAACACAGCCAAACTCCCTCTTGGATGACTTACGGGTACGCAGGCGCGGACACCAGGTTGCCCTGGACGTGCACGCTCTTGGAGAAAGCCTCAAAGTCGATGTACTTGGCGCCCGCGGCCTCGACGTCGAGCTTACACATGGGGAACGCGGAGCACTCGCGGCCCTTGAGCACGTCGGCAGCAGCGAGGAGCTGGAGGCCGTGGCACAGCGCCGCGACGGGACGGTCGTCCTTGAAGAACGCGCGGATGATGTCGAGCACGCGGCTGTCGTAGCGCTGGTACTCTGGGAAACGGCCGCCGGGGACGACAAGACCGGCATACTGGCCGAGGTTGCCCGCCGCCTCGGTGAAGTCGTGGGTGATGTCGAACGGGTGACCCGGGCGCTCCGAGTACGTCTGGCGTCCGGGCTCGAGGATGTGCAGCGCCGTCTGGATGCCCTCTCCGGGCTTCTTGTCGGGGCAGATGATGTGGACGTCGATGCCGAGCATCTCGAGCGCCTGCAGGGGCGCGTAGAGCTCGTAGTCCTCGATGAAGTCGCCGGCGAGGAGAAGGACCTTCATAGTGGGCGTTGGGCTGGGCGTGGGGTTGGAAAGGGGTGAGAAGAGTGGGTGCGAGGAGTTGAAGTAGAGATGGGGAGTGTGTGATGTGGGGGTGCAACGTTGCCGGCGAGGGCTTGCCGGCTGTCGGAACGAGCGATGCGGCTGCCCTGGATCTGTTCCGAATCACCCGCCGGCAACGACACCTCACCGCATCATGGCCCCGCTCGACATCAACAACGAGCCACTCACAAACGTGCATCCTATCGCGCATCACGGCGATCAGTGCGCTCGCGGTGATCGCAGCGATGCGCTCGAGAGATCGTCAACATGTCGACAAGCAAACCCAGCAACAATCCCCACCACCTCCCCCACACCCGCCAGCCGGTCGGGTTCCCGACCGCCAAGACGTCACCACGTCGTCGACACACCCACGTCGCCCAGCACTCTCTGCTAACGCTACTAACCCCGCTCCGGACGTGTCGATATCGCGCTAGTGCATCGGGTCGTCGGGTGTTCTGGGATCAACACACGCTGCACGCATAAGCATCCACGCTAACGCGCTACCGCCGCTCCGGACTTATCGATAGCCTTGCCTCCTCCGCCTGGCAGCACCTTCGGCACCATCACATGTGACTGTCTAACTCATCTGGATCGAGCAGGCCATCAACCACGCTGTACAGTCTTCGCTGAAGTTGACTGACGTCTCTCACCGCGTTCCTCGTCGGGCGTACGGCGCGTCTGGCCCGAATCTGCTCCATGCTCCAACGGATGCCAGCCAACAGGCAGACGAGGGAGGTGGGACAGTGCCGCTCGCTCCCAGTCGTCGTCCATCCCGCGGCGATGGCTTACTCATTTGCCTCGCGCCCGAGGCGAAATCATGGCTGATGTTCATCTGACAGTGGCACTCCTCTCGCCTACATGACCGGTGCTGGGGCTGACCTGGCGGTCAAGTGCAAGCTCACACAGCCCAAACACCATGGCCACAGACACCGACGACCACTCGCGCCACTCCGCGACCGAGACGCTGGTCTTCCCTCCCAGCGCCACCACCAACGTGCAACACGACAAGGAGGCCTCCCTCATCGCCGGCCTGGATGCCAAACAGGCCCCCGCCTTCTCCCAGACGCGCAAGTGGGTCATCCTGACCATCTGCGCGCTGGCCATCTTCATCGACGGTGCGTGTCCCCCCTTTGTTGTGCAGAACGCCCTAACCCGCCCAGTGATGGGATACTCGGCCTTCTACGTCCTCACGGCCCGAGTCACGCACGACCTTCACATCCAGTTCGAGCAGCAGTCGTGGGTCATCTCGAGCTACGCCGTGACCTTTGCCGCGTTCCTCCTATTCTGGGGGCGCGTGTGCGACCTCTACTCCGCGACGACAGTGTTCAACTGGTCCTTCGTCGCCCTCGGGATCCTGTCCCTCGCCATATCGTTCCTCCCAGAGAAGTACTCGTTCTTCGTGCTCCGCGCGCTGGCAGGCATCGCGGGCGGCGCGCTCGTCCCTGCCGCGTACCGCCTCATCGTGCACGTCTTCGACGCTTTCGAGCTCACCCTCGCCTTCACTGTCTACGGCTTCAGCGGCACGATGGGCAACATGTGCGGCACGATCATCGCCGGACTGATCGAGTACATCCCCGAAGCGCGCCTCGGCGCCCAGATGCACAGCTGGCGATGGTTCTTCCGCATCACCGCCGTCATCATCGCCCCGCTCGCGGTAACGTCCTTCGTCACCGTGCCGTATGTAGCCGGCGGTGAGTCGAGTACACTGCATGACGGCGACCCAGACAACACGCCTCGCTGGCGGCGCCTCGACATTGTCGGCGCGATGACCATCCTCGTCGCCATCGTCCTCCTCACGCTCGGACTCACCCTCGGCGCATCGTACGGGTGGAAGAAACCGGGGTTCTTGGTGCCTTTTCTCCTCTCGTTTCCTCTGTTCGTGGGCTTCTTCTTCTGGGAGGCACGCCTGCCTCCCTCGCATGCCCTTCTCCCTCCCTCGACGTGGCGAATCCCCAACCTCGCAGTCTTAATGGCAATGGGTCTGCCAATCTACGCGTGGTGGGCCGTCAACTTCCTCGCCCTCATCGAGACATACGTGCAGGTGCATGGCGAACGCTCGCTCCTCGCCACCGTCCGACTGCTCCCTCAGGCAATCATCACTCTCCTCGCCACAATCGTGTTCTCCAAGTTCCCCAAGCTCATGACCCGCCCCTGGCTCACCGTACTGATGGGTGAGACCCTCGCAGTGGTCGGCTACGTCCTCTTCACGCGCACATCCATCTTCGTAGGCAAGGACTACTGGCGCTTTATCTTCACCGGTGGCATCCTTGGATCCCTTGGCAACATGGCCATCTACACGGCCACCAACGTCGGCATCATGACAGCCGTCCCGCCTGAGATGGCTGGCGTCGCCGGCGCTTTGCTTCAAGTGGCCATCCAGCTGGGCGCTGTGGTGGGCTTTGCCGCCCAGGCAGGCATGATGACGGTCAATCCTGGTGGCATCACAAACCCTGCAAACGTCCATGCGTCGTTCTACTTCCAGATGGGCTGGGATGCGCTTTGGCTGATCCTCTTCGCTGTCGCATACAAGCGCCCAAAGGCAGGCGCAGCTCAGGAGCCCCAACCTTAAGCCATGTAACAGGTGCAATGCATTTTGTGCTCTGCGTCTAGCTACTTAGTTTCCAATGACGGCCTGGATGATCTGTGCCGCGTTCTGGGAATGTCAGCCATACAGCCATCGCACACTCGCTAAACTCACAATCGAGTTGCTCCACTGCCAGAACATGACGCTGCCGGGCCAGCCGAGCGCCTTGCCCTGCTTGACGCACTGCGCAAGCGCAGACGGCTCCATGTACCCGCCGTTGTTTTGCGCAGCAGTCGAGATGGGCTTGCCGAGAACCAGCTTGTCGTATGGGATTCCCTGTTGCTCGTGCAGCTGCTGAATGGCGACACCAGGCCACTGGGTCGAGCCCGAGTCGGTGATGAGCGACGTGCAGTCTGTGAACGCCGAGTACTGGTTGTAGTACTGCAGGTTGAAGAAGTCGATCGTGTTGCCGACCGCACTGTAGACAGCAGCATACGCGCCGTCCTTATAGGCGGCCCGGTCGAACCACGGAGCGACAGGAGCTGGGGATGTCAGATACGGCAGAGGGCTTCACGAGAGGGAACGAACCGTGGGAGATGAGGTAACCAGTGCCGAGCTGGCTACGAAGTTGGGTCTGGAAGCCTATCACGGGTCAGTACCGAGTCTTTTCGCGAATGCGTTTCACTCACTGATCAGCCACTGAGCACCCGTGCCCAGAGCGAACGCTCCAAAGTCCTCGTAATCGATGTCAACGCCGTCAAACTCGTACTGCTTGACGAAAGCCGCAATGCTGTTGGCCACTCCAACTGGGTCGGCACCAACAGTAGTGGGCACGTCTGCGACGTTGTGAGCGTCTTGGTGTCACTAGAGCTCCACATACCTGTAGCGCCAAAAGCCGAGACCATGAGGGCGATACCCGCCGCGTGGTACTCGTCGAGGATCTGGCGTCGAGTGGCGGCCGGCAGCTGGGTCCAGAGGAGAGCGTCCTGTTATGTGAGCTCTGGCACGTGAAGGGAACTGTACTCACATCCCAAGGGCCTTCAAGTAAGTCAAAGGACAGGAGCAGGCGGTTGAACTGGCCAAGCTGGGATGGGCTAGGGAGCTGACCGTTGGTGAACCAAGCTAATGTCAGCTGTGAGTCGGTGTCATCAACTCACCATCCGCATAGAGCACGTAGTGGGGTGCCGACCACTGATTCGGGTTGGGAGAGGACGAGGCGGAAGGAGCCGAGGAAGTAATGCTTGTGGTAGATGCCACAGTGGATGACGAGGTAGTGAGAGTGCTGGTGGTGCTCGTAGTAGTCGTTGAGGAGCTTGTGGTGGTGGCACTGGTACTGGTTGTCGTCGTCGTCGTGGGCACAGCGGAGGTGTTGCCCATGCTTACGGCCGCACTTGATGAGGACGACACGGTGGTTCTGCTACTCGAGCTCGACGACGAGTGGGCAGTGGAGGTCGAGCTGCTGATTGAGCTTGACGCGGTGGTGACGCTCTTCGTAGCGCTCGCGGTGGTGGTCACCGAGATGGAGCTGCTGACCGTCGTGCTGGATGGAGATGTCGAGGTGGGAGAAGCGAGGGAGGACGAAGCGGTGCTTGAACGGGACGAGGTGGAAGAACCCGAGGCAACCCGGCTTGAAGAGGATGCAGTGGCAGAGCTGGACGACGAAGACGCGATGGAGCTGGACTTCGAGGTTGATGCCTCAGTGGAGGAGGTCGCGGTCTTGGTGCTCGCCGTCGTGGGCGATGAGGTGGACACGCTCGTGTGAGTGGCTGACGTCGAACCCGCGCCCAGACTGGAAGATGCCACCCTGCTAGATGAGGCAGCGGAAGAGGCCGCATGAGACGACGCAGTGGAGTGCGAAGACGAGTGGGCAGAGGGGCTCGGGGTTGTGCTAGGCGTCACTGAGGACGACCGGGCAGAGGTTGTCGTCACCGAGGTTGAAGACGTAGCGGTGTCTGAGCTGATCCAAATGCTGGGAACGCTGGAGAAGGAGGTCGTGACCCACCACGACGTGGTGGCCGGCGCAGAAGTGGGGAGCGCGCTTGTGGTGGCATGACCCGACGACGAGGAGGTGGAGCGGGAGGCAGTCGACGTGTGTGAGACCGAGGTGGAGTGCGCCACACTGGATGACTGCGACGAGGTCGAGGCGGAGAGCGATGCAGCAGAGGATGACGAGGCCGCAGCAGGTGTGGTTGTGTGCGACGCCGTCGAGCTCGTAGACTTGGACGGAGAGGCGGTAGAAGACGCCGAGGAGGAGGCCGAGATGGGGGAAGTGGCGGAAGAGTGGACGGCGCTTGTCGCGCTGGACGAGTGGGCAGTCGTAGTGGTGGACGTTGGGTGGGTAGTGGTGGACGAAGATTGGGCAGTGGTAGGCGCCGTCGTACCAGACGAGCGCGCCGTGGTAGTGACTGAAGCAGACGACGAGTGAGCAACAGTGGTGTGGGGTGTGGTGACAGCAGTAGTGGTAGTAGTGGTAGCAGCGGCGGTAGTAGTCTTGGTCGCCGACGACGTCGCAGACGCCGTGGTAGGGGTGTTGATGGGGACCTGGAACTTCCAGACGCAGCCGATGAGCGGCGAGGACGCGCTGTAGGGTGTCAGCGCATCGCGTCGAGGGCCTGCAACTCACGAGCATACGGTGCCGGGAGCGGTACACTCAGCCATGGTGACCCACGAGCCCCAGTTACAGACTGGTTGTCAGCGGTGCGGCGGGCATGGTGGCCGGGACGACTTACGCTGGAGCGACGACCCTGCGCACTGCCAGGCGCCGTTGGCGCAGGTATCGCGGGTGTCGAGGGGGAGGGCGTGCACGGGCGCGCTCAGCGCGAGGAGCAGCGTAGCGGCGACCAGCGCCATGGTGACAAGGACTGTGGGTTGTGCAATGGAGAGAAGAGAAAGAAGAGACGAGATGAGATGAGAAATGAAGGGAGAGGTGTTGCTGCGATGTGCACAGTCGCCGAGAGGCTGGTCAGCAGGCGTGAGCACGACTGCCGCCTGCCGTCTGGTAGAGGCGGCGGCAGCGTGCACCAGTACAGTCACAGCGCCTGGTGTCTCTGGTGTCTGCTGGTTGTGATCCCTGCACTCGGCCCTGAAGAACGAATATCGCCCACCTGCCAGCGATGGCACAAACGCGCACAAAGAAAACCAGGCGCGTCAGGATCCCATTCTGCCATGGCGTCAACACGACTATTTTGGGCAGCGTGGCATGGGGCAGCAGCTAAGCATGGCTTCGGACGGACGCGCTGCCGCACATTTTGCGGCTTGCGGCCTGCACGGATATTGTGTGGACATGTAGGGCGAGTTATGCTTCAGGGCTGGGGCGCTGGCGCTTAATGTTGGCCACTCATGGTGAGAGTGAGCACGGCGACGCGAGCACCGGCCGTGCGTCCACCCCTCGTCGTCCCCTCACCAGAGGGCTTCGCTGCGATCGCTGGCCCAGCCGGCACCGGTCAGTGAGCTTGCACACACGCGGCGCCCCAGGGCCCAGTTGTGTCGACCCCCAACGGCGTATGCAGGCCGTTGTCCAAGAGGCGGAGAGGGACGCCTGCAGTCGCATCTCATTCCTCGTGCTTGTACATACGAGGCGAGGGTTGTAGGATATCCGCAAGAGGGCGGCTAGACAATTGGCGACCGTGAACACCGTTGGCAGCGAAGAAGTCCTTCAAGGGTGTCCCCTTTAAGGGCAGGGGTGTACAGTGGCTTCGCCGGTGGGATTGTGGCCAGGTCGAACAGTTCCGCATCCACCTCAGCCCGCCACTCGTCCAGAGTTATGAACCGGAAGAGGTCGTCCCATCCACCGCGCTCTGCCAGTGTGTCGCTGACCCAGCGCTTGCAGTCCTCCCGGGAAATCCGCTCTACACGGTGAGGAGGACGGTCGAACCACTTGTCTTGGTCGTACCACTCGTCTTCCACAGTCTTGGCGAAGCCTGCTGCCAGGTCGGCGTTCGTGACTGGATTGATGAAGTTCCATGCCGACGAGTTGACCCATGTGGCATCCAGCTGTTCTGCACCAACAAACACAAGACGCGTTCTGTAGGCGTCAGGTGCGGTAGTGCGACCGAGTAGCCCGAGTTCCTTTTCGGCTGTCAGACTGAACTGGCGGACGGCACTCTCCATGAACCGGTGCAACCAGCCCATCGGCGGGTCCTCACGCCAAAGACGTTTGGGCTTTGGGATCCTCGGGCCGGCCCACAGCTCTGTCGGTGTGAAGATCACGATGAGTTCCTTGCAGTAATCGGTGCCATGGGCTACGAGCGTGCCATCACGCAGGTCGGGCTGTCGAGGGTCGTACCGCACGTTGAAGATGCACTGTGCGTCATCTCTGCCACCTCTAAAGTACGGAGCCACAGCAATGATGGGCATGTCATCGTCGTCGGCGTGCTGACAACGCTCGCCCACACCGCGTGGGCCCGACATCAACTCTTGAACGCCTGGCAGAACAGTGTAGTCGATAAACGTGATCGCTGTATGATGGCTGCCACGCCTTTCGCCACGCCTCATGCCCTGTAGCTCGAACGGCTGGACCACATGGCGCAAGTTCGTCTGATACCAGCGTCTAATGACACGGGCCTGCTGCGCGAGGTTGAAGTCCTGAACGGCTTGGGAGGGTTGTCTCGACCATTGAGCGCTCACGCGTCGCTCCACACGCCCATCCTCCAGGTCAACGATGTTGAGGTATGGCTTGAGGTTCGTAATGGCGGGCTCAGGCCACTTCAGCCCGGGAACGCGTCGAGATGCCGGTTCCGAGGTCGATGGGGCATACAACTCGACAGTGAACTTATGGTGGTCCTCGATGACATCGTCGTCGTCGGGCATCCGCGGGAAAGGATGGCTGAGGAAGTAGGCTTTGAACTCTGATGGGATACGGGGCTCGTCGGGGTGTTGGTTGACGACACGCACAACGATGTGCGAGTACATCCTGCGTTCGGCAAGGCGGCGCAAAGCCTGGCATGTCGCCCGCAACGCTGGCAAGCACGAGTCGTCCGCGTATGACACGATACGGTCCACCACGTGCGGGTATAGAGCATATTCGAGGCTTGAGGCCGTGACCGAGGTCATTGCTGTTCCGGGGACCAAGTGGGCGAGTGGGCGATGGAAACACAACTATGGAAATGGGTTGTCGCATCGGGATCATGGGACTCGGAGCGGCGATGTGTGATGTCATTGGTGGCAAACAAACATTTTTCACTCGGGTCGCTGACATGACGACAAGGGGTGAGGACCTCGTTAGTTCGGTGAGTGCCTGGGTGTATCACTTTTGCATCCCATCCGTTGGTACATTGTTGCGTTGCCAACCCGTGTCTCGCTGCGAGCCTGGTCGGCGCAGGGCGATGCCTCGTCGAAGAGTGCCTTCAAGTCTCGCGCACACTTAGCGAGATGCGGAGACCCGATTTCCTTAGCCAGGTCCGCAAGGGGGCCTTGGGGCTTGGATCAGACACATGCACCTGTGACTGCTGGTCTAGGCCTTCCCGGCGTCTGTACTACGCGCCTGATGCGCCGAGCAGCGCAAGTCGAAACGAACTCCCCACGCTCTGGCAGCCCGCCTGGCGTAGGGGTCCCCAGCCAACCAGCAGGCGACGCGAATGAGGTGGTATCAGCACAATCAGAACGCCTTAGTCGTGTGTGACAGACTGACAAAGAAAACCGAGATCCCACCTATACTACCGGGAACATACCAAGTAACAGGCTCAAGATGCAGGCAGCAGGGGACCTACAGTAGCATTTCACCAGCGGTGCCCCGCCTACAGTACAGGCAACCGAGTAGAACATCCCAACAATGACAGAGAGCGCACATTGGCAGTCTCTCTTCCTTGGGTTGGTGCTTCTGCACATGTTTCACCCTCTTTGTTACCAGCGTCATGGAGACGCCAAAATGGGGCAGAAAGGGTTCAGCCAGCTTCAGCACATGTCGGCTGACCCGGCTGACCAGAGTCTTCCCCGAAGAACCAAAGGAAGCGTTCTTCAGTTCCTCAGCGACGTGTCGTGTGGGGCTAACACGTTTCATGCCTTCCCCATGAACGATCGAGACGTACGTGCTGGAAGACCGGGAACACTCACGCAGTAGACCATGCGTGACATGCTGTACGACGCATCTCAGGTGAAGCACGCCTAGACGAATGTGTTGCCTGGTTACGGAGCGCGATGGGTCTGGCGGTTCATGCCTCCAGAGGGAACCGAGCAGCGACAATAGAGCGAGGTCCAAACCGTGGGAGAAGTGCCAGAATGCAGGACACCAAGTTGCCCTCCCCCCCCCCCCAACCTGTCTTGACAAGGAACCACTTCCCTCAGTGAGTTGTGAGGTCTCGAAAAAGAACCCGTGCCGACGCCCCAACATGCCGGGAACAAACGCGTCGCGTCGCGTCGCGATGCGATACGTTTTGTGTCAGTCCTTTCGGCAGGTAGGTAAGTAGTAGACCAAGGGATGGTAACCTGCACATCTAAAGACAAGAGAACCAAGTGTGCGCTTTGAATACATACATCGGGTGCACCGACCCCGCACCCCCTCCCCCATCAGAGTCAACAACGCTGTGTGTAGAGGGAGTAGATATGCTGTGTGCAGCAGCACCGCATGCGAGCAAAGGCTACGAACGATCCAAGCGATACACCGTCGACTTAGCAACCCACCCCTCTTTTACCCCTGCCACTTCAAAGAGTGTTTACATGCCCCTGTCTAAGGCTTGGAAAGGACGCCGGCTCCCTTTTTGGATGGGCTCTGGTCAACGTGCCTTTCACAAGGTCGAGACGGGCACGGCACCCCCACACTAATGCCCCCGGATGGGCCCCGCGCGGTACAACGAAGTATCAGCTCCTCGTTCGTCTGTCACAGGCACGCCTCTCGCGTTGCTCGTATGTAGGTATCAACTCTCGGCACTCGTGACACAGATGTCCGGCTGCTGCACAACAAGGCGTTCCAGTTCCTCAGCGACGCCTAGTGCATTTTGCAACGTTTCGGCTACATACTAGGGGTTACGTTGACGTGACTGAAGATCTGGAACTCTGGCTGGAGGACAGCGCGTTGCATAGACGCGTCGAGTCAAGGGACGTCCACTGAAAGAGGAGTGCCACGGGCCGAGGACCAGTTGATCACTCGGGGTCTACACGGCCACAGAACGTACGTCCTCTGGACCCAACATGATGCCAAACATCCTCTCCATGCTGTGCCTCGAGACACTCCTAACCCCTTAGGGTGTTATTTTTGTTGACAGCTACTGAGGTAGTAGTTCAGACAAGCGGCGTGAGGTCAGTCTATGGGCATATAAACCCGCACTCTTCTGTCAGTTCTGCATCTTCTCAACTCATCCCAGCCGGCTCTCCTCAGCCCCTTGTCCCACTACAATGTTGGGCCTGCCCTTGATTGTCATCCTTGTCCTGGGGTACTTTGTCCATGCGGGCATCTTGCCTGGACAGGTACGCTAGTTGGCTTGGGAAAGCAACTCTGACACGACCAGAACGCGCAACATCTTCGCCGAGCACCGCAAGAGACTGTGAAATACTATTACCGAGTATCATTCGTCGACGAGATCACCAAGGCGAGCCACAACTTTATCAAGTTTCCAGACTTTGTCTGCTGTGCTCTCCCCTGTACCCACCCATCGGCCGACTTCGAAGTGAACGAAGCCTTTGTCCATGGGTCGTCGCTCCCCGAGAATGCCGACCTTCAGGAGATTGACAAACTCATCAAACAAAGCCCTGAGTACGACGCGAGTAGCTCCAAGATCAGCACGTCACTCGCTATTACCTGCCCTGGCGCCAAGGTGGACACATGCGAGTCTGCCTCCTTTCAACCCAATCTTCGAGTCAGGAACTTCAAGGTTGAGCGCCAGGAGGAAACCACCCCAATAGCGGCTATGCCTAGCGACTTTCACGACGGTATTACCCTCTCTGAGTGGATGGAGATTGGGACTGTATCCGTTGAGCAAGGGAGTCGGGTCGGCGATACCAACCAGTTGAGCGGACAGGTCCTGTGCTCGGAGTGCCTGGTCCCACCGATGAACTCGCGCAAGAGAGGATTGGGCTCTCTGTGCCGGCGACAGGGACCGCCATTTTGGTCCTCGACCGGCCTTGGGAACCGCGGAACTGGACCTCAGCCAGAAGAGCTACGACAGCTGCAACTGCCAAACTGCTGGGTGGTGGCGTTCACTCAGATGCTTGCACTCTACAAAAAGGACCTCATCAAGGACGTCCTTGTACCTCACAGTTCCACAGGAGGCTTTGATGAAGACGAGGCGCGTCTCAACCTTCCGAATGGGGTTCAGGAAACAGTCAAATACACCGACGTCCAGGGGACGTATGAAACTTCCACGGTCGGAAACGGCTGGTATGTCCTCCCCGCTCAGTCGGATACAGCTGATAGGAGAAGGTGGGTTGGTGCCTGGATGGCTGCGATCCGCAAGGCAGCCGGTGTCCCAACTCATTGTGGGTTGATGGAAGTTGAGAAAGTGAGTGGTTTGGACTTCGAACAGCTGTTAACTTAGAAGGCAATGAAGCCGTGGTTCCCAGACGCTGACCGCTGGATTACCTCTACCCCAGGAGCAGAAGTACCGAACTACATGCTGGCGTCTGCCAGTGGGGACGCGCTCACAATGATCACAGTCACAGGAGACAAGGCCGCAGAGTTCGGAGACCCCTTCCTTTCTTACGGCGACTCCGCCCATGCCTACTGGATATCGAGGACCCTTGACCCCCGTCTCCCTGGTATGCCCCAGGAGGACATCACGTCAGTACACATACACGTACTGCAAAGCTATTTCCATAACCTTCTAACTCTTTTCAGTGTCTACGTGCACAACCCTCAATACCCCTTCCAGGACGGGCAATACGACTACAAGAACGGAAAGAAGTACACAATAAGGGAGGTGCGGCAGTTTGCTCAGACCATCATCCATTCGAACAAGGTTTTTTGTTATAAGGACCCACAAACTCCGGGTTCTAGAAGACGTCAAAACGGCAACCCTGAATCCTGTGAGAGCTCATCAAGTAGCTCGTCAACCGAGAGCTCGACGACAAGCACAAGCACCAGTGACATCACGACCTACAACCCCGTCGAGACGCCCATGCCGACGAGCCCGCCTGGCGGCGGCCCCTGCGTTCCGCCTACCTGCTTCCCTGGTTTGTGTGTACCGCCACTTTGCACACCTGGAGTGAATGCTGGGGGGATTGTGATACCCATGGTATTCTGCCAGGCTAATCCTACACTGTGCATCATCATTGCTGGGGTTGGCCGCCCCAACCCCGACTATTTCACCTTCGATGGGCCGACACCGACCGACGGTTCCATCATCCTCCCAGTGGGGCCGAGTTCGGTGACGTCGACTGCAACCTCAGAGCCGCTAAGCACAAGCTCCGCCGCTCCGGGACCAACTGGGGAGAGTGAGAGCGTGAGCTCGACGAGCGATTCAGCCACGCCAACGGACTCGGCATCTGAGGTCCTAAGCCCCACGAGTGCCATTGACTCGGCTTCGGCTTCGTCAACAAACTCGGCCGGGGGGAGCTCCGTGAGCACTGAATCAGAATCCACAGCAACGGAGAACGGTGGGAGTGTTCAGACGAATGAATCTGGAGGTGGACCGGTGATTCCTCCTCCTGGCCCTGGCCCTGACGGATCGACATTGGACCCCACTGATGAAGCTGCTACCTCGGCAGCCGCCCCGGACACGACGGCACCTACAGCCCTCGGTGACGCGAGCTCGACGAGCACCAGCGACTCGGCTGCACCAACCGGCATCGATCAAACTACAGGGGTTGTGACCGAAAGCTCTACTTCGGCTGCACCGACCGCTGCCGACAGCACTACGGAAGGTGTGGGCGAGAGCTCCATTTCTGCTATGCCGACCAACCTCGGCACTACGGAGTTTGTGAGCGAGAGCTCTAGCTTCGCCGCATCGACCGACCTCGGTCGTCCAACTGAGGTCTTGAGCGAGAGTTCCACTACGGCTACACCCACCGACAACGGTGCTTCAGAGTCCGGGGGCCAGAGCTCCGCTACCGCTGCACCAGCTGGCAGCGATGCTACAGAGCCAGTGGACGAGAGCTCCTTCACTGCCACTCCCACCCACCGAATCGTTCCGGGTGGAGAGAGCTCTACGAGTGCTATACCACCCGACCTCGGTGAGGTCACCACCTCTCCCAGTCCGACTGAGGTTAGCATCGACGGCAGCCTGAGCTCGACCACCGACGTCTCGGGAACCCCAACTGGCGACAGCGATGCCACCGCTACCGGGGCTACTCAGGACTCCGTGGGCTCCACAAGCTTCAGTGAAGCGGCCTCACCGACCCAGGCGCCTACATCAGATTCTGGAAGCTCCGACTTTGGTCCCACAGACTTCGTTGACATCGGCAGCACTACGGACGTCGCAAGCTCCACCAGTGCTAGCGACTGGGCTACCCCCACCGATGGTCCGACACCCGGTTCTGCAAGTCCCGACGCTGTTACCACCGGCGTCGACTCCGGTGGCACCAGCACTGGTACTGGTGGCTCTGAGGCTGGAGGGGATTTTGGGAACAATGACTCAACAACCAGCGGCCCCGACATTGGCGGTACTCCAGGCGCAGAGAACACGACTACCACCAGTGACTGGGCTGCGCCGACCGAAGCGCCGACTTCAGGTTCGGGAGACGCTGGGTCCTCCGCGAGTGGCAAAAGCGACGATGCCGTGACCACGCCACGGCCAACTCCGGAATCTAGCAGCAGCGAGTTCGGCAGTACACCAGCCTCCTCCTCGGTCAGTGAGCTGGCCGACGGCCAAGAGGATACCGCCAGCGTAGTCCCTACCCCACCTGGAGGAGGCCTGGCAGCCAACTTCGCTGCCCAGCCGAACACAACAACAGCTAGCCCGCACAGCCAGATTCCCTCGCCTGAATCCCACCCGACTACCAGTATTGGCGGAGCTGCACCTTCTCCGACAGCCAGCACGGGTAAGACCAACCGCCATTGTCCCCGTGGTCGCCGACGCCGAAACCTTTCTGTCTTGTAAAGTTACCCAATCTGTCATACCCTGATTCAATGTTCAGTACGTATCTAGTAACGACCTCAGCCCGTACACAAGCTTGATGCACAGCGTGCTTTGTCAATTCAACTCACGGGTGGGCCCGTAACTGTGCTGCCTTGTGCATCCGTCTGCTCGCCAGGCCCTCAGCCGCCGGCAGTGGCGCCCTCTTTCCTCGCGCCCTCACACTAGTACCCTCGCGATGTCAAAGGACATTGCACTGCCAGAGACCGATACATTCAATCATCGCTGGCTAGTTTGTATGAGGGCAGCCAGCCACTAGGTGTGGCCCACACCCATACTTGTTGGGACACGTTCTGCACCTCACTCGCCAGAGACTCCGTCAGCCCCGCAGTTCTTCTTCATCCTGTACTCCACCGTGTCCCGCCCGTCATTGAACACATATCCCGGCTTCGCGGGCGGCACCGTAGCGAGCTGGAACGTCTGGCGGTCGACCTCGGCTCTCCACTCCTCGAGGGTGATGAAGCGGAAGAGACCGTCCCAGCCTCCGCGGTTCGCGAGCGTATTGGCCATGGACTGGAATTTCTCGTCGTCGGTCAAAACTGTCTGAGAGATGATCCACTCTTCCGAAAGCCACATGTCTTCCGCCATCTTGGCCAGCGCCGCGGTCAGGTCGGCATTGGTGACAGGGTTGCTGAAGTGCCAATGCTTGGAGCGTACCCAGCTGGCATCGAGCTTCTCGGCACCGACAAAGACGAACCGCGGCGTCCTCACCAGTGGGTGGAACAGCCAGCAGACTTCGTTCACGAACTTGGACAGCCAGCCCATCGGCGGGTCGGGGTCAATCCTCTCCGAGGTAACAATAGGGATCGTCGGCCCAGCCCAAAGCTCTGTCGGTGTGAACAAAATCACGACCTCATCGTTAAAATGGGGCCAGCGCAATTCGAACACCCCATTTCGTAGCTCTGGCTGTCGCGGATCGTATCTCATGTTCAGAATCGACCTCGAACCGTAGCTTTTCGTGAAGTATGGGCGTACAGAGGCCTCGGGCATGTGGTTCATGTGCCGGGCAAGCCCGGCCACACCAAGCTGGGCAACAATCTCCTGCACAGAAGGCAGCACAGTGTAGTCGATGAAAATGATGAGAAGTTGGCCATCGCGTAGATCGTTTGACGGGAACGGGTGGCCGATGCTACTGACGGAGTAAAGCCACCAACAGCGGATGACACGCGCGCATGCGGCGGGGTTGTACTGCTCGACCGACTCGGGTGGCTGCTCTGTCCAAGATCTGTGGCGATGAATCCGTGCGTCCTCAAGGTCGACGATGTCGAGGTATGGTGTGAGGTTTGCGATGGCGGGTTGAGGCCACTGAAGACCGGGGACGCGGTGGGAGACGGGTATCGAGGTCGACGGGGCGAACAGCTCAACGGTGAAGCCTCTGTATCCTGGGGGAGGTGTGCTCGAGTACTTGATGCTACCGTCTTGCTCCCAGAACTCCGTTGGGGGGCCGGAGACACGTACAGCGACGTGCGAGTACATTGCAGGCGCAACTGCTGTGTGGAAGGCGCGGCAGGTCGCCCGCAGCGCCGGCCAGCATGATCGGTCAGCCAGAACGACGATACGTTCGACCAGGTGGGGGTAAGAGGAGTAATCGAGCGACGCGAGCTTGGACATTGTTCTGACGTTGGATGGGCGATGGATGAATGGCGTTAGCATGTCGTTGCGGCGTTGTTGTTTGAGCAGGATCGGATGTAATCGTTGTCAAGACTGGCGGCAGGAGAGGACTCCGTGCCTTGCAACAACAAACAGAGGCACGGCCTAACCATGGGTGGCAAGTCGAGCAGCGAGTAAGGGTCAATCAATACCAATACCTCGCTCCAGAGGGCACATGCACGCGTACTTCACAGCATTACTCGCAGAGTGAAGCTACAAACTGCCATGACCGGCGCCTACGACTCCGGCCGAGGCTTTGGCTTGGCAGGCGGGACCGTGGCCAGCTGGAAGACGTCCTCGGGCACGTGCTTGCGCCACTCGTCGAGCGTCATGAACTTGACGGCCTCGTCCCACCCCCCGCGGCGGCGGAGCGCGTCGTCGCTCACCGGGTCGCCCCACATGCGCATGTAGTTGGGCTTGACGGCCTCCACGAAGCCGGCGTGGAGGGCCTCGCAAGTGAGCGGGTTGGTGAAGGGGATTGCCGGCGAGTCGACCCACGAGGCGTCGAGCTGCTCGGCTCCGACGAACACGAACGAGCGGGTCGCCCCTTCGGCGTCGGAGTACTCGTCCACCTCGACACGAAAGGCTGAAGGACACCTCGTTGGCGCACAGGAAGAGGAAGGCCATCCACGCTCCAGGGGGCTCCCCCTCTTCCTCTCCGTTATCGTCTGGGACGCGCGGGCCGGACCACAGCTCGGCGCGCGTAAAGATGACGACGACGGTGCGCGCCGGGTACGTCCAGGTCAAGGAGAGCCCGGGGGCACGCCTTAGCTCGGGGTAGCGGGGATCATATCGAAAGTTGACGATAGCGAGGTCGACCACGGGGCTACCGTCCAGGTCGACGGTCGCGCGAGGGATGAAGACCGCCCCATCTGCAATCACTGCCTCCCCTTCCGGCGTCACCTCGGACGAGGAGATCACTTGCCGCATGGCGGCGTTATACATGTAGTCGATAAAAGTGATCAGGATCTGGTCGGACCTGGCTTCTGCCGACTCAAAGGGTGCGTAGAACAGTGTCATGCTGTCGCCGAGCCAGCGCCGGACGACGCGCGCTGTGCGGGCAATAGTCAGCCCCGGGACCGCTGCCTCAGGCTGTCGAATCCCCCGGTCGCTCCGGCAGTCTTCAACGTCCAGGACCTCGAGGTATCGAGCGAGCGGGGCAGCAGCGTCCGGCCAACACAGCCCCGGCCGGCGCTGCGACACCTGCGCCGAGGAGGACGGCGCGAACAGCTCCACGATGGCATCATCCCCCGCCCCAGGAGGGTCAGACACACGCACCGCGACGTGCGCGTACACTCTGCGCGAGATCGACTCGTAGAACGCCCGGCACGTCGCCCGCAGTGCTGGAAAGCAGGCCTCGTCGGCCAGCGACACGATGCGCTCGACGAGGTGCGGGTACGCACTGTAGTCGAGTGTGCTGGCGTTCGACCGCATGGCCGGGGCTGATTGGGCGACCATTTGGGCGTTGTTGACTGGGCGACGGAGGTATCGGTGCCGTGGTTCCTGTTGAAGCGGCGAGTGACGACGCGACCGACGCGCGTGACGGGCGCCTTGGCGACGGCGGCACCGCCCACCTGGTTGGTTTCGGAGAGCGCGACCTGTGTTATGGTCCAGGATGGTAGAAGCGAAGTCACCGAGCGACTGCAGCGTTCTCGCTTTGCATGTCATGGGATCTGTTAGCACACAAGAACAAAGGAGGCGTGACAGTTGAAAGGCCACATTCGACCTCATGGTAGACAGTTTCCCCCCTATATAGGCCTCCTACCTCCGCCCCCTCCCCTCTCACGGTCATTCTATGCATGGTGTACATGGGAAGCACTTGAGTGCGGTTACAGAGACGCGAGGCTGCGGCGCTTGTGCTTGGGCTTGCAGCTCTTGGTGGGCTTGGGCTGGTCGGTGGTGCTGCTGGGCAGCTCGGTGCTGCTGCTGGCGCCCGTCTCCTCCTCGAGAGGGGTGAGGGTGATGTTGGCGTGGCCGGTCCAGGCGTGCTTACGGATGGGCGCGGACGGGCTGGTGTTGTTGGGGTTGATGCTCGCGTACGCGAAGATGATGGGGAAGGCGGTCTCGTCCGACGACGGGAGCGAGAAGGTGAAGCCCGTGGCGCTCGAGTTGGAGAACGAGTGCGTCTGGTCGAGCGTGGCGACGCGGGGCGGCGTCTCGGTCACGTTGGGCGGCGCGCGCGCGTTCGCCTCGCGCTGGCTGAGCGTGTACGTGTTGTCGGCGTTGGGCCACATGATGACCATCGGCGAGTTGGGCATGTTCTTGCCAAAGCCGCTGCGGGGTGTGAGCGGTGGTTTACGAGAGGCGCCAGCCACACTCACATTGCGATCCAGCCAAAGTTGTCACGGGGGATGGGGGTGACGGGCTCAATGGACCCTTCAGAGTGTCAGCGATTGGACTCTGGCGACGAGACGAGGTGGACGAGCTGGCCGAGCCGAGCCACCTTGGGCTTGACGATGGCTGCCAGTCCACCACGCCCCAGCCACACACTCACACGTGTCGGTGCCGTCCGAGCGGAGCGCGGTGATGCACGCGTTGGCGTCGCAGTAGCCGTCGCCGAGGGGCTTGGAGGCGCCGGCGAGCGCAGTGGCGGCGAGGGTCGAGAGGGCGAGGAAAGAGAGCATGGTGGTGGTGTATGGGGACAAATCTCTCGACAGCCGTTGGCTCTCGACCTCTTTATAAACACGTCGTCGCCGGTCTCCAAGTTTCCTGTAGTTGTTCCGGGAGAGGCCAAGCACCAAAATCAACACTGTGCCTTTGTCAACCTAGCGACGGCCAACGACCATCGCAGGAGCGAGGCGCGATGGCCCGCAGGAACGAGCCCCCTCCCGAAGGGAGTGATGCGCGTCGTCGTTGTCAAGATCAACAACGAGGTGCCGAGAGCTGCGTGTTGCGGCCGTGTTGATTGGCGCTGGATAATGTGCCTGGGCCAGTTGTGAAACGCGCTCCCTTGGCAAGACGAGGGTTGGGCAGGTGTTGTGCCGTAAGTTTGCCCAGGCTTGACTGTTTGAGGCAAAGTGAGTACAGGGAGGTGGGAGAGGCACTGGGTTGAGCACCTGTCGGGCAAACAGAGCCGAGCGCTTATGGTGCAAATGAAGCAGGTGCAATGCATTCCGAGGTGCAGACCTACCGACACAACGTGGTCGCCGCGTGAGGTCCCTCGGCGTCCCTCAAGGTAAAGCAACGGTGGGCACGTTGTATACCTGCGGGTGCAGCGGCGTCGACGCGTGACCCCTCCTTCCAGCCTCTGCGCGTCACGCTAGTCGGCGTCAATGGACAGGCGGTTTAGGGATGTGAGCTGCGTCGGCGACTTGGGGCATGTCACAGTCGGTAATGGTCTTGGCGGAGGCCGTTTTGCACCTCTGGCTGATGGGTGGGTGAGGTTGGTTGAAGGAATGTTTGATCGTCCATGGAGCCGAGAGATGCCGACGGAGGAGGGAGCAGGTTGTGCCGACACGATGCACTTCAAGTCGGCGGTCTGCACTTCCAGTCCGCCGCCTCGGCTGACCGTAAGCCCCCAGCTTCGCCCAAGATGACGCTGTGGCGTGTAGGCGTGTGAGTCGAGCTGCGTACGTCCGTGTCGCTGTGTACGCGCCGATCACTGTAAATCGTGCGGATCGACGATCCTCGTTCGCCTCATCCCACCGACAGGCCAACAGTGTTGGCTGACTCGACATCTCCAACAAATCACGTTGTTTGCATTGTTGCTGACGACGCTAGCAGTCTAACAAATCGCTGACCAGTGAGAAGCCGCGCGAAACCCACCTTGCACGCGGGCAACGGCCGAGACGGGCGAGCGCATGACGTCAAGTGGTGAGAATCGCGCAGCCAGACAACACGACATCCCGCGAGCGGTTTCTGACCAACGTTGTTCACTATCACTAGCCCGCTCACCCCAATGCTGAAGAGCGCAGCCCGACTCGCATCCATCCACACCACCCGCCGCCTCGTACCCCTCACTGCCATCCCACTGCGCCGCACCGCCGCGCTCCCCAGCCCCCCTGCCGCCTCAATCCGCACCGCTCGCTTCTTGTCAACTACGCCCGCCATGTCCAACCCGCAGGTGCAGGCCATCGACGGCCCGCTGACCAGCACGGCGACGTTCCTCGTGCTTACCGTCGCCCCGGGCTCCGAGGCCGCCGTCGCGGCCGTGCTCGGCAACGTTTCAGCGCTGTCTAAGAACGTCGCGATCCGGGACGCGGGCGCCGGGCTGTCCGTCACCGTCGGCATCGGTTCACGCGTGTGGGATGGTGTGACCAAGCTCCCACGACCCAGCGAGCTGCACCCGTTCAAGGAGCTCAAGGGCGCGACGCACACGGCGCCCTCGACCCCCGGCGACCTGCTGTTCCACATCCGCGCCGAGCGCCGCGACATGGTGTACGAGTTTGAGCGCATCCTGCTCGACCAGCTCGGCGACGCCGTCAAGGTGCAGGACGAGACCACGGGCTTCCGTTACTTTGACGCGCGCGACCTGCTGGGCTTCATCGACGGCACGGCCAACCCCATCGGCCAGGCGCTCGACGAGAGCGTGCTCGTCACGGCCGAGGACGACGCCAGCGCCCACGCCGTCGGCGGGTCGTACGTCACGACGCAGAAGTACCTGCACAACCTGGGCTCGTGGGCCAAGCTCAAGACCGAAGACCAGGAGGCGGTTATTGGACGCACCAAGATCGACAACGTCGAGCTCGCGGACCAGGCCGACGCCGACCAGAAGCCGCACAAGCAGCTTGCGACAATCGTGGACGACAAGGGCGTCGAGCACGACATCCTCCGCGACAACATGCCCTTTGGCGCGCCGGGCCAGGGCGAGTACGGCACGTACTTTATCGGATACTCGCGCAAGCTGTGGGTCACAGAAGAGATGCTCCGCCGCATGTTTATCGGCGTGCCCGAGGGCAAGCACGACCGGATTTTGGACTTTAGCACGCCCGTCACCGGCAGCGTGTTCTTCGTGCCCACGGCTGCCGTGCTCAACTCGATCGGCAGCTAGTTGATGGCCTGTCGCAAGGCGTGGCACAATGAGCGCAGGAGGGCCCTCTCCGTGAGGCGAGGGGCTGATAGATCGAGTGATGCAACATTGACCTAACCGCTGCATCCCCTACTATCATTCTCTTATAACCCGTGCCGCTCCCACACTACAGCTTACTAGGCACCCAGTTGGGCTTGCGCTTCTCCTTGAACGCAACCAGCCCCTCGAGGATGTTCTCGCCCTCTTCGAGCGCCTTGATGGGTGCAGAGTCGACAATGAGGCGCTGGGCCGCGAACGACGACGTGTTTTCGTGAGTCAGGCGGATGGCTGGGGGGTCAGTGGGGGTCGGAGCTGGTGTCGAGGGGTATCCAGACTGAGGTTTGTGGTATCCCGTCTCGAGCACTCACCATACAGCTGTGCGACGACCGAATCGGGCGAGTTCTCAGCAATCTCCTGCGCGAGCGCCAGCGCACGCGCCTCGACCTCGTCGTCGGGCACGACATAGTTGACCATGTTGAGGGCGAGCGCCTCGGCCGGCGAGATGTTGCGCCCGGTGAGGATGAGCTCAGTGGCTGCGGTGTGAGCGGGTGTTCTCGTCCTCGCCTCTCATACGGCCACTCCAGCCGCCGCCCCTCCCCACCGCCCCAACTCACCCTTCTGGTGCCCGACGAGCTTGACGAAACGCGGCAGACCACCCAGGCCGATCCACACGCCGCGCTTGACCTCGGGAAAGCCGAACTTGGCCTTGTCGCCCGCGATCACCATGTCGAGGTTGACGATCATCTCCGACCCGCCGCCGAGCGCGAGGCCGTGCACCGCGCCAATGATGGGCTTCTTGGTGATGCGCGTGCTGATGGCGCCGAAGCCGTTCTTGGTCGTCTTCATCCAGTCCTTGCCTTCGCTTTGCTGCGGGGGGTGTCAGCGGGTGAGGTCGACGGGGGATGCAGGGCTCGATGGTCCGAGATCATGGTGACGGCGAAGCGAGAGTGCCAGTGTTTACTCGCTTATCATGTCGGCACCGACCGTCACAGCACACCCCTCTTCACCCCCACACCTCCGCCGGCAACTGTCCAGCCGTGGCGCCCCGCTACCTCCCTAGCTTCCCCGCTGACGTCGGCGAGGGCGAGGCCGCGGCAGCAGCTCGGGGCCCATTCCATCGGCCACCTCATGGGCAGCGCCGCGCCGCGAGGAGGCCTCGTCGCCGCGCTAGACCCCCGCGCACCCCTCTCTCCGCCGCAGCCAACTCGCTCCTCGACGCCCCGGCTCAACTCACCCATGCCAGCAGGTCGGCGCCCGCGCACCACGCCTTCCGGCTCGTGCTGGACAGGATGGCGACATAGAGGCTCGGTTCGCTGTCGAACCACGCGAACGCGGCCTCGAGCGCGGCGTTGAGCGCGCCGTTCATCGCGTTGTAGTTCTTCGGGCGGTTCATCGCGACGTGCAGGATGTGCGGCGCGGGGAAGCTGAGGACAGCCTCGGGCGCGTCGGGCGGGGACGTTTTGAAGGCGGGCATGGCGGGGGTGATGGGGAGCAGGCGCACAAGGGTAGTGAGAGAAGTCGGAGCTAGTGATTAGAGCTTGTATATAAGTGTGTAGTCAACTTTGTAGTCAGCACGCCCTTCAACATGCCCGAGTTGTGGGGTCAGTCGCGCGCTTGTTGTTAGCCGGGCCGATGGTAGGGAGACCGGAGAGATACCGGCGGCGGCCGAGTGGGGTTTGTGGGGGCGGGGGAGTGGGGGTGTTCAGGAGGCCAAGCCTTGGCGGGTCACTTCCGTGGAATCGAGCAGAAGGGCTGGGTGTACTGGCGACAAGCTTGCAGCCTTACATATGCACAAGAAACACGTTTATTGCATTCTACACACACTCCCTACTGCTGCCGTGCAAACCCATGCCGGTAGAACCACGCCGATAGCAGCACAACCATCTCGGGCGTGATAACGTGGCCACGGTTCTTCTGAATGTAGTACTCGAGCAGGCCACCGGGCTTGCTCTCGGCATTTGCCTTGTTCTTGGCCAGCTGCTCAAGACCGATGTCCACAGGAATGACCATGTCCAGCTCGCCGTAGAGACAGAAGATCTTCTTGCCCTCGTACCCGCCCTGCGGGAGATGGTAGAACTTGTCCAGCGACGGGCCGTACGCCGCCTTGACCGCCCCGGGCTGATTCCCGACACGGAAGAGGAAGTCTGTGCCGAAGACCTCGGGTGGGATAGAGATGATGGGAGCGCCGAGTCGGATGCGGGGGTCTGAGGGGGTGTCAGCGGTGTGTGTTGGGGGCGGGGGGGGGAGGGGCGCGGACAGGAGGCTCAGAATGGTTGGCCGGCTTGCAGCGCGCGCTCGTGGGAGAGACGCGGCCTCGCACCGTCACTCTCCAGATGAGCAGAGCACCTGCCCGCTTACACCCGCACAACACTCACCACTCTTCAAGAGACGCCATGTCTGGTGTCCTGCGCAGCGTGTCAGTACATCATCAGGCGGCCGCACCCCACCACTTACCACCGAGGGACAGCCCGCACGGCATCCACTCCTCCACCACACGCTCGCCATTCGGAAAAAGGTACACAGGCAAGAAGTCGTACATGAAGGCCTGGTCGGCCATGCCCGAGGCTGGGGGGTCAGCATCCAGCCTCGGCTCCACTCGCCTCCCACCCCGCCCCCCCCCCCGCCCCCCCCCCCCCCCCCCCCCCCCCCCCAACCAACCCCAGACTGACCATGCCAGGGCTCGGCCATGTTCGCCGACGGCTACGCCAACGCCGCCATGGGCCCAGTGCTCACCATCCTCTCCCGCGAGGACTTGTACGGCGCCTGGCTCAAGGGCGGTGAGCGCAACAAGTCGCTCTTGAGTGCCATGGTGTTTGCCGGTGAGTGGCGCGGCAGTGGTGTGGCACGAACAGCACGGCTAACATCCTCCCAGGCATGGTCATGGGTCAGCTGTGTAAGTAGCTTGCTTCCATTGTGGTGTGGCAGGTGTTGCCTCGCTGCCTCGTCTCGCGAGTTCCCCGCTCACCCACAGCGTTCGGCTGGATCTCGGACAAGGTCGGCCGCAAGTTTGCCATGTTCCTCTGCACTGCCATCATCTTCGTCTTCTCCATCCTCGCAGCATGCAGCGCGGGCCCTACGCCGCAGGTTCTCATCAACTGCCTGATCGCTTTCCGTTTCTTCCTCGGTATCGGCCTGGGTGGTGAATACCCCTCCGGCTCTGTCGCCGCCGCCGAGGCCACTGAGCATGGGAGTGTCAACAAGAAGAAGCAGCAGCGTCTCTTCATCTGGGCGACCAACTCTCAGCTTGACCTCGCCTTCACCATCGCGTGGCTTGTGGCCCTCGCTCTGTACAAGATCTTTGGCGACAACCACCTGCGCGCCGTCTGGCGTGGCACCCTCCTCCTCGGTGCCATCCCGCCCCTTCTCCTCCTCATCGCCCGTATGTTCATGGATGAGCCCGACGCATACAAGAAGAACTCGATGCGCCACGTCCGCATCCCCTACTGGCTCATCATCAAGCGCTATTGGCTCAAGCTTGCCGCCGTCTCAATCGTCTGGTTCATCTACAACTGGGTTACCTTCCCCTTCGGTATCTACTCTGGTATCATCACCGAGAAGGCCGTTGGCGAGAATGCCACGTTGTACCAGACTCTGGCCTGGGGTGCGCTTGTCAACTCCTTCTACGTGCCGGGTACCATTGTCGGCTCGTTCATCTCCGACTTCATCGGCCCTAAGTACACCATGATGTTTGGTCGTGAGTCGACGAGCCCGTGTTCATCTTGCCTAACACCCCAGTCTGCATGCAGGCTATCTTCGGCTTCGCCATGAGCGGTGCCTACAACAAGCTTACCGAGGGATCGGTCGCGGGCTTTGCCGTCATGTACGGCCTTTTCCTCGCCTTCGGTGAGGTGGGCCCAGGCAACAACCTCGGCCTCCTCGCCTCCAAGTCGGTCGGCCCCACTGCCGCCCGTGGCCAGCTCTACGGCATCGCCGCCGCCGTTGGAAAGACGGGCGCCTTCATCGGCACCTACACTTTCCCTTACATCCAGAAGAGCATGGACAAGCGCAGCCAGTACCTCTCAGACACTGGTGAGTGGACGTAGCGAGGTGTACACGTCTCCCCTGCGAGACCTGGCGGCTGACACACTCCTAGGCCTCTTCTGGATCGGTTCTGCCCTCGCCATCTTCTCGGCGACCGTCACCTTCTTCGGTGTGCACAACATCAAGCCCGACCACATGATTGAGGAGGATGCCGCGTTCCGCGAGTACCTCGCCGCGCACGGCTTCGACGTGTCGCAGATCGGCGAGCCCGGCCACCGTGACGGCGACGTTGGTGTTGAGGGTGCTGTCGTGCGCGACGCCGACGTGTACGAGCAGGAGACCAAGCACTAAGTGCGTTGCGTGGCCGGAAGTGACAGCGACGCGCTATTCAACTGGTGCGCGCCGTCGCTTTGGTAGACATTGTGGTATAATAGTCTGGGATGTTATTGTTACTTTGAAACGAGCCGAGGGACCAGTTCAGCGTGGAGTGACGGTATGGCCAGCGGCGAGTCACCCTCGGCGTGTCTCCCGTTTCGACCCTCATTCCCATGCAGCCATGGCTGGTCCACAGAAGGGCCCTCCGCAGGCACATGATCCCTTTCAAGGGGCTGAATAGCAACGGACTGGACAAGGAGTCAGCTCTTGAGGAGGGGTGCCGTAGATGGTGTCGGGTGGGCAGCCAAAGGGAAAGGTGGCGTGGCCTCGAGCTAGTAAACAAGTCAGCAAGTACTTGCCGTCCATCAAGGACAACATCAAACCGGCCGCTCAGCTTCACTCATGTCATACATGTCACAACCATACTACACATGGTCGGCGAGTTGCCGCTCTCGGAGTCGCCGCGGTCGGGCCGATCCTTTTCGCTCGTCGATTTCTTGGCGGTCGGTCAGCACCACTCCCATTCACTCCCAGCCACTCCCCTATTCCTCACCCGACTCCCATACCCACCTAGACAGTGAGCAACTGCTCGTAGAAGCCCTGGAACCGGCCCTGGGGGTCGCGGAGGTGAATCTCGAGGATCCAGTGGCGCGTGTACCCGCCCTTGCCTGTCGAGATCATGGAGCCCTTGTTCGCCTCGGCGATGTAGAGCGTGATCTTGTCTTTGGGGATACGCTCGTGCGGGAAGCTGCCGACGATGTGTCCGGCAAGCGGCGCGCCCCAGACGAAGCCGGCGTCCTCGGCGGCCTTGTTGGCAATGGCAAACAGCTCGCTGCCGCTCATGTCGGGGCGCGCATCGTACTGCGCCTTGACGTCCTTCCACATCGGCTCGAGCGCGTCGCGGAGGCGGATCTTGTCCGGGTCGTTGCCGAGAACGTACGTGCGCCCAAAGTCGGCCTCCCACGCCTCGAAGACGGGTCCGAGGTCGACGATGAGGATGTCGTCCTCGCCGATGATGCGGTCGGGAGGGTTCTCCTCGAACGGCGCGAGCGTGTTCTCGCCGCTGCGCACGACACGCTTGTGCCAGTGCGTGCGGAGCCCGTGGCGCTCCAGCCCGAGCTGGTGGATCGCGTCCGAGAGCGCCTTCTCGCTGATGCCGGGCTTGATGAGCGCTTCGATCTCATCGAACATGCCCATCGCCTTGCGCTCGGCGTCGCGCAGGCCGTCGGAGTATGCCTGCTGCTCGGCAGCCGTGCGAACAGGGGTAGCGGCGGCGTCGGTCATGCTGGGTGGGTGTGCGTGTGCTGGGTTGTGCTGGCAGGTCGACGGCGGCGCGAGGGCTATATGTACCGAGCTGTGCGCGACAATGTGTACAACGACGACGAGTCGATGCCAGTCCGTGCCATAATGACCGGCTGGGCTGGCCGACTTGGCCGTCGGGCCGTAACCGCCGCGTTGTGAC
The DNA here is from genome assembly GCA_008065275.1 of Vanrija humicola. Classification (NCBI taxonomy): domain Eukaryota; kingdom Fungi; phylum Basidiomycota; class Tremellomycetes; order Trichosporonales; family Trichosporonaceae; genus Vanrija; species Vanrija humicola. The sequence goes on from QKWK01000016.1 coordinate 102,307, forward strand.
TGGCTGACCCCGCGCGGCCAAGCGGTTGTCCCCCGCAGCTAGCCCGCACCAAGCCGCCGAGACCCACCGCCCACCACCCACCATCGGTATCCGGATCGGACCAGCTCGACTCCGACCGTTGCTGCTCGGTGGCGCGTGCGCGAAAGCCCCTGCGGCCTGCGGATGCGTCGGCTACATCTGACGCCCAAATTCCAATCAGAACAATACATATCAGCGGAGATTCGCCCAGCATCCTCCTCCTCCACCCTCCTCCACTCTTGTCTTATCGCAAATGCGGTTGTGCAAAGCGCATGACGGGCCGCGTCCGACACTAGCAGAGCTGCGTGCAGCTCGACAGAACGGCCTCTTACAGGCGGACCAGGGCCGACACACACTGACATTACGGGTAATCCAACAGGCCTAATACAACTATTGCTATTACTGCTAAGATCCAATAACCGGCACATCATCCCGAGCTCGCCCCCCAGCCGGCTCAACTCTGTCTTGTACCTCCCTGCTCGCTGGGACGCTGTAACCGCGACTACCTCTTTCTTCGTCTGGGGCGCCTTCATACACCTCCTGCGAGTAGATCGTTGAGTAGATCGTTGGCGCTGCGGCAGCCTCTTTGGAGGTCAGAGAAGCGCTGTCACACCACGTGACACATCACGTGACACGTCACGTGACTAGCAGCCTCCGCCACCACAGCCTCCTCCTCCACCACCGCCACACCCACCACCACCACCACCACATCCCCCACCAGCTGAACCGCTGCACGCGGTGACGCCAGCACCGCACATGGCGCCGGCAGAGCCGCCCGAGTCAGACCAGCCGCCGCACGCCGCACCGGCTCCGCCGCCGCCAACCGTACACCTTGACTGGGCCTCGCCGTCGTTGATGCCATTGACACAAGAGGCTGAGTTTGTCAGCGATCGCTTACGAGCAAGTGTCGAATACTCACCTGCCATCATGCCAGCGCCGATCGCCATACCGCCTGCGATGCCGACGCCTGCAGCCAGAGCCCACGGGGCTCCGAGACCCCAGACGCCGCCGTACGCGTACGGCGTGACGCCCCAGTACGGGTCGTACACTGTCGGGCCTGCGGCCTCGGCCTTGCGCTTGCGGGACTGTGGGTCGGTGACCTGGGGCGCAAACTCGTAGTTCTCCGTGAAGGGGTCTGGGTGTCCACTGCGGCCTGGATGGTAATTGCGCCGAGCCATCTGGTTCTCGTGCATGGCCTCGAGCTTGCGCACACCGGTGACGTGCACGCGGTTGTGGGTCGACGGGCACTCGGCTGCTCGGTCCTCAAACGATGCCGTCTGGGAGCTCATGGCTGCCACATCGGCACGTGTACCCGCCACAGTCTTGGTGCTGGACTTGCGGCGCCAGAAGGCAAAGGACGGCCCGTCATTCGACTCTCGCCGGCGCGCCTTGTCGACAACCTTCTGAGCCTTGTTCGGCACAGGGCACCCACATCCCGAGTACGAGGTGTGGAAGCGCTCAGCCCACAGAGTTGCCGTCTCGTCATAGGCGTTGCGGAGCGCAACATCAGCCACCGCATCGTCGTGGTTGACCAGGTAACCGACGCTGTTGGTTGTGTCGCGAACATATCCAGCGGCATGGAGCTGGTGAGTATGCCAGGCCAAGTCGATGTCTACGGGTCAGCAGTTGACTCTACTGATGAGCCTACCAAGCGTCGGGGAGATGAACTTCTTAGGGTGGGCGTGCATCAGGTCCAGGAATGCATCTGGATTGAGTTAGGTTGAATGAGGGCGACTGAAACTCACGATACCTGGCTGCTGACTTCTGGAGGAAGTAGAACCTGCCAGGGTCCTGCACATTTGTCCAGCGGTGGATGTCGAGCCACCCAATCTTCTGCATGTTGGTGACAAACGAGGCTTGGCGCATGATAGCTGGGGCGAGCTCCAGGCTGTTATCGAGGCCTGTGCCGACACTGTACACGCGATTCAGGCGCATGAGGGCCCCTGCCATTGTCTGGCGACTGGTAACGATTTGCAGGCGTCGTCTGAACTTGCCCCGCGTCCCTTCCAGGTGTGTCTCGATGATGGGCAGGAAGCGACCGTCCTTGACCGCCCGTTCAAAGATCTGCTCCCTGACCCTGTCTTGAGACCATTCCAGTTGGTCGCCCATGTTGCCGAGACGCGAGTAGGTTCCGTTGTAGTTCTGGTAAAGTACGTCTGCCATCGCAGTGTCGACGAGCGCTTGCGACATGGGAATACCGTACCCGGACTTGATGTTGGAGTGTGCATTGTCGCCGAGACCAGCAAGATGGTGGAGGATACCATCCCGCACAAGGAGCAAGTCACGCAGGAACCGGCCGACACGCAACACTTGGTGCGTAATGAGAAGCTTGCAAGTCGCGCATCTGATCGACATGACGGGGAGTGCGAGCCCGCCACCCGCACCTGGAAGTCCAATGACGGGCAGGTTGTTGGGCATGTCACACCGGGGGCAACTGATGGCCACGCGTGACTGCACACGACTGAGGGCAACGAGCGGCCATGCATGGGCGGCGAGAGCAGGCGGGGGCGCCGACGAGTCTGGCGCAGAGCTCGAAGGGCCGGCGGTGCGCTCAAACGGCTGGAACACGTACGTCTGAGGGTCGATGCGCTCGCACTGGTTCCGTCAGCGCTATTCCCGACCAACAAAGACTTACAATGATGTCGAGGGGAAACGGCCCAAGGGACTTGAGCCCCGCGAACGGGCCCCTACTTGAGCGTCCATAGAGCGCCATGTCGTCGTGGTAGTTGCGGGGGTTGAGAAGATAAGTGTGCCACGCCATCAGCACGTCAATGTCGGCCTCTGCAAGCACCGCGATCAGATCATCGCGCGACGGCAAGCAGCCGGGAGGCAGCTTGTCCATTTTGCGCCTGATTTGTGTCACGGCGCTGCTCGTCGCCCAAGCCTGGAAGCGGTGTGCGGCGCGCAGGCAGAAGGCCGACCATTTGACTTCGTCGGGCACCTGGGCGTCGGCGGGCCCCTTGCCCAAGAAGTCGTCGTCCATCGGCGTGGGGCACTCGCGCACATCTTCTTGCAGGCGGTGGAGGCATGCGAGGAACTTGAGGTGGTTGACCAGCTCGGGCACAGTGACCAGCGGCTTGATGTACGACCTGCCTACGCGGAACGTGGGCGGGAGGAGCGTCGTCGGGTCCACTGGCGGTGGCGGCGCCGACTCGCTACCGCGGCCCTTCTTGTCAGCAACCTGGAGGCTGTATCCCTGCGCGAGGTAGACGGGCGGAGGGTCGGCCGACGATCCCGACGGCGGCGTGTTGGTGAGTTGCGCGTCGTCGTACCCCTTGAACGTCTTCTTGTCGTCTCCCATGCTGCCGGTGCGGCTGTTGCTGCTGCTGCTGTTGGTACTGCCTCAGTTGCGACTGGAGTGGATGATGGATGATGAATGATGACAAGAACGGGAATGCCGGACCGGCTTGGTTATTAAAAGACGCGGACCAAGGGGGCGGCGCGCACAGTGGCGTCAGTCTGGCCGGGTGGGGTGGCTTGGGGTGGGGTGGGGGGACCAGTCGTCGTGACTCTTGTGCAAAAGGCGGCGGTGATATAGTCACTCGAGGTCCATGCATGCTGTGCATCACCACCCGCTGACTGACAGTGGAGACGCGACACTGCATCACGCTCAACACGTTGTCAACAACGGCTCAATCCCGTGTGTACCTCGGCAACCCCGCCCGCAGCTTGGCAAGCACGTGCAGCACCTCGTCACACAAATCAAGTCAAAACCCGGCCCAGTCGGCAGTCTTATCTCGAGACTGACAGCGACGTGGTCATCTGCAAGGCCGATGGCGATGACGGCAAAGCATGCATGTGACGAGCCGGCGCATTGCCGGCTGACGGAGACTCGGCGAGGGCGTCCTCGACCTCGGTGTTGCTGCGCGTCACTGCTGCTGCGCTGCCGGCCGAGCGTGCCGAGGTGCCGATGAGGCCGGCTTTGAGGGCACTGCCGCTGCTCCATCCGACTTGCCAGCACCGCCACACTGTCGGCCACGACGACGCGGAGCGCTCCACGAACATGCCCCCGTGCGAGGCGCTTTACACTGCATCTTGATAGCGCCTCTCCGCAAGGTGCCCCGCCGCAGAGGATGTCACCTGACCCAGCGGTGGGACGTTGGGATTGGACCGTGGCTCGTGCCGAAACGTCAAGCTCTGACAAGGCGTCAGGGACTACGATCCGGCATTTGGTCGCCTGAACCAAGGCGGTGCGGGCGGAGCATGTATCCCACCATCGGTCAAGCGTTGCCAGTGATGATATGAGCACCAGATACAGTTTCGTCGTGGGTCAACATCACGGCTGGCGCCGGTGGACAGCAATTCAGAGACGCTCGGCGGTCCTTGGAAGCTGCAGTGAGGTGCGGTGAGGTCACCTGCGGTGCCGATGACCCCGCATGCACTCGATTAACCAAGCCATGCATGCAGCAGCAACCGCCTCAGCTTGGCTGCATGCAGGCGACACACCGGATCCAGGTACGGAAGAGAACAACGCGACGTCACCAAGCCTAGCCGCAACCGGCAGCGACGACAACTATCCGGGCACAAGAGTTCAACGTTGGGCAAGGTGGTCTGGCCGCATACCGCACTAGAGCCCAAGGTTGCACAATGGGAATTGGGTACCAGGGCTGATAGTTGACCATATCGCCGGGCATAGAGTCACCTGCCGACGCCGCAACCAAGCAAGCAAGCGAGCGAGCGAGTCACAGCGGCCACAGCACGCATACGCAGGTCGTCTGCCCCTGCGGCAAGCTGGCAGCGCGCGTACAGGAAGGGCTGCTTCGCTTCTGTGCGCCGGCCACTGTGGCGCACAGAGAACAGTCAGTGCTAGGGCCAGCCACACTGTCGTTGGCCGGGCTGTGGCATCTTGAACTGGGCTACTCGGCTCAACACGCGCACTAATCAATCATAGCCACCGGGGCCACGGCGCTACCCCGCATGCGCGTCTGCTGCATCCTCGTAAGCATCATCATCGGTATGCGTTCCCAATGCAAGTGTCCAGGCCCGGGCACTTGAGTGCGCAGCATGCGGGCAACTGGGGTTCCGGCCCCGGCCCCGTCGCAGCGATAGCATGGTGAGTCGCTCGTCTGCCGGACACAGACTGAAACTACCGCAAGAGCAGCAATGTAAACAAACGCAAGAACTTGTCACGGCGCACGGCCGCGCTCGGCGGTCCTTGCCCACCACCACCGTCAATTGATACGACTGTCGTAGCCAAGCCAGCTCCACGCCGCGTCCAAATCCGTCCGCGGCATGCGGCCCCGCCAACACTATAGCGCGGATCAGCACGCACCTAATCGCTGTGGCGCTCCGATCTGGGCCATTCTTCTGTGCCGCGGCGCCGCATGAGGCGTGTGGCGCATCAGGACGCCGCCAGACCAAGACTAATGCGAGTCACCTTGTCTGTGTCTGTCTCTTGCTCTCCTCTCCGCCGCGAGCGAGCGATAGGCGACAAGACGTCCGTCAGACCAACACGAGTGCCGCTTCTGGATGGATAGGCCGAGCGGCGTCTTGCCCATGCATGGCCTGGAACAGCCCCCAAAAACTGACAAGAGGCGCACGCACATGGTGTCAACACGGCCAGGCGAGAAGCAGTACATAAGGCGCTGGTGTGCTCGTTCCACAGCGCATGTCGACTCACCTCTTGACCACCCGCACCCTCGCACACCACCCCGTCCCGGCCGACACCACCTCCTAGATGAAGCTCCTCGCCACGATTGCCGTGGCGCTCGGCGTGGCCACGCTCAGCGCCGTCGCCACACCTGTCGAGTAAGTGCCATATTGGGCGGCCATATTGGGCGGCCGATAAGGCACGCCGGGCCACCTGCGTCTTAGACGTTTGCGCTAACCCGTGTCCAGCCCAGCGTCAGTCGCTCCTTGTATCCTGTCATGCTACATCTCTTCGGCCAAGTCGACCCCCTGCGACTCGCCCCTCAACTTTGACTGCATCTGTAACGGTGCCACGGGAAACACCTTCTTGAGCAACGCCGTCACTTGTATCAACAACTCGTGAGTGGTCTGCGCTGCCTCTTGGACGTGCCATTAGAGCCTAGCTGACAACCGTTCAGGCCTGGCTGCTCCCTCATCGACGGCTACAACCTCCGTACCAACCTCTGCACGGCCCCTCCCAATGGTGGACTTGCCAGTATGTCCGCCCACTCGCCAGCAAACTAACTTGCCCCAGTCCCACCCCCACCCGCAGAGCCTGTCGAGTCAGTGAACTAACAGTAACACACCATGAACGCTAGCTGACACTGCTGCAGTGGCACTGCCTTCTCAAACGCTCAGCCTTGTCTTTGGAACTGTCTCGTCAAGGCCGGCCAGGACATCGGGTGCACGTCCTTGCAGGACCCCTCCTGCATCTGCGGTCCGACCAACTCTGGTCCCTTCCTCTACGCCATCTTCCCTTGCATTCAGCAGTACGTTATCGTAGTCTCGATTCTCGTCGGACTCTATTTCTGACAACCGCCGCAGGAATGGCTGTCCCATTAACCTCGGTCTCACCACCTACAACCAGGTGTGCCAGTACGGTGCGGTCAACTTGCCGCCGACTCCGTCCAGCGTTCCGCGCCGCAAGCGTCTTGAACGGGCTCGCATTGCCCCCCGCTGCCCGCACATGCGCAAGGCGTGCAAGGTCGCCCGTCGTACTCACACCAACGTGCTGTTTGGTGTGCAGAACCGCGACGAGCTCAGGGAGAAGGGCGAGGAGGGCACCACCTGGGAGTGCATCAACGTCATGTCCGACCTCGAGTCGTGCGGCGGCTGTATCGGCGAGGACGGCGTCGACTGCACCGCCATCGAGGGCGCCGACGACGTCTCGTGCAACATGGGCAAGTGTGTCATCCACTCGTGCGGCCCCGGCCTCTCGCTCATCGACGGCGAGTGCATCTAGACATTTGATAGGTTTCATTGGGTCTCAGCGCGGTTCAGTCTTTGAATTTCACCGGGAGCCAGGGTTCTCCACTTTATATAGTTCCAATGGACATTTCCTATGCAGCTTACATTGTCCCTCTTCCAGCTTCTGTACACTTGTGGCCTATGGCAGTTGACTCGAGGCTGCTCACCAGCGTGGACATGTGCCCATAACGGGGCGAGGAACCGTCTGGCTTGATTGTGCTGGCTACACACTGCGCACCGAGCCAGCCCCACTTTGGCCAGACACACTTTGAGCCCAAACAGCGATGAACCCCTTCTTCTCAAGACCAATCCCCCGGCCCTTACACTCCCGAGGTCCCTGCTATTCCAGAAGCCAGCTAGTTCCAAGCCGCACCGCATCTCACTGTACGGCCTCGTCCCGAACATTGCGCACGCCCGACTAGATGCTCCATTACTGCGGGCGGGAATGACGACAGGCCACCCACGTGTGCACACCCCCACAAGCCCAGCCCAGGCTGAGGCCGGTCGCCATGAACATCTTGTCGGGGCCGACCACTTGGCTGCCTCCCGACAAGTCACAGTCCGACTTGTCCTTGCACTAGGAGACCTGATTAGGCCGTTGACGAGACAAGCAAACCTAATACATTCGTATACGGGGGTTGTGTATGCTCGGATACCGTGCTGTACTCGGTCTCTTTGCTTCATGTCCATGCTATGATGGTGGGTAGGGGGCCTGCCTCGGTTGTTAATGGCCACTGTGCCACTAGCCTCCTCACGTACCCGGCAGTGGCCGGCAACAGCAGCATCATCATGCCTCTCTCGGCAATGTGGAGGGCACCAAAACGAGCTGTTTCGGCTGTGTTTGTATTCGGTCAGACTTAGTGCCTCATAGTCCCCATGGCACTCGTAGTATAGCAGCCGATAGAGTTGACGCTCGGCCCCGTACAGCTAACGGGAGCGGACAATCGGGTTTGACGTGGGGTAGGGGGGTGGCTAGACTGGGTTGAGGGTCACGCAGGTGGTGGGACCAGTTGGCCGTTGGCCGGCCAAGGTGCCAGCAAGCATGGCAACCTTGTGCGGGACTGCGCACTGCCCAAATCCAGACAGTGAAACAAACCACCACTGTGTCCTGCATGCAGTGTGCCATAGTCAACGGATGCATGCATCATCGTCTTGAACGAGATGCATCGCCGGGTGCAGTAAGAGTTGGACCGAAATGAAACCACTGGCCTGCTACCGCACATGGACTGCATGGATGCGTGCCACCAACTCCCTCTGCATCGAGGCATGCACACCGAGATGCATGTCAGGGACGCTGGCTGCAAGTAGCGACCTCATCGACCTCGGTCGGGTAGCGCGCACGATGTACGACGCGCGCGCAGGGGGCAAAGGCATGCAGCAGCAGAGAGGATGGACAACGCGCATGGCTCCGAGGAACAGGGAACTAATCGGCGACCGGTAACAATGCCGTCACTCTTCCTCTGTCCGTGTTCTGGGGAAGTGCTAGTCGGCCGGCCTACTCCAAAACGCTCTATCCCTCTCGTGGTCATGTGGGCGGCGGACACTGTTCGCTAGGCCGGGCAGCCAGCCGGTCGTGGATGCAAGCGTCACGCAGAGGAGTGTCGTCGCTGCGCTGGTGCCTGCGGTTCTGTGCCTCGTTGCCTACCTCTGCTGCGCGGTTAGAGTTACTCGGCCGGATCAGCTGTCGTCCAGCGTGCAGTGGGAGGCAGCATCTCGGGATCCCACACTCCGGGGACTCCCATCGGACGTGCAAGTAATGAAGGCCATGACGACGACCGCCAGCCAGCCAGCCTGCCGGCGGCGGGCAACAGTGTGCAATGCTGGTCACCAGGCTGTCGAGCGCTGTGCCCGCCGTCACTAGCGTTTGCGTGTCCTGGCCGCCCTCCGCTGGCAGCCTCAGCTTGCTGGCCAAGCGCGAACATGTCTCAGAGCTCACCCTGTGCCATATGGCTGTATCAGGGCTACATTGTGGCCGCATCCTGGTGATCGCGGGGATAGCGTGTGGGGACTCCGTCGCACAGGACAGTGACCGGCTGGGACCCCCCGACTTGGCGTCTACTATCATCGCCTAGTGTCAGGAACCTGAGTTCGACTAGAGGCCAGACAAGACCACCGGGGGGTCCGGCAGCGGCCCTCGCCCGAATGCGAGTGCGGGGTATCAGTAACTATTCAGGATCGTCATCAAAGGGCAGGGGGGCAGAAGACGCGGGCCAGGGAGGTTTCGGCTTGCTGGATTCTCTCCGCCGCGTTGGGTATTCCTTGGGTCTGGTGCCATTTGTGTTTCGCATCGTTTCCCTGGCCTCGTCAAGCTATGCGCGGCCTCCGTATATGGAATAGTGTTGGCCGGCCCCCGCTCGCAAGCGCGACCTGCCACCCCCAGGTTCACCAGTCATCGGCCATTGAACCACGGGGTTTAGCGTCGTTTTATGGCTATTCGGCCTCTCTGGCATCGCTAGCACATGTTGGTTCATGCGTCGTTTCTCGTCGTCCCTTCTTCCTCGTCTATGGGCACGGGCAGCAGCTTGTCGCAGATGCTTGCGTTGCTGCGACCGACCTCACACACCCTTGTCCGCTGCTGCAGGCCGCATGCCCACTTCGGGGTGCTGCACCCAGTTCAAGTTATTCGGTGTCTCTGCACTCGCTGCGCTACCGGGTGCAGCCTTCCTCACTACAGCCCCGCTGGTGCCCAGCTAGCAAGGTGTCGATCCCGAACAACGTACGGGACGCCAGCGTGTATATAACTCGCCATGAATGGGCGTGATCTGCTCTCCATCAACTCGCCAGTTCTCTCTCCTTCTCCGACTCCGCTCTCCACTCCAACCACCGAACCCACTCCGATCCACAACAATGAAGTACTTCGGTGCCACCCTCCTCGCCCTCGCCGCCTTCGCCATCGGCGCCAACGCTCAGGCTGTCGAGTACGTCTCAACTGGCACTGCCAGCCCCAGCGAGTTCACCACTGACAGTCTTCTAGCCCCGACAGCGTTGACAAGGAGCTCCTCAAGTGTCTCATCTCGGCCGAGAAGACCGCCGGCTGCCCCAACCCCGTCGACTTCTCTTGCATCTGTGGCACTGGCCCCGAGGCCGGCAAGTTCCTTACCGCCGCCACCAGCTGCCCGGCCATTGCTTCCCAGCTCACTGCCGCCCTCGCCCTTAAGGACCGTCTCTGCAAGGACGGTCTCACCCCTCTCCCCTCCGGCAACGGCCCCGTCGATGGCCAGGCCACCGCCAACCAGTACCCCGACGCCTTCAAGTGCGTGGTTGACGCCGCTTCCGCTGTTGGCTGCCCCGACCTCGCCACTGCCCAGCAGTGTGTCTGCTCCACCAAGCAGGGCGACTTCCTCTACCAGGTCGCTCCCTGCTTCCTCGGTACTTCGGTCAAGGTCTCGATCGGTCTCGGTCTCGCTCAGGACCTCTGCAAGTTCGGTGTCACCAACCTTCCCGGCGGTGCCTCGTCGGCTGGTCCCCCCGCCTCGTCGTCGGGTGCTCCCCCCACCACCGGCGGCCCTGCTCCTACCACTGGCGGCCCTGCTCCTACCACCGGCGGCCCTGCTCCCACCACCGGTGGCCCTGCTCCCACCACCGGCGGCCCCGCTCCTACCACCGGCGGCCCCGTCCCCACCTGCAAGCCCAAGGCTCGCCGCCGCCGTCTCGCTGGCGCTCTCTAAGTCGCTCCCTCGTCGCATTTTGTGGCCATAGGATACCGACGACGCCTAAATGAGTAGAGAACTGGCTTCTCTACCACCGACGTTCGTTTCTGTACACCTCCACCCCTACCCCAATTGCAGAAATCAATCGCCTCGCCGCCTCGGCTGCTCCTCCTTGGACGATGGCTCTTCTTCTTCTTTTACAGTAAATGAACGCGTATGCAAACATGTCGCATCACTCTACGCAGCAGCTGTCTCCCGGAGATCGATCCCCCGACTCACACTCTCTCATCATTGAATTGGTCGACCAGTCACATGCACAAACACGGCCAAGGGTGTTTGTGGTCCACATTGGTTTTGGCACCATGCTCACAAAGGCAAGTCCGAAACTGCCACTTTTTCATATCAGTGCACGGCGAGGGACGCCTCGATCATAGCGTTGGTCTCGTCGCTGAAACATGGGTCGCAGCCCTCCACTCAATTGGTGAGCCCATACGACCGACAGCTGCATCGGACAGCCGTTGCGCTAATGCTTTAGCAATTGGCCCAATCCGTCGTTACCACAACGCAAGACCGACGGTCAGTTGTTCTGTCAGGGACATGGTTATCCGGGGGGAAGCGCTGGTGGCACTGCCCGAGGTTTGGTTTGGTGTGTCTCCAGCGGAACTAGTACAACCACGACTTCACTGACGTCGCCAGTCTCAATGCTGACGACGGCTCCGAGGCCGCTGGCATGATGCTCGTATGCTGCTTTCGCTCACTCCGTCTCCGCTGGACCTCCGCCGTTCGGCCACCCTCTGACGTCGATGGTCGGCCTCCGTCCGGCTTGTTTTAACCCCGGCCTAGTATATTAGTTCACACATCAAAGGCACTGGTCTGACTGACTCCGCAGTTAACAGCCTCTCTTGCAGTAACTATGCCTCTGTGCTGACATTTCTATACTTACTCGGCATCTTAGATGTCGCCTTGTCGACGATATCTGATGTGAGGTATGCTGATCCCCGAGTGCACAGTGAGACCCGAATGCATAGCGGTACTCGTCGATATGGTATAAAAATGGCGATTCAGACAGCCAAACGTGCTGTTCATCGGCTGGCCACTTCAAAGTCTTTGCCTCGACCCCTACGTCCCCCCCCCCTCCCCCCCTGCCCCTCAACTACAACCTCGACATGAAGTCCACCGCAGTCGCCTTTGCACTCCTAGGCTTCCTCGCCATGGGGGCCAGCGCCCAAGATTCGGCTGCCTCTGGGTCGGCAGGAAGTGCCACAGGCGCGCCCTCGGCGTCTGGGGATACCGGCAGCGCCGCGCCGTCAGGTGCTGCGTCGGACAGTGCAGCAGTCTCAGGCTCAGAGGCACCCACTGGAGCGCCCTCGGGATCTGGCAGCGCCGCACCTTCGGGCACTGCCGCCCCATCGGGTGAAGCTTCGGGCAGTGCATCTGCCTCGGGCTCCGCTGTTGTCTCTGGTTCGGGTGCACCCTAGGGTAGTGCCAGTGGCGGCGTCACGACCGGCGGAGCCAGCGGCAGCGGCGCTGCCACGACCGGCGGAGCCAGCGGCAGCGGCGCCGCCACGACCGGCGGAGCCAGCGGCAGCGGCGCCGCCACGACCGGCGGAGGCAGTGGTGCCCCCACCACCGGCGGAGGTGCGACGACTGGCGGCGGCGGAAGCACCACCAAGCCCCCCAAGTCCTCCAAGACTTGCAGGAAGCCGAAGAAGACCAAGTCAAAGAAACCCAAGACCCCGAAGCCGACTGGAGCTGGAGGCGGTGGATCGGGCGGAGGCGGATCTGGAGGGGGTGCCTCGAGCGGCGGCGGCTCGGGCGGCGGCGGCTCGGGCGGCGGCAGCTCAGGAGGCGGCGGGTCAGACGGTGGCTCGGGGGGTGGTGGGGCCATCTCGTACCCCGTCCCGCCCGCCAGCTCTGGCGGCGGAGCCAGCGCATCCGGCTCGGATAGCGGGGCATCTGGGTCGGCCGCCCCGTCTCCCACCCAACCCTCTGGCTCAGCTGTGCCAGCGGGATCGGGTGGAGCTGGAGCATCGGGCTCCGCACCGCCTGCCGGCTCGGGTAGCGGGGCTCCCAGCGGCGGTGCGGCACCGAGTGGCTCGGACGCAGCGGCCTGCTCGTCTGCACCCGCGTCGGGCTCGGCGGTGCCCACCGGCGCGTCTGAGGCTCCGACCGGTGCTGGTGCCGCACCTACCGGTGGTGACGCCGCTCCTACCGGTGCCAGTGCCGCTCCTTCCGATGCTGGCGCTGCTCCCACCGGTGCTGGTGCCGCACCCACCGGTGCTGGAGCCGCTCCCACCGGTGCTGACGCTGGCTCGGCAGGTGCTTCCGGTGGAGGGACGCCGACCGTAGCTCCAGTCGTCCGCAGGAAGCGTGTCCTTCCCATTGCCCTCTAAGCGTCTCCATGGCGGCTCACCGGTCCGCGAGCGTGTGACTTCACGCCCATAACTGACCGGTGCTGGCACCGGTCAGCGTTTTCCAAAGAACAGTGGCCACTGGCCCCCTTGTAGTTGAAATGAACGTATCGAAATCGGCCGGTACCGGTGCGGTAGCTGACGTCGACGAGCAACCGAGTCAGACCGGGAGGGGTGCCGGTCGGTGATCGGAGAGCGATGGCAAGGTGTTAGACCTTGTGATGGTCACCGAGGGATCAGCAGTGAACACCCTACTGACGTGCTACCGGGCCGCGCGCCGCGTCATGTGTCACGATCGCCACCTTGTGCCACCGGGTGCTAGCCCGGTGATGGCAGCCGTATCGTCCGAGCGTATGCGGACCGGGTACCGAGTGACTCGTGCCAGGACCAGCATCTAGAGCACATGTGCTCCGCCTCGAGGTGCACCCGCATTCGGTCCGGGTGCCATCGGCGTATGCAGCTCACGGATGCGCGGCCGAAGCAGAAGCCCGTTGGGTGAGTGAGAGCGCGGGACCCCTCGCGGCGCCGATTCACCGCCATGTGCCACCCTGGGAGAACACTCGGCGCCGTGAAAGGAAGGGCGGGCAACGCCAGCCCTCAGCCCGGACCCCTCGCCAAATGGCAATCTTGGCGCCCGAAGGCCCGAACTCACGTGCGCCGAGGCCCATGTCAATGCACCGCGGAGGCGATCAGCTGTCTGGACAGCTGGCAAGGGTCGGGTGCGGACCGAGAGAGTGGAGGTGGCGTCGTGGGCAGTCGGCGCCGAGACCCCGGCGCCGAACCTCCGGCAGGGTTTTCCTGTGAGTGTTTGCGTCTCTCCCTTCACTTTCGCTCTGTCTCGCCCCTCTCCCGCCAGACCAGTGCATCCCCGCGGCAACCGGACCGGAGAGCACAGGCGAGATACCAGATTTGAGGACGCAGAGGGGTGCGGGGGACCGGTCCTGGGGCCGCGGTGACTGCGCTTGGCTGCCCCGGACGGATCAGCCTGCCGAAAGGCGAGGACGCGCGCGCCAAGGATCTCGCGGCGTTGCGGCACCGTGGGGCATAATTTTGAAGCGGCCGCTTGCAGGTGATATTAAATGTTGTGGAAGAGGTGTGTTGACAGCATAGCCCCCACTTTGTCCAACTTGTACAATGTCGACGAAGGAACGCCAGCACTCGGACGACAAGCTCCAAGTCGAGGTCGAGCAGATCGACGACCTTGAGAGCGCCAAGGGACCACGCTACAAGGCCAACACCCAGCTTGATGACGCTGCCAGGATTCTTGCCGAGGCCGGCAACTTCGAGGCATCGCTCGAGGACCGCAAGCGTGTCCTGCGTCGCATCGACATCTATGTCTGTGAGTGCACGGGGGGGGGGGGGGGGGAGACGAAGGAGGATGCAATTCTGACGCTGACCTTGACCAGGTATCCCCATGTGTCTCGTCTACTTCCTCCAGCAGCTCGACAAGCAGTCTCTCAACTACGCAGCTGTGTTTGACCTCCAGAAGGAGACAAACCTCCACGGAACCCAGTTCTCGTGGCTCACGTCGATTGTCTACATCCTGCAGCTCGTCACCCAGCCGCTTTCCTCCTACTCTCTCATCGCGTTCCCCGTCAAGTACTGGGTTGTGTTCAACATGGTCTCGTGGTCTATTGTGACTGCCTCGACCGGCGCCGCCAGGAATTTCACGGGTCTCATCATCTGTCGTGCGCTGCTTGGTTTCTTCGAGGCGACCATCCTGCCGTCGTGTGTTCTCATCAGTGAGAAGGCTCTCCTCCAGTCTCCAGTACCAGCTGACATCCTTTAGCCCAGATGTGGTGGACTCGTCGTGAGCAGTCGTACCGTACCATCGCGTACCAGATTGCCAACTCGATGGCCGCCGTCCTGGGACCCCTTCTTTCGTACGGTATCGGCCACGTCAACTCGGGTATCAGGCCGTACCAGGGTATCTTCATCTTCATGGGATGTCTGTCGCTTGCCCTGGCTCCCGTCGTCTGGTGGCTTCTCCCCAACTCGCCCACCACCGCCCGCTTCCTCCGCCACGGAAACGATCGCCTTATCGCTCTCGAGCGTCTCCGTGAGAACAACACTGGCACCAAGTCGTCCAAGATCAAGTGGTCCCAGGTTTGGGAGACGTACCGTGACCCTAAGACCTGGATGTGGGCCGGCATGTTCATCTGCTGCTCGACTCCCTCCGGTGGCTTCGGTACCTTTGGTGGTGTGAGTGGTTGACCTGGCATCTCCTGTTGGGGCTATGCTAATCCCCGCCAGCTTATCACCAAGGGCTTCGGTTTCAACAGCTTCCACGTGAGTGCCGCTTGAAGACGGCCATGAGACCACAAAGCTGACGGCTGCAGTCCGTTCTTATGCAGATGCCCACTGGTGTCATTGGCATCATCGTCCTCTTGATCTCCATCTACGTCACCAACCGATACAAGCTTCGTTTCCCCGTCGTTGCCTTCCTGTGCATTTTCCCCATTGCTGGCGCGACTGCTCTCACTCAGGTGGAGCGGAAGAACACCAACGCCCTGCTCGCCAGCTACTATGTTGCCCAGATGTTCACCGGTCTCCAGCCTCTTCTGTTCTCGTGGGCAAACCTGAACGCCGCCGGCACCACCAAGCGCGTCGTCACCACGGCCACCATGTGTGAGTACTTGCCGAGTGTCAGTGGATCCAGCCAGCTCACATGTCGCAGTCGTGTTCCAGTGTGCTGGCAATGTCATCGGCCCCCAGGTGTACCTCGTGCGCGAGGCGCCTGTTTATCTCACTGGACTCTATGTCGATATTGCATGCTGGTGCATGCTTCTTATCCTCGCGCTGTCGATGGGCGTGTACCTCAACGTGCTCAACAAGCGCAAGGAGGCGCAGCGCGTGGCGATGGGCCTGCCCGCAAACCTCAAGGACATGTCGATCATGACCACCGAGGAGGCCGATGCGTACCGCAAGGAGCTCAGCCAGCGCCTTGCTGCCGAGGGCTTTGACGAGTCGAGGCTCTGGGGCCAGTCGTTCGACGACATGACCGACTTCGAGAACCCGATGTTCGCGTACGTGCTCTAGGGTGGGCATAGGACAGCGGAGGGAGAGCCGCGCTCGGTGGACGGAGAGCGGCCGCAGCGGAGGACAGAAAGAAGCCGAGGTGGAAGGACAAGTTAAGCGGAGGCGAGATCAAGGGTCATCAGTTCTGCGAGGTGTATGCAAGAGTGAATACAGGTTCTGAGTTGGTCAAGCGGATTCCAGACGGCCGCGTTCACACCCGTCGGGTTGCTCCGCATCGGCCAAGGGTCGCCGACCGCCGACCGAGCACCCTTTCCGATTCAACCGCTTCTTCAGGCAGGACACCAGAGGTGGAGATAGGCGACTTGCGGCAGCTCAGGAACGCCAGCGCAGCTGCACAGTCTCGACGGGCTCGGTCGCCTTCAACAACACGCCCATCCACTTGCGAGTTCACAAAGATGTCGGCTGACTGTGCCTACCGCCCATTGAGTGCTCGCCTGTTCTCAGTCTGATCAGATCCCTGTGCCTTTGGCTTGGCCCCGAACACCGGGTTACGGCCCAGCCCAGAGGAGGAACGCCCAGGCAAGAGAAGAGGTGGAGGTCCCTTGCTCAGGAGGAGCCGGCGGTTCCACTCTTGGATGAGCCGACGAGCTGGCCAGCTCAAAGGTCACCGACGCGCGAGCACGCGCAATGGAGGCGAAGTTTGCGATGCGAGTTGTTCTCCTGTCTGTTTGCATCTACTCTCATCACCTTTCAGCGAGGATAGCGAGCACGCCAGCATCAACAGCTATTACATAACTGCGCCGACGACGCTCCACACCTTGCCGCCGGTTGGAGCATAGTGCCAACATTGCCAGTCGGGACGTCTCTTGCTGTTGCTAGTCGTCTGGAAAGCCTGGCGAGAATATGCCGAAGATTGACAAGCCTGATGTGCGGGCAGCATCCTTTGGTGCAAGCCGTAAGTGACTCGTGGTCGCCCCCGCGCTGACCATGTAGGCGCCTGCGTGAGCATGATCACCCCCGCCCACCACACTGACGGCAGGACACATGCCATCGGATGAAGATTCGCTGTATCGATCGCGCAAACCCGCCATGCCGGCGGTGCTCGACAATGGACATCCCCTGCACCTTCACACTCGAATCGACTCCCAGTTCGTACCGGATCAAGAGTAATCAAGAGTAGGTGGCCCCATATGGATCCTGCTGATGGCAGCCGGGTGGCCCACCTCGAGAACCAGATGGATGTCGTCCAGTCTAGCATGAAGAATGTTGAGGCTATGCTCAAGACCCTTGTTGAGGCCAAAACGGGCATGGCTGGATCCAACCAGTCCCCGCGACCCGCGTTGCATCGGTCAGGATCAACGGCGCCGACTGCAACGTCGACGCCGCTCCCGCCCGACCTCCCGCCCCCCGGCTGGGCCCAGCTAACTGCGTCGTCTGCGAGCCCACAGGCAGCTTCCAGCACTCCTGGAAGCGCGCCGCTGCGCAAGGACTCGGCCAGCGTGGCTGCTCAACAGAGCAGTGCCGAGGAGTTGGTCGACGAAGATGACAACGAGGGGCTCAAAGCCTCACCAATGCGTCATATCATCTACCATGAGGAAGAGGAGCGGCGGCGTACCCAGGAGCTGTCGGGCACGCGGTCAACGCTCGAAGGTGAAGGCAAGCCGCCAGCTTACCCGCTCAACTCGTTGCTGTTCCAACGAGAAGACTTGCAGCCGCACGAGTATCCTGACCCGGTGCAGCGTGGGTTCTGCACCGAGCAGGAGGGGCGACACCTGTTTGAAATGTATGTTCGACTGTGATGGGTGGGTCTAATGGCTAGGTACTTTCAAGGCGCGCATGCGTTCTTGCCCGTCTTTGATCCATTGTACGACACTTGGGAAAGGTACGTCTGGTGTCTGGTGTTGGCGACATGAACCTCACGCGCACAGTCTCCGTGCCCGGTCGCCGTTCTGCATCACTGTTATCATGATCGCCGGGCAGCTTGCCATGTCGGGAAATGGTAGGCTTTGGCTCTGGGTGGAAGCTCATGGCGCAGGCCACTCGACTTCCGGGAGCGTGTTGCGAAACAAGCTCGTTCGGTATGCTGAGAAGATTGCGGCTGCCACGCTGTTCACTCCTACCGCGAGCCTTGAGACCGTCCAGGCAATGTGTAGGTGGAATAGTATGCTGTGCAGCTAACACCCAGTGGTTCTGACCAACTGGGGTGACCGGGATTGGCGTGCAGGAAGTGAGTGACGAGGCCAACCTCCCGAGCTGACAAATGCAGACCACACACTTAGTTTGGCGTGAGCTACTCGGCCCTCGCCCCAGTCTCAACTGACTTTGTCACAGCTATGAACTCGACCTTCACCTTTGCCTTCCCCACCTGGCACGCTCAGGCATGGGCGCGGACAAGAGTCCTGAAGAGCTGGAAAAGGAGCGGCCTCTGGTGAACGGCGCTCGCGTGTGGCTGGCTGTATGTCCCGCCCTTCCATCCCATCCCTGCTGACACCAGACACTTAAAACCCACAATGAGATGTGCGGGACCCATGGGCGGCCAGTGCAATGCGACCGTGACGAGTCTATTAAGCTGGGCCGCCTGTTTCTCGAGCATCCACTTGCCACAAAAGACGACAGCCGGTGCATCGTTCTGAACGAGGTCATGAGCTTCCGTGCGCCTGTACAGCTCGCGCGCAGGCAAGGTGTGAAGGGCCGGACTATGGACGGCATGATAGACGAAGTGATACAGAACCTCGAGGTATGGGAGAGCTTCTGGCTCGAGTACTATGGTGAGGATTGGCCATGGTACTGCCGCTGACGTGCAGCCAAGATTGGCCTGTCAGACGACGACTTCCTCGTGCAAGAGCTGAGCACCATCAAAAACTATGCTACGTGGGTGAAGTTGACCGACAACGCTGACTCTCAGGCTTCAAAACAACAATGCGCGGATGCCTGGGGCGATTACGAAGCGCGACATCCAGCGCATGCCGAGCGACAGGCGCGACGGCCTCATCTCCGCGACGCGGGCTGCCGCCCGCCTCGTATCCAGCGCCGCGAGGGGCAGTGAGACCGCCAAAATCCGGTACGGCAACCGCAATGTCCGCCTCGGGCTGGCCCACGCATCTCGGTACCTTATCCGCATGGCAAGCCTCTTCCCCGAGGCCATTGACCGGAGGCAGGCGGCCAAGGATGTCGAGCTGCTCGCGGACGAGCTCTCCAGATGTACGTTTGTGCGCCGGATACCGCTGACTGACTCAAGTCCCCGACTTCCACTTCTCGCACTTCCTCCGCCGCGTGGTGGCCAAGGCTCGGAACAATCGCACCATCCCGTCCGGCGCGTCACCGCCGCCGCAGACTGCCCAACTCAGCCACCAGGTTCCCCAGCCCATTGTGCCCGACACGTCGCCGCCACTTGACTTCGACTTTGCGGTCGCTGACAACATCTTCGCAACCGAAGACTGGATGAGCATCATCGGCGGGGTGGGGAGCGTGCCCCAGCCCCCACCGACTGTCATGCCCTCGAGCTTTCCATTCATCCCGATGGCGCCTGCGGCGCTGCCATTCCCGCAGCAGCAGGTAGAGCCGGCTCCGTTCTTCACGGGGGCGTTTGATACATCGATGACCCAGGCGCCGCCCGGCGCTCCGTACTGGGACCAGAGCAAGCAATTCTGGCCTCATTGATTGGTGAATAGATACGTTTGGGTATGCGTTTGGGCCCTGGAGCAGTGGCGAGCCCCTACCGGGAGGCATATGAACGAGGCATTGGACTCAGCCCCACCCCGCTGCCACTGTTCGGACGAGGCCTGCATGATACACCACGGAAGTCTACTGAGCAATCTACTGAACCGGCTGGATGCGAACAGTGCCAGTCGACACTGATCCGTCGTTAACGACCAGGCCGAATCCACCGCCGGCATACTGGTCATCAGCAGCGGTGATGACAAGGTCTCCAATCGTGGCCTTGATGTTGGCGCCCTGAGTCTCGATGACAACGTCGTACGACTCGTCAATCGCCCACTGGAAGGGCGCGGTCGCGAGCTCGATACGCTGCTCGTCGAGCGCCTTGACGAGGGCGACGTACGTCGAGCCGTCGGCCGCCGTAGCGAACTGGACGGCGTACCAGCGTTTCAGGCCCTGGGCACGGATAGCAACGCCCGCACGGGGTCCATAGCGGACGATGAGGCCCTTGGCAGTCACCCGGTAGTCTGTCCAGTCGCGCGTGCCCTGCAAGACGATGCCCTCGCCGACGTCCTGTCCAATGTAGAGGGTCGTGGCCGGTGTGAAGGCCCAGTTGCTCACGCTCTGCACCCATGCGAGGTCCCAGAAGGTCTGCCCGCGGCCCTTGTCTGCTGGCCGGACAACGGTGTAATCGGGCTGACCAGTCCACCTGAAGCTATCCAGGATCACCTTGTTGTTGTGGGCGGCGCCATTGCCATTGGCGGCATTGCCGTTGGCAGCGGATGAGGTGAGGAGGACACCGGCCGAGACAATGGGCCAGCCTTCGCCCTGGGGAACGACCCACTCGAGCTCGTGCAGCTTGTCGTCACCGGGGGTCAGGGTGATGCTGACGTCGCTGTCGACAGGCGTGGCGATATGCTCGGCATTGAATACCTGGATACGGATGCGGGCCGTTATGGGCGCCGCGAGCTCGGGTCCAGCGCGGAGTACTGCCTTGAGCTTCTGGCCGGGGTAGACGAGAGGCGATGACGAGAGGGGGTAGACGGTCCCCATGTTCTCCACGTCCTTGGGCGCCGAGATGCCAGTCGAGATTTCAACGGGGCCAGCAGCGGTGTTGAAGTCAACAACCAAAGCATTGTCAGCCTGGTACACCTTGGCATCACCCTCGGCGACCTGGAAGCCCTGCACCGAGCCGGGGAGGGTGAAGTGGAACTGGGCGCCGTCCTTGGGCTGGGGGAGAGCAGCCTTGCCCTGGAGCGCGCGGCCCATGTTGACAATGTCGTACGTGATCCTCGCGGCGTTGTTGATCGAGTAGCCACCGTCGGCGCTGGAGATGATGGCGCGGTCGGCCAGCGGCTCGCGCCAGTCGGGCGATGCGTTGGTGAACCCGCGGTCGAGGCCGAGGATGAGGGCGACCAGGCAGCCAACGTTGCCCGAGTTGCAGTCCGTGTCCCAGCCGCAGGTGTTGACAATCTCCATCGCCAACGAGAAGTCATGCGGCGCGTACAGCACCGACATGATCATGATGAGGTGGTTGGGCACGATGTGGCAGAACCCGGGGAACTTGTCGTACCCGTACTTGTCCTCGATGCGCTGGCGCGTCTTGAGCCAGTCGCCGTCCTCCTTGACCCAGGCGCGGACCTCAGCGATCGCACGTGCAATCTTGCTCTTGGCCGGAATAAACGACAGACCCGTGTCGAGGAGGTGGTCGATGTCGGACGAGACGTAGGCCTCGGCCTCCATGGCAGCCCACAGCTGGGCAGCGTACACGCTCTCGCCGTCGTGCGAGACCTTGCCGGCCTGCTCGGCGAAGCGGGCAGCCTCGGCAGGGTTGCCGGGGTTGACGAGGGCCCAGCCGTCGATGAAGATCTGGGCGCCGATCTGCTCAGCGACAGTCGTGCCGTTGACCTTGATCGATCCTGAGGCGGGGGCGGGGATGCCCTTCTTGAGGTTGTTGTACGCGGTGTGCTCAGTCGAGATGCCGTTGCCGCCCCACCAGAAGACGCTCTTGCGCTCGACTACCTGGTTGAGCCATGTCTTGCCGATCGCCTCGGCGGGGAGGAGGCCATTCTTGTCGAGCGCGTGCTCCTCGAGAGCACGGACGAAGGCAAAGGTTCCGGACACGTCGTCATCGGTAACGACCAGCGGCATGCCCTTCTGCTCGTGCACATACCACTTGATGTGGCCAAGCTCCTCGACGATACGCTGGTAAGACCAGCCTTCGAAGGGGCGGCCGAGGTACACGCCGATGAGCTTACCGAGGACGCCGGCATATGTGCGCGAGAGGTACTCGGCGTCCGAGATGGAGGAGGAGGCGGTAGGTGCGGTCGTCATTGTGTCGAGGTGTTCACAATGTCGGGTTGATGGGGGTTTCGAGAAGGACATGCTTGCTGCTATATGTGTCGGTGAGCACCCAGGATGGGCTCGATATCGTCATGGTGAACGTTCAAGGTAGGGCCGAAGGTTCGATAGCAGAGCCGAGATGCATGACAACTCGGCAGGTCACCGACCACCGCCGCCCTCTTGGCAATACCGACTGCCGACCGAGTGTTGCAAACCAGACTACCCTTCAGCATCGGCTGGGTAGGGGCCGAGTTGGCTTCAGGCACTCGGCACCATGGGGGTCCGACCTTCACCTTGCAACCTCACCTCGGTGTCCCGACCACCGAGCGTGCGATTCTGTCTGAGCACAGCTCCCCTGCTATCACCATCCGTCTGTAATTGCAGGCGTCTAAAGTCCTGTACCATCCTACCATTACCGCGCGCGGCCCCTTCAGACAAATGCGTACGTTGAGCCCGCTCCGAGGTCCGAATCGACCCTCAAGGTCGTGCCCGATCATAGACAGGTCTCTCGGCGCCAACAACGACGTCCGCAGCGCGCATCACACTCTAACATGGTCCACTCACTCCAGACCGGTATGAAGTAGTGCCTACGATGCCCCGCACGGGACGGCGGGCTGAGTGGAGCTTCCAGCAACTACACAAACAAGCTCCTGATAAAATCGTAGACATACAGTATCCACTACGAAGAGAGCCAAGCTGGCCGTTCGCTGCCAAGTACGAACAACTCACCGGCCTGGTCGTAATCCTGGGATGTGGGTGACGGGTCAGGGGGTGACGGACCAGCAGGCGGCGGCCTGAACCGAGGTTGCTCTGACTATCAGCCAAGTCCTCCTACTTCCTCACCTAGGGCAAAGAACTGGAAAGCCGGGATGGCTTCGGAAGGCTGCTGGTCCACGGGTCCTAGCCCACCGGTGAGTATGGCCATCCAGTCGTCTGATGCAAACATGTCGTCGGCGACAGTGAAGTCGAAGGTGGCTTCCAGAGGCTCAGGGCGCGGAGACGACACCACAGATCCGGGAGGTAGCTGCTTCTTGCGCCGCGCTTCAACCACAACATGGCGCAGGAACTGAGCAAAGTGGAAGTCGGGGACTGGGGTCAGCTTGAAGCCAGCAGGAGACCTACATCGCGCGAGCTGGTCAGCGAGCATTTCAACATCCTTGGCCGCTTCGCGGAGGTTGATTGCCTCGGGGAGCAGTGAGGTCATGCGGATAAGCGAGCGTGCGGCGTGCGCAAGCCCAAGGCCTAGGGTAAGCAGCGCAGGAAGGATCACTCACGGGAGTTGCGGTTACCATGGCGGAGCTTGATACGCTGGGCGTGTCAGATGGGTCGAGCGCGACAACAATACCTCGGGCCCACGGACGGCTCTGGCCACGAGCGCTGCAGCTGCCCGGACAGCCTCGGCAAGACCATGGCGCCGCTCAGCAGGCATATCGCTGACGTCGCGCTTCGTCTTGATGCCCTGAAGCAGCGCGACGTTGAGCTGAAGGCTGCACATCAGCAGGGCTCCCGGTTTCCAGCTCACATTGTGTAATGCTTGATAGTGATGACTATGGTCAGCGCGCACTGTATAGTACCATACTCACGCTCTGTCACGAAGAAGTTGTCGTCCATGAACCCCAGGCGCGCTTCGAGTCAACTCGGCCGCTGGCTCGATACCCACTGTAGTATTCAAGCCAGTGTCGCTCCCACAAGGCGAGTTTAACCATGGCTTCGTCGATAAGCAGGTTGAGCGCCTCGCCTTGGACACCTTGCCACTGGGCAGCATGCACGGGCTCGCGCATGGAGTGCACCTCACAGATGACAACGTTGCGGCTGTCCTCCCTCGTAGCAAGTGGGTGCTCCAGAAACGCACGGCCGTGCTTGACCAGCTGGTCGGTGGGACAGAGAACTGGACGGCCATAGTTGAAACACATCCTGGGGTTAGTTGTCGTCTTTGATCTGCTCACTCGGTGTGCGTCTTGCTCGTCTGCTGTCAGCGGTGCTGGAGGTTGTACCCACTGCTAGCCAGATGCGTGTGCCGGCGACCAACGCCCGTTCACGCTCGAGGTCCTGCCATCGCTTTCCATGCCCCATGCCGTCCTTGGCCAGGTGTGGAAGACACCTGTGCAGGTCCATGTCAAGCCTGGCGTCAACGGTATCCGCGAGGTGACTCACGCCAGGCTGAGGAGGTGGTCTGAGGGATCAGCGACCTCACCGGGGATAACTCACTTCCAGGCCGCCAGGAGGTATCGCCCCAATTTGTCAGGATGACTATCAAGAGTCAGCTATGAGTCAATAGACCACGCACCCATGGCTTGGACGGCTTCGATGCTAGCGACTGGAGAGAACACTGTCGCCAGGGCTGGGTAGTCAGAAGCAGCAGAGCTCGCAGCGCACCAATCTTCTCGGCATGGGCCAGCAGCTTCTCGCGAAGAGTCCTCCCGGACTCAGAGATCCCGCTGTCGCCCGCCGAGGCGACCAGTCCTGCGAGCAGGATGGCCGTGAGACAGAAGGAGGAGCGGGCGCGGAGGCTACCATCAGCGTGCCCAAACCTGCACCCACCTGTCCCATGTGTCCCTGCATGGGTCGAAAACTGGTAGAAAGGCATGCGCTCCTTGGAAGTACCTTCCGTCAGCTTGGTCAAAACGGCGGCATACAAGTCGAAGAGATGTCTGCCCTCCGTCTCCGTCAAGTAGCCAAGAAGCACGGGATCAGCAAAGTCCTGGAGCAGATCTCCACGCTGCCGTGGAATCGGAGCGCCGTCGCGCCTTGCCAGTCGTGCGTGTGCTTCCGACTCGCGCTTCTCGTTTGGGCTGAGCCCTGTCATGGCGGGAGAGGAGTGGGACTCGTGCCGTCGAAGGCGCTCCTCCTCATCATGGTAGATGATCTGCTTCATTGATGCGCCATTCGCCGCGTCGACAAGGTAGTCATCGTCCTCCACCGACGCGGTATCGGCTGGTGGTGCTGCAACTATAGGAGAGGGGATATTGGCCGATGCGGTGACGACCCACTCGTCGAGCGTCGTTGGAAGTGTGGTCGACGCAACACTCGAGGTAGAAACTTTGCCATTTTCGAGGAGGAGGCGAATCATATCTTCCATGTTGCGCATGCTCGACTGCACTTTGTCCATCTGATGCTCAAGGTGGGCGACACGGCTGCCGTCAATCACTCGCAACGGCCATACACGCACTCCTGGTTACTCTTGATCCGGTAGGACGATGTCGTCGCCTCGAGCGTGAAGGTGCACTCAAGGTCCATTGTGCTGCAGCGCCGGCAGGGCGGGTTTGCACGGCCCACACAGCGGATCTTCATACGATGGCACGCGTCCTACGTCGAGGTTAGCACGGAAGGCTCTATCGTGGTGGACGCACGCAAGCGCGGCTTGCGCCGTAGCTCCCCATTCTGGCGTCCTTGGCGTTCTTCGGCATGTTCAGCGATCAGAGGAGAGATGATATGAAGTCAAAGTGCTTTGTGTGGAGTTCAGCGATAGTCAGGGTGCAGACAACTCCCGGCCAAAGTAACGGCTTCAACCACCATCGCCACCTCACCCCCACAGCTTGCATGCACCCAGAGTATGGCGCGTGCAGTGTATACTTGTGTACTTTAGGAATGTATACCTTACTGTCTCTCAGAATACATCATGATCCTCTAGTACTCTTGGATGACCGGCCAGAATGAGCCAAAGACCATGAAACCATTTCGCTGTACACACTCGAGATGAGCTCGGTCGCCATCGGAGGTTGGCGGCTCCCTCTGGCGAACCATGGTATCCTCTCCGCAGTACCCCACTGCCCCACAGCACACACAGTACTCAGCGTATCACGGCTAAAGTATAGCACACTGCCCCTCCGGGCGGATCTGCATTTCTGCATCCTCTAAACCTCGTAATGCTCTTCGCAGTCTGCCTGGAGAAACGGCTTTGTGGCAACTCGCTTGCCTCCGACCGAGATTGCAGAGCCAGCCATCACCGGGGTCCGCGGTCCTTCCCACCCCTTGTCATTGCATGCGCCCGGTCACCGTGGACGGCGACTTTCAGTAGCCACTGAGCACAATGCATGCCGCTATACGCATTGCATGCTGCCTGCTCGACATGGGCGACCTCAAGGGCGAGACGGGCTGGAACACGCCGGGATCATTTGAAATCACCGGTCGGTGGTCGTCGGCCACCTGATAGTTGTTTGCCCTGCCTCGACTTTGAGTCCAACCATTCTCTCTCTCAACATCCCTGGAACACTCAGAAGCGGGACCCCGCTAGAACCGCATGACTGACCTCAGCTTTCATGCGTATCTCCCGGGACGGGCGTCGTTGGACCATAGGTACGGAGTCAAGGCATCGGCAACCATGTGAAAACATCGGTCGGAGGCCTCACAACCTCTCCACCGACCGACCCATTTCCTGCTCTGTGCTTCTTGGCACGCAGGCTACCATGATCTGTTGGAATTCCCAGAATCTCGGTGCTCCATGGGCATTGCTGCGGTCCCCGGCAACTTTCGTCTCCCCCCTTCCCCGCACGAATGCCGCGGGAGATTCGGCATCGGCACATCGGCACGTCTCGTTCTCCATCTTTCCCCGTGGAGAACGGCCACTGTGGACATATAACTGCCGGGAGAGGTGGTGATCAATACTCATTATCAGCTCCAAACAGCACCCCGTCCATCTCCACCGGACACCACAACTTCCCCCACCACGATGACGAGCTGCACCAACGACGAGAAGACAAACTTTGATCATGTCGAAGTGACCAAGGCCTCCCCCTCCGGCCTCACGGTCGACACGATCGACCTCGACCACCTAGCCGAGGCCTCTGACTACGCGGATGCAGTCCGCAAGGCAACGGAGAGGGAGCACGCGCTGAGCTTCCGCGAGGCGGCGCGCGCCTACCCCTGGGCCCTATTCTGGAGCATCGCAATCTCATTCACCATCATCATGGACGGGTATGACACCTACCTCCTCTCCCAGTTCTACGCATACCCGTCGTTTGCGAAGAAGTACGGCGAGTTCAACCCCGCCCAGAACGACTACAATGTCCCGGCCAGCACCATGGTCATGCTCGCCAACCTCAACATGTTTGGCAGCTGCATCGGCCTCTTCGGCATGAGTCTGTTCACCGAGCGCTTCGGCCACCGAATGGTCATCATGATGGGTCTTGTTGCCCTTGTCGCGACCAACTTCCTGACATTCTTGTGAGTTGGGTGGGCTCTACCCTCGCTGATGACAAAGCGCGCCCAACATCAAGTGGCTGACGGCTGGTGTCTGCCTGTCCGGTATTCCCCAAGGTCTCTTCGGTATCCTCGGGTCCGCCTACGCATCTGAAGTCGCTCCTCTCGCTCTCCGCGGCTTCCTGACCTCGTTCGTCAATATCTGCTGGGTAATCGGGCAGTTCGTTGCGGGGGGCTTACTCGCCGGTGAGTCTCTCGTCTCGAGTCTCCGGATGACCGTCGACACATTCCTAATCCACAGGCCTCGTCAACATCCCAAGCGAGTGGTCGTTCCGCATCCCGTTCGGACTTCAATGGGTGTGGTGCATTCCCGTCTTCTTCCTAACCCTTTGGGCTCCCGACTCGCCGTGGTGGTGCATTCGCAAGGGCAACATGGCCGGCGCGGAGCGCTCATTCAAGAAGCTGTCTCCCAAGTCCACTCACTCCGAGACCCGTGATCTCCTCGCCATGTACCAGCACACGACGACTATGGAGACGGCAGAGAGAGTCGGCACCTCTGTGTTGGACTGCTTCAAGGGTGTTGACCTCCGCCGTACCGAGATCGCTTGCATGGTCCTCGCCGCTCAGCCTCTATCCGGTGAACTCTTCGCCTACGGCTCGACCTACTTTTTCAGACAGGCGTCAGTTTTTGTTTTAACGGCAGTTGGAGGCCTGCTGACATTCCCAGTGGTCTTAGCGCTACAGACACCTACAAGCTCAACTTTGGCTCCACGGCTGTTGCGTTCGTCGGTACAGTCCTCTCTTGGATCCTAGCCATCTGGTTTGGCCGCCGAACTCTCATTATCGCTGGCTTTGTCCTCATGGCCCTTGAGCTCCTCCTGGTCGGCATCCTGCACTACTTCAACTCATCCCAATCCGTCGTCTGGACTCAGGCTGCTCTCACTGTTCTTTGGCTCGGCACCTACTCGGCGACTCTCGGGCCTCAGTCTTTCGGCCTCGCGGCTGAAGTCTCCGCCACCAAGCTCCGTGCGCCCACCATCGCCCTCGCTCGTCTGTGGTACACGATTTGCTGCATCATCGGCGTCTCCTTCCAGCCCTACCTCATCAACGCCACCGCTCTCGACCTCAAGGGCCGTACCGGCTTCGTCTGGTTTGGATTCTGTATCCTCACTCTCATTTGGTGCATCTTCCGTCTTCCGGAGACGAAAGGTCTTACCTATGCTGAGCTGGACATTCTTTTCGAACGCCGTACTCCGGCTTGGAAGTTCAAGTCCGCCAAGGTGGACGTCATTGAGGAGTCTGCGCGTGATGCCGGCTCTGACAGCGCGTAGAGGGAAGAGGGAAAGCATGTTCAGAAGGCGTCGGGCGAAAGTATGGAACAGTGTTCGGCCGTATTGAGGAGAGTTATGTACGGAGAATCAGAGATCAGTACATATGAAAGCGAATGACATGAATGGGTTCTCAAATTGGAGGTTGTCAGTAGGGAGTTGAGGGTCAACTGACCGAGTGGAGTTGTATTTGTTGAAAGGGACGAGATAAGAGCAACGTGATGATGCTACATACAGCAGAACAACAGAAAACCGCTTAAATATCAACAGTAATGTATGTACTGTCATGCATGCTAGACCATACAGGCCCAATACTACATAAGATGCATTCAATGCTTGCAGGCTACAATATTGCTTGATCCGAGCTTGGAGGAGCCGCGTTCAACTCAAGCATTGGCGCTGCTCGTCACCGAAGACGAGTCGCTTGGGGCCATGTGGAATGGCAAAGGCGCAAGCGGAGAAAAAGGGAGTGAATACTAGCCCTAGTGTCTGTTTAGATGACTGGTGTCGATACACGCGAGATGACACTGGGTAGGAGTTCCGGCTTGGTCTT
Organism: Vanrija humicola; assembly: GCA_008065275.1. NCBI lineage: Eukaryota > Fungi > Basidiomycota > Tremellomycetes > Trichosporonales > Trichosporonaceae > Vanrija > Vanrija humicola. The sequence goes on from QKWK01000016.1 coordinate 131,261, forward strand.
GACGATAGCGAGGCGTTCCGAGGCAGGGAGAGGAAGGACGTAGGGGATGGGAACGTAGGCGGAAGGCTGGTGAATGGGGGCCTTGTCCCCGTATTCCTTGACAATGGCCTGGATTTCAGACTCGGATGCGATAGTGTCGTCTGAGCTGGTGGAGGCGCCCGAGTCGGAATCGTAGCCAAGCGAGTTGGAAGACTTGTGGCGCTTGAGCGACTCGACCTCCATGCCACCGTCGAGGATACCAACGCGCATCATGCCGAGCATGTTGTGCGCAGCGTTCGAGTGGTCGTAAACCCCACCAAAGAACGCAGCCGTCGCATCTGTGCCAATAGCCTTCTTGATGAGGTTGGCGCCGCCGGGGTGGTCCTCAATGAACGAGGAGCAGTCGTGGATAAAGCCATGAATGGCCACCAGGGACCGCTCCTTGGCCTCGGCCTGGAAGTTCTCCCACGAGACAACAGGCAGGTCACGCTGGGGCCACTTGATGCCCTGGTTCACAGCCTGGAGCTTCTCAAGCTGCATCGTGCACTTTCCCTTCCTGATCTCGTTGTCGGGGAAGCGCTTGAGGTGCGAGGCAAGGCCGACGGAGTTGAAGGCGGAAATAAGCCACTTGGTAGGGTCGTACTGGTACCATCTGATGGCGTTTCGGAAATCCATGGGAAACTGGTGGTGGAAGTTGTGGTACCCCTCTCCAAAGGTAACCAGCGACGTCAGGAAGTTGTCGCGGGGCGAGTGCTTGTTGTCGTACGTGTGCTCGCCGAACATGTGCGCAAACGAGTTGACGGCAAAGGTCGAGTGGTGGACAAACACGAGGCGCGCACACCCTGCGAAGAAGAAACCGCCGGCGTAGTCTCCCCAGCCGAGACCGGCAATGAGAAATGGCACTACGAAGGCCATTGTGATCGACACGAGACCGTAGTAGCTGTGCTGATACTTGACAATCCAGTTGCGCGTGAGGTCAGACACGTCTGCCACGCCAATCTGGCCACGGGGCTTGAAGATGATCCAGCCGATGTGGGAGGAGAAGAAACCCTCGTTGGCAGAGTAGGGGTCAAGCTTGGTGTCGGTGTACCGATGGTGGGCGCGGTGGCCGCGGCACCACCACTTGATCGAACCCTGGACAGAGCCGGCACCCGCGAGGGCGAGGAGAACTTGCACTGGGACCGAGGCATTGTACGATCTGTGCGACCAGAGGCGGTGGTAGCCTGCCGTGATGCCCAGCCCGGTGAAGAAGTAATAGAGCACACTGCAGTGTCAGCAGTGCCGTAAGGAATCGGTCAGCTTACCTGAAGATGGCAGTCGAGCGGAGGAAAGGAAGGGTGAGGAACCCATAGACAGCGAGGGCAGGTGGCGCGACGAGGAAGAAAGTGTTGAGCCAGTTTACGTTGCTCAGAAAGTTGGACCAAGTGACAGGCGGCAGCATCTTCATTCGCTTCATTGTCTTGTCGACATAGTTGGAGGGAACAGGGAGGTCGGCGAGGTCAGCGGGTGGCGGATTCGCCTCGGAGTTGGTGGTGGTGGCCATGATGAGAGGAATGCGTTTGGTGTTGGGCATCTTGTCGTTGTCCAGCGCCGCCCTCTTTATACTGTTCTGTCCGCCACACCCCATGCAATGTCCATCTGTGGCGGCGTGGAGGCCTTCTTCGGCCTCGAGTCGGCGTCGAGTCCGCCACGTCAACGGCGGTCGTGGGCGGGTGGACGGCCGTCTGCACGGCGTGGGTGGGCCCCACCAGCGCGGAGCTGGGTACTGGGCACGCCTATCCTTGCGCACCAACCCACGGCAAGCCCATTGGAATGTGAGAATATGCACGCCCCAACCATCAGAGCTCTCTTGCGATGGAATAGATAACCGATATTTAGAAGGGTAATAACCAGCGTCAGTGGCTGGCCCCACCCCGCCCGCCCCGCCGGCAAGTCGTCTTTTCGTTGCCCACGCGCCGCCCAGATTCCATGACGGACGTTTCCCCACGGACCCCGCACCCTTGACTGGTTGCTGGGTGGCGAGTGGGCACTACCCCAAGTGATACCACCCGTGAACAGCGCGCACAGACAGCGCGGGGCATGTATGCGTGCACGGGCGCCGATGGCGCTCTAGTATACGCAGCAGTGGACGGTTGTATTTGAGTGGAACCTGAAAAGCACCAGCTTACTACAGCCTAATACGCCTGACAGACACGAGTGCTGACACACTACAGATCGAGCTCCCCCCATTCCCAGCCCATGCTGCTGTTCCTCGGCCTCTGAACATCACAGACCGAATCTCCGTGCAAGAGATATCCCTGTGACTGCTCAGAGGCTAGATACATCAAGGTCGTTTATGGTGGAGAAGTGATTGTTGAAAGATGGTATTAGGTTTCCTGTTAATACATTCGTAATAGACGGTCTCCACTCACCCCTTTCGAGAAGTCCACCCGACTCGAGATTCAACCCAGTCAGCATCCATCCTCGCCTGTCACGGCGGCAATAACGCCCATGGTAAGCGTTCTCGTCTCCTCGCGACTGCCTTCAATCCCCAATTCTTGTGTTTGTTGACGACGGTGTCAGGATGGCAATAGGGACAGTGTCACAGGCCAACCCCAACTGCGAGGAAGACGCAAAGATCTTGTTGCGACACGGCGACGAGCCAGACACAGTGACTGACCTTCACCCGATCCCGATCCGACTTAGCCTCCTCTCTGGGTCCACAGAGGGGTACGTGCCTTGGAGGCCACTAACCAGGGCGCGTTTCTGATCAGGCGCGGTCGACCCCTCTCAGACGTTCTTCCCCCTGCACCCGGACGGAGACTACATCTACCGTCCCTCGCATGCACCACTTGTTCGGTAGGAGACAGTTTCAGGCCCCCTCCCCTGCACATTTAGACGAAGACGGTGACGCGACTGTCCTGGAGAAGCCGTAAACGCGTACGACTCTGTTTTCCTGGTGCGCGCATCTGACGCGTCTACGCGGAAGCCAGGGCTGCCTTACCCCGCATTGTGTTTTAGGTCGTGGAATCTCTCTCGTAAACGCCCAGACAACTTGTTCTTGTTCTCCTTGTCGACCCCATACGCGACAGCTTACCCCTTCGCTGAAAAGCGGATACGCAGCGCAGTGTACGGGCCTAGTCTGCTGTAAGCGGCCTCATGCAGCATTGCACTACTCCTCGTGCTCTTTAGAACACATGGGTGGTGCAGATTACGGGCTTCTCGTTCTCTCCTAACTTTCACTCACAAGAGCCTGGCGCTCTTTCAGCTTACCTGGTCCCGCGCACACTCCTTTCAGTCATGAAGTTCTCGCCCCTTATCCTCCTCGCGCTGGCCTCGATGGCCAGCGCCGCGCCGCCGAAGTGCCGGCCCAAGACGAATGCTGGTAATTCGTCAACCGTCTCGGCCTCGCCGTCGGCCAGCCCGGTTGCTGCGTCCGACAGCGCTGCTCCGACCCACCAGGCTACATCCGTTGCGAGCTCGAGTGCTGCTCCCACTGGGGACCTAGCTTCGGTATCACTTTCGGAGGTATCGAGCTCAACTGCTTCTCCCACTGCGAACGCAGCATCGGCCACACCTTCGGAGGTCTCAAGCTCGGGCTCCACACCTGCGCCGACCAACGCCGGCAACAGCACCCTAGGCGCCAACCCGAAACCGAACTACAAGCCCCCCTCGACGAAGGACGAAGAGTGGTTCCTAGACCCCAACGTCAAGCCCACGCTGCCGGAGCCCATCGGCCCTCCCCCCGAGGTGGAAGGTGTGATTTTCCCGCCTGGATCGGTCGGAGTCAACCCTCCTGACAGCGGTGTGCCGGAGACCGACCCCATTGCGCAGGTCTTCCTGACTCGCTTTAATGAGTGGCGATCGCTATGGGGTGCCTCGCCTTTGCGGTGGAACCAGACCATCTCCAGCTATGCCGTCGATCACGCCAAGAAGTGTCAATACGAGCACTTCATGTACGGTGACACCAGCGGTCAGGTCCTGTAAGTTGCCTGCTGGTATCCAGCATGTGACTGACGACGGCTTTAGGGACACTGACGGTCCCATCGTCAAGAGAGACTTCGTGCACCAGGCCAAGCGGTCCGTTGACCGTTGGATGGTCGAGGGCAGTGAGTGGGAGTGTGGTCATTGCAAGGGCACAACGCTAAGCGCTTGCAGAGGAGTGGGACTACAACACGCAGAGTATGAACAACCCACAGAAGCAGATTGGTCACTGGCAGGTGGTGAGCACTGGCGATGAGTGCTCGGATGGACCAGCTCGCTGACTTGACATAGATCACCACCCCCGCTTACGAGGAGGTCGGCTGTGGCTGGCAGGAGTGCGGCAACATCTATTGTGAGTGAACACACTTCTTACCAGACTCAGCTGACAAGCCAGGCGACTTCAAACGCAACTGGACAAGGCAGTTCGAGCTGAACATCCCAAACTACGACGAGCACGTCTACCCCCGTGTCGAGATCCCGTGGGACAACTACAAGGTCAACTTCTGGCAAGGAAGGTGATGCTCCTTGGCCCTCCGCATTCTCAACTCTGTACTGTACAATCTTCACCTCCGTGCTGGTCACGCAGCGTGCGGCTCCGGCGGAGACCGCCCTTGCCTTGTCAGTAATGGCCACAACTAGAGGGGCGTAAGGCTGATGCTGCACGCAATGCCAGCCGGCGAAGTTGGAGAGGCCATTGCGTTTCGGGTGGGAGGGTGACTGGCCAGGCATTCGTGGAGCTTTCGGGTGGGAGGGTGACCGGCCAGGCATTCGTGGAGTACATACGTCCACACGCCGCATCGTCGAATGGACGCGGTGGTTTCTAAGGTGCCAGGCTCTACTCCCTGCTGTTGTCGCGTTTGAATGGGCCCAGACCTGATCCAGTCGATCACCTAACTCCGCCTGCAGATCGTGCTCTCCTCTGGAGGCTGCTGGGGCTGCACCGAGCAAGACTGAAACGCGCGCTTGATGTCACAAAGCTGCCTCACGCAGTGATCGTTCCTTGCTACCAAGGACCTCTTCCCTCTCGTTTGACCGGCACTGAAGGGAGCTAACGCTGGATGGTAGGTAACCTTGGGTGTCCCACCATCCGCAAGTGACGAGATCGTTTGCATTGGACGAGCTCGTCGTGGGGCATCCGGACTGACGACGCGTCGCGCCCTGGCCGAAAAGCAAAACGCGTCGACAGTTTCGGCTTCTCCGGCGGTCGGGGCCACCTCTTGGCCAACCGTTCTCAGAGCCTTGCCGCGCTCTCCCCTGACGTTTTGTGCACAGAGGTTGACTACCCTGGTCTCCTGGGCCATCTACTTCTGGACTTCTGGGGGCCCATGCCGTGACCGTATCAAGGATAATCTGCACTCGTCGACAGGCGGTGACATTTCGTCGTCTAGGTAAACACTCTCCACTGTGTTTCTGTTTGGAGACGCTCCCAGCACAGGTCCTCTCCTCCTTGTTGTTATCAACATATTTAGGACCTGGGGTTCTTCTCTCCCAGCTTCATTCATCCTCTGCAGTCCCTTCACCGACCTAGCGTCACACCCACGCTCCCTTCAATGAAATTCTCCCCGCTCATCCTCCTCGCTCTTGCGTCGGTCGGGAGTGCTGCACCGGCTGCGCACAACCGCCGGGACAAGTGCAAGCCCAAGACCAACAACGCAGCGGTCTCCTCCCCGTCCACCACCGGGGCCCTCCCGACTGGCTCGGAGGGCGGGAGTGGCGGAGTGACGCCGACGGATCTTGCCAGCAGCCCGTCGCCGACAGTTTCCATCAGCGCCTCCCCGTCGGCCATCGGCACCGAATCCCTGTCGACTTCCAGCACTGGCGACGCGCCCTCTCCCAGTGTTTCTGCAACTCCGACTACAGTGGCCAATGGTACAGTCCCCACCGACTGCCACATCCCCGAAATCGCCAACCAGTCGTTCTTCCTGGATCCCAACGTTGTGGTTCAGATGCCCCCCTCGCGCGGGTCTAGACCCAACACCACCGAGCTCATAGTACCACCAGGATCGGTGGGCATCAACCCCGACGGCGGTGTTCCCGCCAGCGACCCCATCGCTCAGATCTTGCTGGAACGTATTAACCAGTACCGGTCGATTTACAAGGCGCCACCGATGGAGTGGAACCAGACTATATCCCAGGTTTCAGTCGACAACGCCAAGAGGTGTATCTTTGAGCATTTGATGGGGCCTGGTGTTCACGGCGAGGTTCTGTAAGTTCCCCGCGTCGTTGGCCGAACCTTCTTGACTCTCTGTAGCCTCGACTTCGGCAGGCTCGAAAACGTCGATCTGGCATATAACGCGAAGTGGTGGATTGATGGTTGGATGATTGAAGGCTGTGCGTGACCGCAATCTTCCTTCACCACATCAGTATTTGAGTCACTGACGAGCCACAGTCCGGTGGGACTTCGACACCCAAAAGAGTAGAGTGGGGAAGGATGTTGGGCACTGGCAGATCGTGAGTCCACGTCCCCCAGTCAGTCTGCCGGAGTCCTAACAATCACTCAGCTCACCGACCCCTGGAGCCACCAGGTCGGGTGCGGCTGGCAGGCGTGTGGCAAAGTCTACTGTACTTATCTCGACGTTTGTTGACCGGATGCTGACCAACAACAGGTAACACAGGCAAGAACTATACCGACGTGTGGGACAAGAAGGTCCCCGATCAGAAGGGCGAGCATGTTTGGCCGCAGATCTGCGAGCCGATCCCCTGGGCGACGTACATGGACCCCGACCAGCCCGACAAGGTTTGGCCTTCCGATTGGTGAGGTTGAGGCCCCTTTGAAGGTAGCACTCCTCTAGTTTCTTTTCTTGATGCCCCGCGCTGGTCGTGGTTTGGCCGTAACAATTGTTTTGAATCCAATGCACGTTGTTTTGAAGGTTTGGCGAAGAGTTGCACAGGCAGCTCACGACAGGGCTACCTTCACTTTCATCCGTCTGAATGGCGTACATGCCTCTGGTTCACCGAGAGGAAATGTTCGAATCTTGCGGGATCGTCTCCTCGCCTACACGGGCATCAAACACCTTGTCCAAACAGAGGCGTTTGCCTATCTGAGAGCATGTCCGTGCATCCTGAGAATGCTTGGATCACCCTGTCTACCTCCCCAGCACTCGAGCTCAATCGCCTATGGCTCTATGCCACATCCACCGTCGTAGCGAGTACGCGTGTTGTTGGACAGCAATCGCGGAAAATAACGGGGAACGTCCGCATGAGCCGACGGGTCTGGGCTCGTGTGGCCCACTACCTTGTGAGCGCCGCAATGTTCGAGTGCAGAGAGCGGAGCGTCCCGCCACGTGAGGCGGAGAGAGCCTAGCACAAGCCTGCGCACACTGTCGAGCCGCTCTTCAGTACGCGCTGTTGCCGAAGCGACTGGAGCGAGGCTGCGGTGGACGAGGCGGAAAGAGCCGCCGACTGCGGTGGTACTACTGCGGCGATCGGCGGATGTCACCGGCTGGGCAGTAAAACGATGCAGCGTACTCCCCTTTACGAGCAGCTTTGCACTCCTAACCCCGCTGTTTGTCTCTTATCCTCAGCGTAGATGTGTAGATAGCCAATAGAGTGGACGTGTGTCTCTCCTGTATTTCCCTCCCCCTCACTTTCCCCCCACACCCACCAACGGAGACAACCTCCATGCCACGCCCGCAACAGCGCTGGTAACATCCGCGTCCGCGTGTGCTCGGTATCTTGGCACCCCCATGTGCGTCCAGATCTCTGTCATCTGCCCATATGTGAGTAGTACTGTGCACTGAGAGGGCTCCGGATAGCAGCCAGGGGCGCCATTGGACCCCCACCACTACTTGTCCTGGGGATCCGAGGACAGTCGGAGCACAATATAAGCGAGCTAAGATGGGCATCGCTGATAGCACTCCCAGAACCACCAGCTTTTCAGTACTCAACCACCCAGCGACACACCAACATGGCCAAGGACTACGAATCGGACAGCCCAGGCCCCTACGAGGGTTCCAATGAGAAGGCCCTCGGACACGACTTCACCACTCAGGTGGACGATGGATCGACCAACGACCCGCCTCACCAGGAGGAGACTCATCGCCTCCTCAAGCCCCGCCAAATCAGTATGAGTGCTATCGGTGGCGCGATTGGTATGTGGGCAGTGGTATTGTACATGTGCTGACCCCCAGGCGCCGGTTTCCTCATTGGGTCCGGTACATCGCTCGCGCGCTCTGGCCCCGCGTCCATGCTCATTGCCTACATTTGCATGGGCTTCTGGTGAGCGAGAACGTGCCCAAGGGTTTGGCTAATGTCAAGCTGTTTCGCTGTCATGATTGCCCTTGGTGAAATGTCGACCAAGTTCCCCACCAAGAAGGGCTTCTCCGGCCACGCTACCCGCTGTGTCGACCCTGCATTCGGCTTCGCCACTGCCCTCATCTACCTTTGCAAGTACCTCATCATCTCCCCTAACCAGCTGGTGGCGGGAGCCTTGATGATTAGGTACTGGAGTCACGATATCAACGGTGCGGTCTGGGTCACCATCCTCGGTGCTCTCGTCTTCGCAATCAACTTCCTTGGTGTCAAGTGGTTCGGCGAGGTCGAGTTCTGGCTCAGTCTCTTCAAGATCACAGTTCTTACGGGTTTAATCATCCTGGGTCTGATCATTGATCTCGGTGGCGTGCCCGGCCAAGATCGCATTGGATTCCGGTACTGGAAGAAGGCGGCTTTCAAGTCATACAAGGCTCCCGGCAAGACTGGCCAGTTCCTCGGTTTTGTCAACGCGCTGGTGCTCGCCCTTCTTGCTTTTATGGGCAGTGAGCTGATCGGCATGACTGTCGGCGAAGCCAAGAACCCTCGCAAGACCATCCCATCAGCTGTCAAGAAGACATTCTTCCGCATTTCTTTCTTTTTCGTCTTTGGCACTTTTGTGGTCGGCCTTGTCGCCGACTCGACGTCCGACCTCCTTGCCACGGCGGCGAAGAATTCGCACGGCAGCTCATCTGCCTCTCCATGGGTTGTGGCAATCAAGCTTGCCAACATCAAGGTGCTCCCTGGAATCATCAACGGCTGCCTTCTCGTGTACACCATCTCGGCGGCAGTTTCCGACCAGTACATCTCCTCGCGTACCCTGTACGGTATGGCCATGGACGGCCACGCCCCCGCAATCTTCAAGAAGTGCACCAAGCGCGGTGTGCCTATCACTGCTTTCGCTTTTACAGGCGCGTTCATGGGTTTGGCGTACTTGGTGGCCGCAGACGGAGCTCTCGTCATCTTCAACTACTTCGTCAACTCGGTGACTATCTGCGGAGGCCTGTCCTGGATTTCCATCTTGAGCTCCCACATTGCGTTCATGCGCGGCCACAAGGCTCAGGGTATCCCAAGGTCGGAGCTGCCCTTCGCCTTCCAGTGCCAGCCATACATGTCCTACATCGCTCTCACTATGGTCTCAATTCTTATGTTCTTCAAGGGCTTTGACTCCTTTGTTCCCATCAGCCAATTCACGACCACCGGATACAAGACCTTCATCACCCACTACATCGGCGTCCCGGTCTACATCTTCGGCTACTTTGGATACAAGTTTGCGCACAAGACCAAGGTTGTGCGTCTCGATACCATGGACCTCAAGGCCGGTGGACGCGAGTTCCACGATGTGGTCGAGGACGATGAGGAGGAGCGGGCTTACAAGGCCATGTCGGTGAAGGGCAAGATCGCTTACCAGCTCAAGAACTGGTAAGGGTCGGTGATGAGATGATTGTACGCAACGCAATGAATGTCGCGGTTCTCAGTATGCTGGCGGAGCTGAGTTTGTGGTTGAATGCCCACAGGGCATGGCTTGTTGTTGCGCGAGGGCAGTAGGCAAACAGTGGATGCAGACTATAGTATGGATAATGTACAATAAACCCCTGGACACTCAGAACAGCCAGTTGAGGGCGCGCTTGAAACGGCCCTTTGTCGTCTTCTCATCATGCTCGATCTCCTCATCGTTGGCAGAGTAAACGTCGGTGACGAGGTCCATTTCGTCGAGGCGGACCCATTTCGTGCGCTTGATAAGCTTCCAGCCGAGGAACATGATGAGCATGACTGGGAGCTCAATGTAGTAGCTGACGAAGTCGACACCGTTAAACTTCGGACTGAAGCAGCTCCAGCCTTGGACAAGGACAAGAACCGAGTTCAGGATAAGAGCACCGTAAGGACCCCAGGGGTACGTCCAGTTCTTGAAGACAAGCAGATGGGTCTTGCCCTGGACTTCAAGAGCACGGCGGAAGCGAATAGACGCGAAGCAGATCGAGATCCACGCGAGTTGGTTGGACACACCGACGAGGCTGGGCGGGTTAGTCTGCATGAACGTCGAGGAGGTAATGTGGAAACTCACTTCTGGAGCCAGTTCCACAGCTGGCCGGCGCCGATGAACGACGAGCCAAAGCAGAGGCCGGCGACGAGAGCGGTGGCGATGGTGGCGACCCAGGGGACGCGCTGCTTGTTGAGCCGGGCGAAGAAGCGCGGCGCGTGGCCCTCGGCACCAAGCGTGTAAAGAAGACGGACACCAGCGAACAGGGCGTGGTTACCGGCCGACAGGACCGAGGTGAGGATGACGGCGTTGATGACACTGCCAGCGGCCTTGGCACCGGTCATCTGGAAGACGATCGTGAATGGCGAGGTGACGACCTTCTTGGTCTTGAGGTTAGGGTAGTTGTACGGGACGTTGAAGCCGATAAGGATAATGCTGAGGATGTAGAAGAGGAGAATGCGCCAGAAGACATTCTTCACCACACGGGGCATGTTCTTAACGGGGTTCTTGGTCTCACCGGCTGTGATGGCAATCGACTCGGTGCCACCGTACGCAAACGAGGCAGTGACGAACACAGACGCAAAGCCACCGATACCGCCCACGAATGGCGCCGCACCGATCGTCCAGTTCTTCGCGCCGATGTACTCGTGCTGGGCATTGGCGCCGGCGTTGACACAGATGCTCATGATGATAAACACGACGATCGCGATCACCTTGATGAGCGAAAGCCAGTACTCCAGCTCGCCGTAGAAGCGCACGCCGAGAAGGTTGACCCCGATAAGGATGACCCAGAAGATGAGGGACAGGGCCCAGCCAGGGAACTTCTCCGTCCAGTACTGCAGGATGAGCTGCAGGGCGACGAGGTCGGACGCAGTCGAGACGGCATCGTTGAACCAGTAGTTCCATGTGAGAGCAAAGCCGAATGCGTCGTCGCAGAAGCGGCTGTGCGTGTGAGGAATGCACTAAAGGAATGAGGGAGGGGTGTCGCGTGCACCATGCGGACACCAGCCGCCGCGTCTGCCCGCCCGTAAAACTCACCCAACAAAGGTACAGAAGGAGCCAGCGACGGGGATGAAGGTCGACATTTCACCCAAGCTCAGCATTGTGATGTAGACGATGGCGCCGACAATGGCGTATGCAATGACCATGGAAGCAGGGCCACCGGTGGCAAGAGACTTGCCAGTTCCGAGGAAGAGACCCGTGCCGATCGTGCCGCCGATGGCAATCATAGAGACCTGACGCGCCGAGAGGGCACGCTTCAGCTGGTCCGAGTCGCGGGCAGTTGCAAGTCCGACATGTTCATGAGTGGGGTCGTGGTACGCCGGCGGGACGCCGGGGTCGCTGTGGTCCTTCTCCGGGTCGCTCGGGTAAGCGCCGTCGCCGTAGTTTTGGGCCGCCGCGTTCTTCTCGGCGTCCTTGTCGTAGTACGCCATGGCGGGTGTGTACGGTGGGTGGTCGGGGTTCGATTTGGTGGGAAGAGCTGGTTGTCCGCCTAGCTCGGCCTCTTAAAACGGTGTGGCGCGTGCACGAGACGAGCGGCGATCCATCGTGCAGCAGCGGACATCCATGAGCAGGTGATATCAATCTTTCGGGATGAGCTCATTTTGTAAACTGATGTCGTGCTCGCTGCGTCGTCCCTGACTTTGCGGCAAGCAACGATCAGCAGGGTGGGTGGGCAGCGCGGCATCTCGGCGGCAGGTGGATACCAAGCGACCCAATGTGACCCAAATCAAATTTGGCTAACCGAGCCAAGGCAGGCCCAAGCCTTTCAGCCGATTCTCTCCTGCGAGGCGAAAGGCGACGCCAATTAGCTTCAAGCAGGTCCTTAAGCTATACAGATGCAAGACATGTTAAGGATCTAGCTGTGTTTACTTTAATGGCTCCAGCCGCTACCAGCATATGTAATGACAGAGTGAACCACAGCCGCATCGCCAAATCTCACGCACGCCATAACCTAGTCTGGAAAGCTACTGCAATTTTGGCCTGGACGCCGCGGAACGGTAATAGAATTGGCCATCAGAGCCAAGCTAGATGTGCGGCACGGCACTCTTCGGCCTCACAGCGCCGCGGGGAGTTAGCTTGTGGAATGCGAACTAGTTACCAGCTGTCGTGACAGGCCAGCCGGGTTGCGTGATCACAAGACCGCGACTACTTGGTGCGTGCCTGTACTGATCGCCTCCGCTCGCGTGCGCCTGCTGCTGCGCCAAACGTTTTGTTGGTTGGCGCTTACGCGGGTACGATGTCGATCATTGTCTCAACGGTGCTTTGTTGCTCCCATTGTCCGCAACAGGAGGCTTGGCCTCAGCCACTGGCAAATGGCAGGCTGCCACCATGACGCCATGGCTCAGCGGACAGTTGAAAGCACTCATCAGAATGGCTATCATCGGAAGCGCGTCTCCGTGTGTCGAGTCTCGGACGCTCATACCGCACAGGGCCTGGAGTTTGAGTGTGCCGAACTCGACGTCGACGACGGTGGACGTCGACCCGGGTACATGAGGAGCTCTGCACCCCCGTCGACGTTCACAGTCGTCGCAGTTTCGACGACTGACGCTCGCTGGTGACGGCGGGCTCGGAATGCCGGACACTCGCCGCTCGTGAGCGCGCGGCCGTCGCTGCAGATGCGCGGGTGAGCGCGGGTGGGTGTAAAGTGGGGTGCGAGGTGCTTAACAAACACGAATGGAGGTCGCGTGGGTCAGCCGCTGACAGAGACACAGGGCTCTGCCTCGCTCGCGCCACAAACCCTCTGTAGCAATGACAGTCCTCCTGACCGAAGACACCGATATCGATGAAGGCAGCGACGTGTCCCCGAACTTACAAGTTGACTGAAAGGCTGTAGCGGAACATCCGGCCATCCGGCTGTCCTCCGTGGTGATCGCGTGGTGGCAACAGGGAGAGGAGACAGGGCGGCCGCCGCACGGCCGAGCAAGCCGGAGCTCCACAACGATGACCTCCCTCTGTAATCCACTCACCTCTCAAACTACGTAGCTCAACCGGAATGGCTACGGCGACCTCAGCACTGCTCAGTCCAGAAGCGTACACCCTACTTCACTTGTCCGAGGCCCAGCGCCATCTAGCGCTGCGAAAGAATGCCCTGTCTTGGACTACGGCCGACAGCGAGGAGGAGCGCGAGTGGCTGCAAGCAGAGAAGGTTACCAACGGGGCCGACCAGCCATGGGTCAAGGACCGCGCCGAGGGCTGGGGATTTGATGCTTGGGCTCTCGTCCGGCGCGATGACAGAGCTGAACCGCCCGACTTTTTGTCCTACGTCGCGACGTGAGTGCTGCGGGGCGTCGAGTAGATCCTGATATGCAGGTATCGGCGCCCGGCGATATATCTCCCGCCTGGAGCGCCCGCCCCCACGCGGACGATATCATACGGCGTGGCAGAGGTACACTGCCCTGTCGAGCACCGGAGAAATGGGTACACGACGCGCATGATGAGGCTACTGCACTACGTTCTCGCCGCTCCCGAGCATCTCCCGCCGTTTCCGGCCGCATGGGGCGCGCCGCCTGCTGTCGAGGGGTTCCGAGACGCGCGCTTCAGCGTGTTGTACTCTGGCATCGGGAAGGACTTCTACGAGCGGTGCCGACGGGGTGACGGTCCAGAAAGCCTGCCAGGCTGGGTGGCCGAGCGGGAGCGTTACATGCGCTTCTTCACTGTCGAGTACTCCGACGACGTCGAGACCGAAGAGTATGAAGAAGCAGGGTGGCAGTGGCTCGGCCGTGAGGATGTCAACAGCATGGCACCCGAGGTCGCGGAGTACATGTGGGACGGTCTGGGACGCGTAGGCAAGTCGGACCGCACACGGTTGGCTATACTCCCGAGCCGGTGAGTCGAGCACAGGGGACCCCCAGTTGACACACCCAGCGGCCTGTTTGACATCCACTCGCTACGGTACTCGCTGCAGCCAACCGCGAAGCCAGCACCGTCCTTTGGGCTCCTCCTACCCGCCCCGCCTGGTAGCTCCGACCGCCCGTTCTTCACGTATACGTTTCACGAACCTGAGTTGCCCGAGCTGCCTCGCGAGCGCCTGATGCTCAACTACGTCCACCGGCCCGAGCTGGTGCCGTTTCGGGCTGTTGTAGCTGCCGCACGCAGACAGGGGGCAGGCGCCATCGAGCTGTGGGGCGGCTGGTCGGCGTGGGATGATCACAGCGAGCCGGGTGTCAAGCTGGAAGACAGGCTCGAGGATGAGGGCGTGGCCTGCATTGCTCAGTACGGGTTCGGCGGTGACGACAAGGTCGAATGGGAATGGGCTGAACAGTAAGTCAGGATGTAGGCTTGGCTAACGAGCAGGTACACATGGTGTTAGGTGTGCATAGTTCAGAGGTTGTAACTGTGTCTACCGTTGTAGTGGTGCAGAACCCGCGGTGGTTACACGTCAATGAGGTCACCGGTGGGAGGGTCACGCGACGGAGCAGTGGCTGCAGGGGCAGCGGCGCCTGTCGCCTCGTGGGGGTGACCAGCATGCGCAGCCTCGAGGTCAGCCGCGCGCTGCTCGGCGCGACGGACGCGCTCTTCGGCCGACTCGGCCTCCTCCACCAGTCGGATCTGGCCTTGGCGCTCGAGCTGGCGGTGAAGAACAGCAGCCGCGATGATGGCGAGCGGGTGAAGGATGATGAAGATGATTGTTGTGATGACCAGCGGCGCGGGCTTGCTCATCGCCGTCTCGGGGAGACCGGGGTTGGTGCGCGGGGTGGCAAAGAGGAGGCAGAACAGGGAGTAGGTCGCACCGACAGCGAGGGCACTGGGTGTGTCAGCTTGCCGGTACGGAGAGCCTATCTCACTATGAGTTGGAGTAGACCTCCCACGCAACCTGAACCACATGCACGCCGATCAAGACGCCCACACTCTGCCAGGTGTACTTGCCCAGCTCCCTGCGGTGCTCGATAACCCAGTCAGCAGCGACACTCCCGCCGTGGAGGAGGTGGAGGTCGAGCAGGATGGCGAGAAACAGGGAGGTCATCCCGTGCACGAGAAGCGCGTTGAGCGGGTGCCTCCAGGTGGGTGGGAACTTGATCAGCGTAATGTGGATCGACAGGAGGATGAGCACGTCGATGAACAGGATCGCCTCGGCCGTCTTGAACATCTGCAGTGTCTACACGTCAGCACGAGCTGGAGGAGGTGTCACGCACCCAGCACACAAAGTTCGCAGTCAAGAGCCAGTTGGCCGCGGCGAAGCGCATACCCACGCCATGTACAAGGAGTTCCTGCAGCGGAGTTAGTGTGACAGCTGGGCGGTTCCGACCCACCTTCGTCTCGTTGCTGTGAGCGAGGCTGACGAGAAGGGAGAATGCGACTGGAGATCAGCATAAGGATGGTGCCCGTACTCACTCTGCAGCGCGTACAGAACGCCCCAGTAGATGCCAACTAGCACGTTGTTGGGAATGAGTAGCGTCGGGTGGAGCAAGCTGATCTCGCCTTCATGTCAGCCATGTTCTTCTCATGCCACATACCCATGTCCGGACGGATTACAAGCGCACAAATGAGCCCCGTGCCGAGCGAGACGAGCACTGAGAGTCAGTCCTATGCTGATGGATGCAACGCCCAACTCACCCGATATTGGGACAGCATTCTGCAGGCGCATGAGCTTGAGGACGCTCTGAAATTGCCCGTAGGAGATGTACGGCTCGTCGTCGCCCGGCGGGGTGCCGGTGATGGGCGGCGGATCGTGCGAGTGCGTGTGCTCCGGCGTGCTCATCGATGCGGCGTGGATGGAGGAGCTGATGGATGAGATGGTTGGACTCAAGAAGGGTGGTGGATAGCGCGGGAGTCGTGGTGGTGCCGTCTCGCCGCAAGTGCAAATCCACATACGTCATAATTTGCCAGCCTCTTGCACCAACACAGTCACACCGTCTCTGCATCCTCTCTCATCACCTTGCACTACTTCAGTTCGAGCGCACGTAGCACCCCCATCGCGTCAAGGATGACCGTAGACAACAGCCACAAGCTGAAGCTAACGTGGCCACCGGAGCCGGCGGCGATCACTTAGCCTCCCCAACAACACCGCCTCCGGGGCAGAACTCGCGACGCGCGGCTCGTGGGGACGCCACCCCCAAACAACATCAGAACACGAGAGCCCTTGTTGACATGCCATCACTCTCATCTTTCTGACACAATTCTCACACATGAGCGACCTCCCGCCTGACATCAGCTACACAACACCCACCGAGGCCGCCAACACTGGCGACTTCGTCCGCGACCCGGTGCCGGCGTATGGCACGATCGATGACCTCGACAGTCGCGGCGCAGAGTTGGGGTTTCCACTCACTCGATACCCAATACCTGGTCGCGAACAAAGCAAATTGGTGTGGGGCGAAGACGACCGCGCACGCGCTGAAATCATCACGGCGTTCCACGACGCTGTCGAAAAACAGCAGTACGACGCGATAACGCAGTTCGTCTCACGCGGCATCGTGAGCCCTGACGCGACGCGCCATGACGGGCCCACGCCGCTCCAAGTGGCCACAGTGATGGGGGACGCCAAGCTTGTGCAGCTTCTGGTCTTTCTGGGCGCTGAGATCAACGGCTTGTGCGTAGTCCCGACCTACTTTGAGTGCGGCGAGGCGAACGAGTGGGGGCGAATGGCGCCAACACCCGGCGAACCGACCGATCGACCCTCTGTGACCCGCCACCCAACATACCAGCGCATGGGGGAGGAGGCTCCCCGCACCGCATTGATGTTGGCCGCTGCGCGCGGCAATCTGGCCATGACGCGGCTCCTCCTGTCTCTCGGCGCGGACGACGCCATCACCGCCCCCGACGGCCAGATAGCGCTTCGCCTCGCCGCGACCAACCGCCACCGCGATATCGTCAACCTCCTCCCGGAGCGTCGGGGAGGGGCGCTTCTGCGCTGGAAGACGACCAACGTACGTGCCCTCAAGGCCATCGGCAGGGCCCTCAAGAAGTGCGGCACGTTCCTCTACTACGTCGCCTACATTCCAGCCCTCATTATCTACTACCCCTTGGCGGAAGGGGTCGTCAAGCCGATCTATCGCGGCACGAAGTACGTCTGGACGCAGCCCCGCGAATTCCTAGGCCGTTGTGCTCGCGCAGCTCGTGCCGTGCCGGCTCGCGTGGTCAAGATTGGCGTCGACGCTGGGAGCGCGGCAAGGCGAGCTCCAAAAGCCATGGGTGATGGACTGGTGTGGTGCGCTGAGAAGTCGTGGACCGCGATTCGTGCGCTTCCAGGCGCAGTAGGCATGGTCGCCAAGTGGGTTTGGAGCACGGTAACGGCCCTCACCGCTGCACTGGGCAAGGTGCCCTCCGCCATCGTGAGCGCACTGCATACTATCGGCGTCGCCATCTCGTCTGCATTGAGCCAGGTGAACCTCACCTCGATTGGCCGGGCGCTCGCTGCCATCCCCAAGGCCATGTTCGTCGATCTTCCCATCGCGCTCTGGGGGCAGGTCAAAACCCTCGGCCAACTGTCCTACGACGTCTTGAAGAAGCTGTTCGGTCTGCTGGGCCAGATTGTCTGGTTTATCGGCTATGGGGTGATATGGTTGGCTCTGTACATCCCAAAGCAGTTTGTCAAGATCATCGGCAAGATCGGACAGACCTTCGCCAACGGGTTTAAGGAGGTCCTTGTGTGGTTCGACCCCAAGCACATCGGGTAAAGGACGAATGTAGCGCCAATGGGTGGACGAAGTATAGTACAGTATAATCATGACCCTCACATGCATGTCCATGGTATGCAGAGCTGACAAACCTGAAGGAGTCCTCACGGCGGTGCAGATGTTTGGCGCCACTGGGGAACCGACAAGGCCGACCTCCGATCCGACCCCGTCCGTGCAGCTACACCGAGGCGTGCTACCGCTACTCCCACTACTCAACGACCCTCACAAGTCGGATTGAGAACTCCAGTACGCACCACGACCTGGTAGTGTAATGGGCACCATGTGGTCGGTGAACAGGGGGGAAACGTGGCGCTGCTCCAGCATCACATTCTGTTGGGCACCTTCATCTCCCTCCTCGATCACATCCCCCACAGCGCACGACAATGCCCCGAGCACCTTCGAATCCGGCACAGGTCATCCCGGAGCGGGTCACAGCACACCGTCGGCTCTCACTCCTCCAGCCGGACGACAGCGATCCACAGTTATCACCTCGACAGTCGTCCGTGGCAGCGTGCCTTAGGCCTTGAAGGCGGGCCCGATCTTGCGGCATCCGATGCCGTCGCTATTAGGCTTTGATCCCCGTTCCCGGCGCAAGGTCTGCACCTAACATGTACGGCAAGGCGCAAGAGCAGGTGCAGGCACAGGCCCTCCAGGCGGCGAGTCCTGTGACGTGACAAACGATGAACGTTAGCTTGGGTGAGCTCGCACGCCACGGTCGCCTCCTCGGTGTTTTCGGTGCCCTCGGGCCGAGAAAAGGCCGTGTATGCGATTAATCGGAGGGCGTTGAGATGGTGATCAGCGGTCGGCACGGCGGTGCGTCATACTCGGAAGCTGGGGCCGAGACATGGGCAGCACTCGCAGTCGAGGCGGACGGCATGGGCTAGAGTGCGGCGGCCGTCCCTACGAGGAAGTTGACGTCAAGGTCCCCCGTGGGTCAAGATGCGCATGTCTCAAACCAGTGCGTCTCAAGCTCGTTTAGGAAGCCTCCTGGTATCAGTCTGGTCTGCCTAGGTGCCACTCCACAGAACATCGGTGCATTCTCATTATCCATAACTCGTACACATTTGTCTATTTAGAGAGTCAGACGCACTGTCTTGATCTCAAACCCGCGGAAGGGAAGTTGTACACTTGCACTCGTGTCGTCACGGGTGATGTCAAGCTCCTCAATGTGGTCCTCCAGGATGTTGACGACCTCGGCACGCTTGACCTCGAGGTTCGAGATGTTGAGGGTCGCATTGGCTGCACCGCCAAACTGCTCAAACAGGCGGATGATAACGCTCTTGTTGCTCTCAGTGTCGTCCTCCCCACGCTTGATGGCCTCGAGGGTGACGTTGCGCGCGCCCGAGACGGTGAAGGGTGCACCGTTGAACTCGCTGGCCTCGGCGCCCTGACGCAGCGTAAGGGGCAGGTTGAACGCCGTGGCGACGGCGGGCACGTCGCTCTCGCCAAACGCGCCGACGTGGGGGTAGATGGCGAAGCTGAAGGTGTGCTCCCCCATGTCCATGACGGGGTCGGGCATGACTGGACCACGGAGCAGCGACAGAGTCACGAGGTTGCCCCGCACAGCGTAGCCGTACCGGCTTTCGTTGATGAGGGAGACGCCGTAGCCCCACTCGGAGACGTCGGCGTACTTGTGGCCGCAGACCTCGTACTGCGCAGCGTCCCACGATGTGTTGCGGTGGGTGTTGCGCTGGAGGACACCGAACTGCGTGTCGTAGGTTGCGACAGGCGAGTGGATGGTGAGCGGGAGCTCGAACTTGAGGAACTCGTGCACCTGGTGCCAGTCGGCGTGGGCGTCGACACGGAGCAGCGAGCGCGCGTTTGGCGCATCGGAGGCCGCAACGGCATCCAGCGACAGGTCAAAGGTGAAGGTGGAGTCACCGTACTTGAGGTCGGCGCGCAGGGTGGCGCGAAGAGGACCCGCCTCAGAAACAGTGACCTTGTCGAAGGCGAGGTGTGTCGCCTTCTCGAGGTGGAACTCGTCCACATCCCACGCATCCCACCAGTTAGGCTGGTCCTCGTAGATGATGAAACCGGCCGACGAGTCCTGCGCTATGAGCTCCTTGTTGAGCTTGACGTCAATCAGGCTGGTGATGCGGCCGTCAGCGACCGTGACCTTGAGCGAGGAGTTGGCGAGCTCGAAGGTGTTCGGACCAGTCTGGGTGGCGGAAGCCGTTGCCTCCGTGATGGATGGCTTGGCAATGTCGCTGCCCTCACTCGTGGTGAGCAGGGCGAAGGCCGACTCGCCGTCCGGTGATGCCTGGGCGTGCGGGGTGCCAACAGGCACCTTGACGACCTCGGAGCGAGGGACACCAGGCGTGGTGTTCAGACCGACGATGTTGGCACCCTTGGTACCGGCCTTGTCACTGCCTGGGTAGAGGAAAATGTAAGCCTCATTGATGATCTCGTTGACGTCGCGCTCGAGTTTGGCGTAAATCTCCTGGGTGTCGACGTAGACCTCGTGGATTGACGAGCCGGGCAGGACATCGTGGAACTGGGACAGGAGAAGGTCCTCCCACGCGGCGTCGATGCGCGCCTTGGGGTACGTGTACCCGGGGGCGTAGATGCTCGCCATTGTCGCGGCGTACTCGGCCTCGCGCATGCGGTTCTCAGCCTTGCGGTTGCCCTTCTTGACGTCGGCACCGGTGGTGTACGTTGCGCGGTGGATCTCGAGGTACAGCTCGCCGTGCCAGGAGGGGAGGGTGGCACCGTTGGCCGTCTCGGCGCGGACGGCCTCATAGAACTCGTCGAAGCTGCCGCCATTCTTGATGCGAGGGAGCTCGCCGGCGGCCGCGTTCGTCAGGTTGACGGCGCGAGTGCGGCGAATGTTCTCGAGCATCTTCTCGGTTGGGCCACCGCCGCCGTCACCGTTACCGAACAGCAGGAGCGACTGCTGTGTCACGGCCGCATTCTTGTGCTTGACCAGTCCCTTGCGGAGCTCCTCAACCTTGGCCTGCGAGCAGTACGTGTCGACTGGCGTCATGTGGGTGAGCACCTGGCTGCCGTCGATGCCGCTCCAGTTGAAGGTCGAGTGGGGGAAGTTGTTGGTGTCGTTCCACGACAGCTTCTGGGTGAAGAAGTTTGGTGCGCCAGAGAGCCGCGAGATTTGGGGCAGCTGCGACGAGTAACCAAAGGTGTCGGGTAGCACAAAGGTCTTGGAGCGCGCGCCAAACTTGGATTCGAAGTAACGCTGGCCGTAGAGGAACTGGCGAGCGATGGCCTCACCTGAGGGGAGGTTGGTGTCCATCTCGACCCAGGTCGCGCCAAGGGGCTGGAAGCGGCCCTGCTCGACCTTGGAGAGGATGCGCTTCCAGAGGTCGGGGTAGAACTGCTCGACCCACTTGAACTGCTGGGGCTGGGTCGCACTGAACACATACTCGGGGTATCGGTCGATGAGGTCACACTGGGCCGACCACGAACGGCCGGCCTTCTGCTGTGTGACAGAGTAAGGCCAGAGCCACGCGGTGTCGATGTGGCAGTGGCCGATGGCCCACAGCGTGCCCTCGGTGCTGGCGCCCTCGGCGGCCACCGTCTCCTCCCAATTGGTGCCAAGGACACGCTCAGCCTTCTTGCGGGCGGCGGCGCAGCTGGCCAGGTCGCCGCGGCGGAAGGTGTTGAGCATCTCATTGGCCGTGTGGTTGGCCACCTGGGCCAAGGGCGACTCGGGGCTCAGGTCCTGGCCCAGCTGCACGAGGAAGTCGTAGTCCCAGAAGAGGCGGACGGCATCCATGTTCGGCACGACAAGGTCGGCCGATTTGAGCTCCCATGACCTCTTTCGGGGCTGCGGGGTTAGGATTGGAGCCCACTGGATCACTCACGGTTCCTCCGAAGTCCGGAGCCCAGAGGTTGTCGTTGATGCCAAACATGCCATTACAGCTTGCCTCGATGTAGTACTCGCCCCTGCCGGCCTTGCGATCCTTCTCAGGGATGATAAAGTCGACTCGACGATCAGCGTTGGTACCGCCGGTGAGGCCTGGGGCATGAGCAATCTGGCGCAGTGGGGGATCCGAGAACCGGGGGCGTGGGCCAGTGGCGGACCACACCCCGTCGGCACCCAGTTGCTCACCTTGATAAGGGTTGCCATCGACGTCGAAAACCATGGCCTCGCCCTCGAGGTCAAACTCGACTGTGAGGTCAGCATGGCGGAAGGACAGCTGCCGCAGCATCCAACTCACACAGAACACGCTCGGCATCCTTGAACTCCTGAGGAATAGTGACGGCCACACGGAACCAGTGGTTTGACCAGTTTGGACCGAAGCCATCTCCCTTCTTGACAGGCTTGTAGGTCTGCTTCTTGGCCTCTGCGAGACCAGGCTTCTGGGCTGCGCTCAGTGTGGGGTTGCCGCTGTGGGGCACCGTCCAGACACTGATGTCGACCTGAGGAGCAGAGTCGTATCGGGCGGCCTCGAGAAGCGGCGAGAGGTTGTAGTCCCTGTAGTAGCCGCCCTGGTGTTGTCAGCCCATCTCATCCTCCGCTGCTAAACTCACAACCAGGCCGCCCTCGCGGATGCGCTTGTCTCGGGGCCCAGAGAGGCCCTTGTACCGCGCGTCAAACGAAAGTGTGGGGTAGTTTTCCGCTGTGTACTTGCGCTTGGCGCCGTTCACAACGCCGTTGCCGTTCGCATGGCCGTTCGTGTGGCCGTTGGACACCATGCTAGATGGGATGCTGGTGTGTGGGTTTCTGATGCCCATCACAGTGTCTCTCGAGCATATATCGCGGTGGGCTGGTGGAGGCCCACATCCCCAGTCAACGCGTCCTTGCATCCCATTGCACGGCCGGCCCGGATTAGCGGGGCTCTCGGGGCACAGGGCTCCGGGCGTCTTGCTGTCTAGGGCGTCGGTGAACACGGCGGTGACCGACGGCTGTCTGGGTATGTGGGTGGAAGAGGTGACACGCGGTGCACAAGATTGGTAGTTGATGGCACGCGCTAGTCATTGAGTGGGGGAACTCCGGCATCGGACCGACGTGACCGGCCATCCTCAGGCCCTGTGCCTCGTAAAGGTCTAAGACGAGGCACCTTAGTGTCAAAGGGAGACTGCTGCAAGACTGGCGGATGCCGGGGCAAAGCAAGCGTTTGCGAGGTTGGCGAGCTGCGGAGCACTGAGCACTTCCGGCTGTGTGCACGGGGTATGAAGCCCGCTGCGCACAATTCTCGGCATCAAGGCTCCGTCCCACAAGAACCATGGAGTCGTTAACCCGGGGAGACGGACGAGAGCGAGCCGTGATTAGTTATTGCTGAAGCCCACTGAGCCGACCCACGTTGCTTCAGCGAGTCAGATCCAAGCGCAGTCAGCACTTATGACTCTTGGCCAGCGCAGCACAGCAGGGCCAAGGCTTTGACCCTGTTTGCCGTGGTGGCTGTGGGGCAGCATGGCGGAGGGCTGACGACCTTGCGGAATAGTCCCCTCCGTGGCTTACCCCGCAGATAACACCGGTCCCCCACTCCCTGCCCCCCACCCTGAGTGAGGAGGGGCGGGGCAGTACTCAACAAAGGGCTGAAGGGTGCTCGCCATCGGCAACAAGCAACCGGAAGCGGGGTAGGTCCCGGGTGAGCTGGAAGAACGAGCTCCCAGAGTGAGGACAGACCGACAACGCGGACGATTGTTGTCCGCGAGGCAGAGTCAGCGGTCATGACATGTTGTTGTGCTCTCATCATCAACCGATAACCCAAGCTGTGGGCTGTTCTCTCCCAGGCGGACAGTCCTCCACCTCCGTCAGAGCACGACCGTCGCGCAATTGCCAAACATCGGCGCCGAACACCGTCGCACAATTGCTAAACATCGGCGCCGAGCACGGCGCCGGTGCTCGAGGCACATTGGTATGTGCCCTGTGACCGTGGCGGATGGCGGATGGCGGAACGTGCCTGCGGCACACGGTGAATACATTGGTCGATACTGACAACACCGTCGATACGGGCAACACTTCTTGTGGACACCGGACATATCGAGCCCGACTGCGCCGACCGCAGTTTATGCTGGCAAGCTTCAGCGGGTCGCTCTTGGCCGTGCCGAAAGCCTAGTACGTGGGCCAGTCAGCTGACGGCGTTCTTGCGTCGCTGAGCTCCTGCCTGCGCGTGTACCTCGCCCGTCGGACGGGTTATCCGCCTCACATCCGCCTCAGACATGTGGCTTCGCCGCGCCAGTGCGCCCGAGAATAGAGGCCAATACGTCAGGGGTGCTCGCGCCGAATCCCACCGAGGACGCCGAGGTCGAGCCGGATACCTCTGGGCTGACGCCTTGGACGGTCGGTCTGGACACGGAGCCCAGCCTTCCGAGAGAGAGGCCTGTTAGCGCTCGAGAGGTCGGAAATCAGGCCTTTGGTCTGGCCTCAGAGAAGCCAGGCGCGGATCACCGCGGGGTCCCAGTGATCCTCGATGCCGATTTATCGTGCTTTTCGTGTCCACGGGACCCCGTGGTGAACCACGTATTGAGAATATATAAGGTGGGTTGCGACCAGTTCTTGAGATCCATCATCGGTTCAAGAGCAACAACAGTGAGCCTCAGCAGAGGACAAGGCTGACCCCAGCTCATGGCAACCTACCCTGCCCACACTGACATTGTGGTTGAGGACGACTTTGTCGCGAACGAGCGCGACAACGAGAAGCTGGGTGTCGACCATGTCGAGAATGAAAAGTCTCCCAACAACTCATCGCTTGAGGATGTCCGCGCGCGGGTCCTAGAGTACTACGGCCGCTCCGGCGGCGCCGACGGGGGCGATGCCGAGCCTGCAAAGGACATTGACTTTATCTTTGACAAGGTCGTGTCCATGAGCGAGGAGCGGGCTGTCGAGATTCTCGCTGCGACCATCAAGTATCATGCTGGAGATCCCAACTTCCTCATCACTACGCTTGAGCACCTCCGCCGCCTCGTCGACGGCCCGCAGGCGTCCGAGATGTCGCTGGCGGACTGGAGCCTCGAGGTGCGCGCCGAGGCCTGTGCGATATACTACCACTCGCCATACCCCGAGGTTCGTTCAGTCACCGACCCTTTCGACGACCCTACCGTGCCGTGCGAGACACTCCGCGCGTACTTCCTCGGCCTCGTCTTCATGTGCGGCGCGACATCGCTCAACACTTGTGAGTTGTCAAGAGACCGCCCCTACTGACCACCAGTCTTCTCGCCCCGGCAGCCTTCCATCTCGATCGGGTCCAACGTGCTCCAGCTCATCCTCGCCCCCACTGGCCAGATCATGGCACGCATCCTCCCTGACTGGGGCTTCACTTTCCGTGGCAAGCGGCACTCGCTCAACCCCGGCCCCTGGACTTTCAAAGAGCAAAGTGGGGTCCCCGCAAGGTTTACCCGTGGCTGACAACAGTGCTCGCAACCATCATGTTCTCAGTCGCCAACGGCCCCGGCGCAACGTACTACGTCTACCTCGTCCAGCTGCTCCCTCAGTATCTCAATCAGACCTGGGTGTCGTACGGCTATGAGATCCTGCTCGCACTGTCCACCCAGTGCTTTGGTTTCGGTTTTGCCGGCCTCCTCCGCCGCTTCGTCATCTACCCTCCGTCAGCGCTCTGGCCACAGGTCCTGCCCACACTCGCACTCAACCGCGTGCTTGTCAAGAAGGAGAAGCAAGGCGAGGTCGTGCACGGCTGGAGGATCACGCGGTACAAGTTTTTCCTCATGACGTTTGGTCTGGTGTGTGGCACCGGGTGTGGCACTCGTCGTCCAACTCCTCATCGACCTCCCCACCCACTTTCTGCATGCCTGCATCGTCGCTAACACCTCGTTTGGGATCCTTAGATGTTTTGCTGGTTCTGGTTCCCTAATATGATCTTCAGTGCATTGAGGTCGTTCAATTGGATGACATGGATCGCGCCCAACAACTTCAACCTTGGAATGGTAGGTGTGACTGATTTGTGGTGGAATCACTTCTTTCTCCCGATTCTGGGGATCTGGTGCCGATCCTTCCCCGTGTCCCTGATCCCTGAAATGCTTTCAGAATCACCTCCCTGAAATCCGCAGACACTGACACCGCAGATCACCGGCTTCTACGGTGGCATGGGCTACAACCCATGGGCGACGTTCGACTGGAACGTGTCGGGGACTGGCGCTCTTGTCACCCCCTTCTTCTCCCAAGCGCAGCAGTACATTGCGCGTGTACTTTCGGGCCTTATCATTATCGGCATGTACTATGGCAACTATGTTTGGTCTGCCTACACCCCCATCAACAGTGCCGAGGCGTTCGCCAACAACGGCAAGGTGTACAACGTCACAAAGGTCATGGGTGACTCTGGCAAGATCGACATTGAAAAGTACAAGCAGTATGGGCCCCCATACTTCTCTGGCGCGAATGTGAGTCGCTTGGGGACCTGGCAGTTGCTGATGTCAGGTATTTGGCCAAGGCGCCTGGTTCGCATGGTACCCGATGACGCTGTTCTACTACACCATCCGCCATTGGAATTCCCTTCAGCGTGGCTTCCAGGAGCTGTGGTGGTCCATCAAGTCGCGCGGCAGCCGCTCCATCTACGAGGGTCAGGAGGATGACGCACAAACCCGCATGATGAAGGAGTACCCCGAAGTCCCGGAGTGGTGGTTCATGATCATCCTTCTCGTTTCATTTGCCTTCGGCGTCGCTGCGGTGGCCGCGTTCCCGACCTACACTCCCTGGTGGTCAATCCTCATTGTCATCGCCATGAGCGCAGTTTTCCTCATCCCCTCGACTATCATGCGTGCTGTTGCCAACGTCGGCATGGGCTTCAACGTTCTCTTCCAGTTACTTGCAGGCGTCTGGTGGGCCGGCAATCCCCTCGCCCAGATTATCGTCACGGCCTTTGGAGAGAGTAAGTGGTATAGCAGGGGAGATTTCTGACCTTCAGCCTTCAACACCCAGGCCGACAACCTTGTCTCCGATCTCAAGCTCGCTCACTATGCCAAGCTTCCCCCTCGTGCAGTCTTCCGTGCTCAGCTCACTGCCGTCCTCATCAACTGTTTCATCTTCGTATCACTCCTCAACTGGATGGTCACCTCGTTCAACGACGGCACCCTGTGCACCTGGGGCAACAAGGCCCACTTTGTCTGCACAAACGCGGTGCTCACCTATGCCTCAGCCGTTGTCTACGGCGCGTTCGGCGTGAAGAACATGTTCAAGTTGTACCCTATCCTACCGTGGACCTTCCTTAGTAAGCCACTCTTCGCGTCCTGCCAAGCCATTCTAACATTGCTCAGTGGGTGCTGTCGTTGGTATTGTCGTTGCCGTGGCCCAGAAGTGGGGTCCTCAGATCACTACATGGATCCAGAAGCGCGTTCCCGCTGGCTTCCACACCGCCCTCGACACGATACTCTATCGCCCCATTGCCATGCTCCACTGGTTCGACCCTCCTGTATTCTGGAGCGGTGCCCTTCACTGGACCAACGGATCCAACCTCTCGTACGCCACTAACGCCCTCTACATCTCGTTCATCTTCATGTACTACATCAAGCGCCGCTACTCGGCTTGGTGGGAGAAGTACAACTACATTCTCGAGGCTGGCTTCGACGTCGGTGTGGCCGTGAGCGGCATTATCATGACCCTCGTCTTCAGCTTTGCCGTCCGCAACGTCGGCATCAAATGGTGGGGCAACTCGGTTGCGACCGCCGGCGTCGACTTCCAGAGTTACAACCAGAATGCCAGTCTGCTCCCTATCCCGGAGTCAGGCTACTTTGGTCTCAGCCCATCCGAATTCCCCATGAACTGGTAGGGTAGTGAATCATAAGAACAGCAAGTGGGTGTTGGCGAGAAGAAGTAAAGTAAACTGTGGCATTTGTCCTCGTTTCGTAATGGTATAGGATGGTATCAATCTGAGGGGTGTTGGTTTCCGGTGCGTTAAGAATCCGTTCACTTTGAATACGCTGGCAGTTGTTCTTCTCCGTCAGGCAGGGGCACCGGAGCGCTCGGCGGAGGGCCGGTGGGGCGAGTGTATGGACCAAGGTCGCCCCTCGCGGCACGCTCCATAATGTCCCTCCTGACGCCCTCAAGCGTCTCCCGTGCTGTCTCGAGACGGCTGGCACTGCCACGCACGAGCTCCTGCAGGCCGCTGAGGTGCGATCTCGACTGCTGCACCATGCCGAGGAGCCCCTGGAGTACCTGCCGTAGCTGTCGGCCGGCCGCTTGGATCTTCTGGTGAAACGCGTAATCGGTGAAGAAGTTGTCAAAGACGACATCAGACCATATCGAGCTAGGGCGGGTGAGCTCTGAACACGGTCTGTGTGGAGGGGGCTTGCTTACCCCTGAGGCATGTTGAGGCTCGGAAGGTCTCGCAGCGATGGTTGAAGCTGACGAGCTTGGGACACGAGGAGCTTGGCCCGGTCGACTGCGCGCTGTGCGTTTGCTAGTTCCGAGCGCTCCATCATGTCCGACCACGATCCGCCGCCCATCATGTCCCACTGCGAGTAGCTCTCCGCCTAGAATCAGCTTCACACAGGGCTGGTCACGGCGTACACTATTGGTGTGCTGAATAGCCGCGGTCATGGCCTTCTCAGCGGCCAGGAGCAGTTGGAGCGCACGGCTCTCGTTGGCAATTGCCCCTTGGAGCTGTTGTGTCAGATGGAATGCCGCCGCCGAAGGGCAAGAGCTCTCATACCTCGTTGTAGTCGCGCGACGCCAGCTTGTACGCGTCCTCAGCGTCGTCTTCGGCAGGAAACGCGGGAGTCGGGCCGTCAAAGACGCGGGCGTACAGATCCTCGAGCTGCTTCCGTAGGTGGGCATGCTCAGCTGCGTACGGCTCGAGATCCTTGACCTGGACCTCCAGCTCGTCCAACTGGGCGGTGAGGGTCTCAATGTGCGCCTTGCATTCCTGCTCCTTGGACAGAGCTTCGATGTACTCGCGCTCCTCCTTGTCCTCCATCCCTGCGAGCCTCTCCTTGTGTGTATTGGGGTGCTTGATTTTGACCCACAGGCGCTTGTGTGTGCGCTCCTCGATGTCACGCCATTCCTTGAACTCCTTCTTGCTGGGCGGTTAGCCGTCTCCTCACGCTCACCCACTTACGTGCTCGTGACCAGCTTCTCCAGTGTGGTCGTTTCGGAGGCCAGCTCGGCCTTGGTATGTTCGAGCTGCCGCGATACCTGCCTCAGCGTCGGCGGCGCGTAGTCGACAGCCTGGATGGATTGGAGCAGCTCGCGATGCTGGGGAGTTAGACGATGTGCGTTGTTGGTGAACCTATGATTCTCAGCCCAGGATACTCACCGCATCGGCTTCAGCCTCGACTCTGGATGTCATCTCTGCCGATCAAAGGAGGTAGGGGGAACGATTGAGGAGGTGGATTGTCACGATACGCAACCGTGATCGTCGTGATGTGAAGCGTCCCCATGCGGATGCAGTGTGCCCCTTAGCGTCACATGGCGCACCTGACACAAACAAGTCTCAACTCTTCGGCTTCCGGGCCCATCGTCACCTGCACTCATTCTACCTTGAGGACAACAATTACTGAGAGGGCTCTGCGAAAGCTGGCCCCCCAACAGCAAGACGAAGTCGTCTGGAACACTCATAATGTCGATGCTTACGTGGTCGAGTTTGTTGACATGATCATCCCAGTTCGTTACAGGCGGTCGCCAAGCCTTTGTCCTGCAGGCTCAGCAGCCTGAGATGCCCCTCGGGCCGACTCTGGCCCCGAGGATTTCAAATGGACACCTCGCACCCTACTGTAGCATCCTCAGCCTCTTCCCCTACCTGGTCCAACTTCACCTCGGTCGCCATCACTCCCCAGAAGGAAGCACATATGTAGCAGCGCCTGTTCGGTCACGAGACACAGCACCCAGGAAGTTGTCGGTTCGAGGACCTGCGAATGGGAAAGACGGCGATTAAAAGCGGGCGACGGTGACTAAAGGTCACCGGGAGTCATTGATCAGTACGAACGGATATGGACGACTCCACTGATCCGACCTCCGGCCCTAAGGAGATCTCGCATTGGGCCCACATCTTTCTTCATTCTCCCTCAGTCTAGCCAACACAGGACATTTACACTCAATGAGCACCGAGGAGCCACAGAGCGGCGCGAGCGACCATCGTCCGGCGCCTGCTCTGGCCCGTGCATGTGTAGGTTCCCCCGACAAAGGGATAGCTGACGCCAGGACGCGTGCCGGCGCATGAAGATCCGGTGCGTGGATCGCGCCGACCCACCGTGCCGCCGCTGCCGGACCACGGGGTCCAAGTGCGAGTTCACGCTCGAGTCGTACCCCTCTCCGTACAGGATCAAGACGAACCAGGCGTGAGTGGGCACCACGGCCGAGCTGATATCAGGCGAGTGATTCAGATCGAGCAGCGCATGGACAACGTCGAGAAGATCGTGCGCAATATGGAGGGCATGATGCGCCGGTTTGTCGAGGGCCAGGTTGGCAAGTCTAGCAAGTCGAACCCCGCATCCGCCGCATCTCCGGCATCCGTCAGGCCACCCACGACCTTGGACGACTGGGTCCTGTCCGCCGAGTCAAGTCGCGTTGACGATGATCACAGTGTCCCCGCGCAGGATAACCAAGAGGTCGGCGACCCAGTTGGTGGTGATGATGCAGCTCAGCACATGGGCGATCCCGAAGACAGCCGAAGTGGAAGCGGCGGGAGCCGCGACGAGGACGACTACCTCTTTGAAGCTGCGGCGGACGCGCCCTTCAAAGGCCTGTTGTATCGAGACGAGTTGGAGCGGGAGCGTGCCAAGCGGCGTCGTGAGCGAGGCCACGAGGGCGCTAATAGCGACTCTGAGGTTGAGCTCCCCAAGCGCAAGCGACGCGCGTCTCTATCGCTCGTGGGTGAAAGCCAGCGCCTCTCGACAACGAAGCAGAGCCAGAGCCTGCTCATCAGTCTTGGCGGTCGCCCAGCCACTAGCGGAGGAAGTGGCCGACTGCAGGACTTCCTCGAGCCCCCCGAGCCATCTGCAGAAGTGGTTGCCGATCCGATCGAACTCGGATTTTGTACAGAGGCAGAGGGGCGACATTTGCTTGACCTGTACTATCGGGGTGCCCATGCCTTCTTGCCCGTGTTCGACCCGGTCACGGACACTTGGGAGAGGTGGGTTTTGAGGGCTGCAGCGCTGACAGTACGCAGTCTCCGTGCCCGATCACCATTCTGTGTCACAACGATTCTGATGGCAGGCCAGATTGCTGCCTCGGGAAGCGGTGAGAGTGCAACTGAGACCAGGCTGACGTGTAGAGCAGGCATTGTCGCTCCGTTCAGACTTGAGGGAGAAGCTGGTCGCCCATGCTGAATCAATTGGTAGGTTTGGACGACGATGGACTACCCTAACTCTGTGCAGCTCGCGACACCTTATTCTCCTCTCTCGCCAACATGGAGAGCGTTCAGGCGATGGGTAGGTGGATACGAGGCGCAGTACTAAATGTACAGTCATCTTGGCAAACTGGGGAGACACTGCGTGGCGCCCAGGGAGTAGGTTGTCAATGCCCATCAGACGCCTCACTCACACCACCAGATCATCTGCTCAGCCTTGCTCTGGACTTGGACCTGCACCTGTGTCTTCCTCGCCTCGTCCAAAATGGCATGGGCGGTGGGAAGTCGGCTGCAGAACTGGAGGGTGAGCGCCCGTTGGTTGCCGGCGCCCGCCTCTGGCTTGCGGTAGGTGAATTAGGGGCGACTAACAGCTGATCATAGACTTGTAAAACTCACACTGAGCTGTGCTTCAACTACGGCCGGCCCACCCTTGTCGACATTGAGGAGGTTGTCCGCCTTGGGAGACTCTTCCTCACTCACCCCCTCTCAAACCGCGATGACAGCCGCTGTGTGACCTTATGCGAGAGCTTCAGCATCCGCCAGCCTATCAACCGGGCTCTCAGACAAGGCGTCAAGGGTCAGCCGCTTGATGCACTGATGACGACTGCTCTCAAGAAACTCGAAGAATGGGAGCGCTACTGGCTCGACTACTATGCGTCTCTCGGTTTCGCCGATGATGACTTCCTGGTGACTGAGCGTGAGTAGAGCGCCTGGTCACTGCTGAGTCTAGTCATCACTATCAAGAACTACGCTATGATGCAAGTGAGCGTTGCCTTTTTGTCTGAGGTGAAAAGCAAACGGGACATTGCCCTCTTGTCACCTGGACGGCGGGATGTTGTCGCCTTAGCTGCACGCGCGTCCGCCCGTCTCCTCGCACGGGCGGCACGCGGTGCCGAGGTAGGTGTCACTCTGTGATCAACACTAAAATCTCAAGAACTCTAAGATCCGACACGGAAACCGCAATGTCCGTCTGGGGCTGGCCCACGCGGCGCGGTTCTTCATCCACATGGCAAGCCTGATACCTGAGGCCATCAACCTCCGCGAGGCAGCCAAGGACGTCGAGCTGCTGGTGGACCAGCTCGGGCGATGTAAGCCACCTTCATGCGTCAGCATTCACTGATCCCAGTCCCCGACTTCTACTTCTCCCAGTTCCTGCACCATGTCGTCGTTGAGGCGCGACGCAAACGAGAGCTTCCCCCAGCATCAGCAATACCCTCACGCCGACCCTCGCCGGATCCTCAATCTGCTCCTCAGCCTGAGCCCTCGGAGAGTATCAGGACGTGCGATTCGATGGAGTCGGCGACCACCAGTCGGCTCGACTTTGACTTTGGCGTCGCCGACGACATCTTCGCGTCTGAGGACTGGATGAGTATCGTCGGCGGGGTCGGGGCGAACGACCAGCCGCTGCTCGATCCTGGGACGGCGTTCCCGTTCCTCCCACTGGGTGAGTGTGCTGGTGGGCCTGATCTGACGCTGTAGAGTTGTCGCGGTTCCCGCCAAGTGATATTTCAGAACTTGTCGATCACAGCCAGCTTCTACTGTCGTTTGGCCAGGGGGAAGGTGGCACTGTGACGGCAGGAGGAGGTGAAGAAGCTCAACCTGCCGGGTTTTGGCCGGTGACATACAACTCGCATCCTTTGTGAGATGCAAAGTTACCTCTCAGCCTATCGTTGGGGTATGCTACTGCTGGTACTACTCAGGGTGCTGAGGCTATCTTCGGCAACGTGGTCGGCGCACACTGATTGACGCCCATTTTGGAGCATAGGTATATACCGTTTACATCCTGTTAATGAGTGCTATGTACAAAATACTTCCACTCCTGACATTTCTCATCTCTAAGCAGGTTGAACACGCACACTCCCGGCCGCCAGCGCGCCGTTGGTTACCACAAACCCGAGGGCACCTCCATCGAAGGCATCCTCGTTTGCAGACAGCGAGGTGCCGCCCACTGAGCCCTTGATCTCCGAGCCACGCGCCTCCAAAACCACCTCGTAGGGTGTGTCAGCAGCCCACTCGAACGCGGTGGATGCAAGGACGATCCGCTTCTCGTCGTACTGCTTGACAAGGCTGACCGCTTTGCTCGCACCGGCCTGCTCGAACACGAAGGCGTAAAACCTCCTCAGGCCTTGAACACGGATGGCAACACCGGCGGGGGAGCCCAGCTTGAGTGTCAAGTCGGGGACAATCACCCGATAGTCCTTCCACTCGCGAGTGCCGTACGACAACAGGCCTTGGCCGTGATTCTGTGCAATGAAAACGGTCTTGTTGGCATACGCGCGGAAGATGTCGACAGACGCGATCCACGCCAGATCCCACATTGTCGCTGTGCGGGGAGGAGACTCCTTGACCTTCGGCCGAATGAGAGTAAAGTCTGGCTGTCCGACCCAGCCGAATGTGTCGAGCCAGACCTTACCTGTGCCGGTGACAACGATACCGGCCTCAACGATGGGCTGACTGCCCTCGATGGCAGGAATCCTCCACTCAAGTGCCTGAAGCTCGGTGCCGCCTGGGAAGAGCGTGATACTAGAGTCCGATTCGATGGGGTAGATCTCGTCCTCGTTGTTGTAGGCGTAGATGCGGAGTTTGACTTGGACGGGGGAGGTGAGGCTGGCGTCTGGGCGCAGTGTAGCACGTAGCGTTTGACCAGTGTACACGAGGGGCGAGTTGGTGAACTGGTACCCGCTGCGGAAGGTCGTAATCTCCTTGGGCATGGCCGTCGTCGTGGTGAGCTCGGTGCGACCGTCGGCTTCGATCGCGAGGGCAGGGCCAAACTCGGCGTCGACGCTCTGGTAAATCTTGCCGGCTTGCTCATCCCCATGCAGTCGGAACCCCTGGGTAGAGCCGGGGAGGCTGAAGTGATACTGGGCGCCATTCTTGGGAGCCGGCAGACGTGGCTTACCGGCGAGCTGGCGGCCGAGGTTTGCAATGTCGAATGTGATGCGGGCGGCGTTGTTCACAGCATAGCCGTTGTCGGCGATGGAGATGAGGGCGCGGTCCGCGATGGGACCACGCCAGTCGGCGTCCTTGCTCAGACCTTCCAGCCCCACAACGATGGCCATCAGGCAGGCAACATTGCCCGCGTTGCAGTCCGTGTCCCAGCCACAGGTGTTGATGATCTCCATTGAGCGCGAGAAGTCGTTCTTGGCCGTCAGGATGGACAGCACCATGATAGCGTGGTTCGGAACGACGTGGCACATGCCACCGAACTTGTCATAGCCAAATGTGTCTTCAATGCGCTGGCGTGTTATGAGCCACCCGTCGTCTCCGTCCTCCTTGACCCAGGCGCGCACTTGGGTGATCACGCGCGCAATGGTCGAGTCTGCCGGGATGAATGACAAGCCAGTGTCGAGCAGGTGGTTGATGTCACTGCTAACGAACGCCTCGGCCTCCATCGCCGCCCAAAGCTTGGCGGCGTACACGCTTTCGCCGTCGTGGGACACCTTGCCAGCGGCATCAGCGAGCTTGGCTGCAAGGGCGGGCTTGCCTGGTGCCACGAGCGCCCATGCGTCGATGAAAATCTGAGCCCCGATCTGCTCGGCGACCGTGGTGCCGTTCGTCTCAATGCTGCCGCTCGCCGGTCCCGGGATGCCGTCCTTGAGGTTGAGATACGCCGTGTGCTCAGTCGAGATGCCGCGCCCACCCCACCAGAAGATCGACTTGCCTTCGACGACCTGGTTGAGCCATGTCTTGCCAATGTCTTCGGACGACAAGTCGGCGCTCACACCGTGCTCCTCGAGCGCCCGCACAAAGGCAAAGGTGCCAGCCACGTCATCATCGGGCACGACGACCGGGAGGTTGAGCTTGTCGTTTACATAGTACTTGATGTGTCCGAGCTCGGCGATGATGCGCTGGTGCGTCCAGTTTTCGAACGGGCGCCCAAGGTACACGCCAATGAGCTTGCCCAGGACGCCGGCGTACACGCGCTCGACATAGTCGGCAGGAAGAGGTGGAGGGTTGATAGGGGTGACCATGGTGCGAGCTGTCACTGTGTGGTGCGGACACATTCGCTCGGGCCGACTTATGTATATGATCATATTGCCCATCACGCATGCCGGCGTCATACCGGAGGGTCGCGTCGGTCCGGCGGGCCCCC
Organism: Vanrija humicola; assembly: GCA_008065275.1. Classification (NCBI taxonomy): domain Eukaryota; kingdom Fungi; phylum Basidiomycota; class Tremellomycetes; order Trichosporonales; family Trichosporonaceae; genus Vanrija; species Vanrija humicola. Next base: position 166,343 of record QKWK01000016.1, read on the forward strand.
ACACCCACCGCCGACTTCCGAGGACGAGTCGGAGGTGCCCTCGGGCCGACTTACCACCGAGATGGATGGAGCCGATAGGAGCGAGCAGGTCAACATTTCCAACTGTATCCCATCGGCGTTGATGCGGCCCGGCAGACAGACCACATTTGTATGCGGGAAACCGAGGAGACGGAGTGAGGACCCCACTCGGGCCCCGAGGTATCAGGAAGATCTTGCAGCATTGGCATCAAGAGTCTTCTCCATCACGAGCCGGAAAACGCGGCCCCCTCTGCATTCAACCGACCCGCCCACGCCGCCTCTGTCTGCCGGAGCGGAAGTCGGGGGGCTGCTGACCGGTGCTGTTTTCCTCTTTCCTACGAGCACCAACCAGGTGCCCCTCATGGCTCGTCGTGTCCCCCACATTCGCATCTCGGAGCCCGATACCCCGGATCACTCGTGTGCCGGCCCCGACTCTTCGATCTAGGACAAGTTAGGGTGCTGTTCGCATCGCGAACCACAGGCGCGTCTGGCGCTTGACACTTAAAGGCCAGAGGTAGGTTCGCTCCAGTTCCAACCCAACCAGCCTCTGGCACCGGCACTACACCACAGCAACACAATGGTCTACGACGACGAGAAGCATTCCGACGGCCTGGTCAAGGTCGCTAGCAACGGCAACGGAAGGAGCGTCACCAACGTTCCGGTCGCTGAGATTGAGACCGCCGACGACTTCCTTGAGGCGGCCGCAATCGGCACCGAGCGGGAACACACTCTTACCTTCCGCGAAGCGCTGCGTCTCTACCCCGGCGCTTTCTTCTGGGCGATCGCAGTGTCCTTCACGATTGTCATGGACGGCTTTGATCTTTCTATCATCAGCAGCTTCATGGCATACCCCGAGTTCGCCAAGAAGTTTGGCGACCACCATCCCGGCAAGAATCCAGAGTACCTCATCAGCACCAAGTGGAATGTCACTCTCAGCAACGTCGGCATCATCGGCAACTTCTTCGGTCTCACAGCTATGGGAATCCTTACTCCGATCTACGGTCACCGTGTCGTCATGATGGGGACCCTCCTGTTAATGGTTGCATTCAACTTCCTCCCTTTCTGTAAGTCCACACTGATATAGAGGCATCGCTTACGCTTCAGTCGCACCCAACATCGAGGTCCTCACGGCTGGCCAGGCCCTCCAAGGTGTCACAGTCGGTCTCTTTGGCATTATGGGCTCCGTGTATGCCTCAGAAGTGGCGCCCCTCCCCCTGCGTGGTTTCCTCACTTGTGAGACTGCCCAATCCTTGGCACCGCTGACCTGTTTAGCCTTCGTTAACATCTGCTGGGTAATTGGTCAGATCATCTTCGCGGGCGTTCTGGTGAGCAGTGCAGGCACATAAACTTCATTGATAATCGCAGCTGTACTGACGCCCTCATCAGGTCGGTCTCACTCCCATGCACTCTGAGTGGGCGTACCGCATTCCCTTGGGCCTCGTGTGGTTCTGGCCCATTCCTCTATTCGCTGTGGCCTACTACTGCCCTGATTCGCCTTACTGGTGTGTGGCAAAGGGGAAGTACGCACTCGCCGAGAAGAACCTTCATCGACTTTCGTCTGGCTCCACCGACGACGAGATCCGCCGCTCGCTTGCCATGTTCGTCCACACCAACAAGCTAGAGAAGGCCCAGTCTAAGAATGCCAGCATTTGGGAGTGCTTCAAGGGCACCAACCTCCGCCGCACCGAGATCGCCTGTATGGTCCTCTCCAGCCAGGCTTGGTGTGGACAGGTCTTTGCGTACGGCTCGACCTACTTCTTCATAATCGCAGGCTTCAACGCCGACAACGCATACAAGCTCAACTTCGGCTCGACGGCTGTCGCGTTCGTCGGCACTGTGGGTGCGTGGATCCTGATGGTGTACTTTGGGCGCCGCCCGCTCATCATCTGGGGATACACTGCCATGACCATCTGTCTCATTCTTGTGGGGGGTCTCGCATTCAAGGACACCCAGGGAGCACTCTGGGCCCAGGCGGCTCTCACCGTCCTGTGGCTCTTCTTCTACTCCCTCGGCATGGGTCCTCAGACCTTCTCTCTCGCCTCAGAAGTCTCTGCAACTCGTCTTCGACCCCAAACTCTGGCCCTCGGTCGCTTCTCCTACCACCTTGCTCGCCTCATCACCAACACGGTCCAGCCCTACCTGATCAACCCCGAGTCGGCAAACCTCAAAGGCAAGACAGCCCTCGTATGGGTCGGTACGTCGGTTATCAACATCATCTGGTGTTGGTTCCGCATGCCCGAGACCAAGGGCATCACCTATGCCGAGATGGACATCCTATTCGAGAAGAAGACGCCTGCGTGGAAGTTCAAGTCCACCCAGGTCGACGTGATCGATGATCGCCACGACTAAGTGGCATTGTCCTTGAGCCGAGTGGACGAAGCAGTTGAAAAGACGAAGCAGTGAAAAGACCAAGAAGAGGATGCTTGTGGAGGGGGTGCTGGAAGTAAATGATGGAAGGAGAATGCTTGTGAGGAATTGGGATGAATCATCTGGTTAAATGTCTCTCCTAGCAACTCGAAAACAGGTCGATACGAGTTGACCTCCGACCGATGATCGCACCCATAAATGGGTCGGTGGGCTCCCTTGCAGGCCATGGTGTGTGTAAAATCCGTCACCCTTATCCCCGTCACCCTTATCCCCGTCACCCTTATCCTACCTGCATCGGTACTGTACCGGTGTGGTAGGCGTTCAAATGTAACTTGCCAGAGGATGTTAGGATCGCGATCCGTCGACCTGGTTCACGATCACGATCAGCCAGACGGAGTTCTCCAGTGATACTCTGCTTAGCTTCTCTCTACAAACGCCTGGTCATGGCTCTGTTGTGACTTCCGGACTCGCCATACGTCACCCAGACAGTAAGGTTGCTATGCATCGCCCAAGCGGCGGCGCTGGCCGACCTTGCTATGGAGAGGACTCATAAACCAGAGAGACGGAGGTCGGTCGGGATCGGCTCGGCGGTCGGTCAGTCATGCGGAGCATCTTCCGATCTACATACGCACTGGCAGGACTTTTCGGGAACGACGCCTTGCGAACAAGCCGCTCGGGCTCCACAGCAGCCTCTACCCTTTCGCCGCACACCGCTCAAGCCGCAGTGGAAGATAAAAGGCATCATGTGTACGTATCGTATCGGGCGGAAGTCGCCCCCGACAATGCCATCGGCGCCGCGACTTTAGCGAGTGAGCCGATGATGCTTTGTCCAGAGCCAATGAGCTCAGTTGCCGGCGGCGGCTGAGTCTCGCGCGTAGGTGGAAACAAGACGCCATCCTTCACCATGATCGAAGGGTCATTACTGCGCTTCTACGTGCACAACCGCCGGCAGAGGTGGTTGGATGCATGATAAAGCTTAGGATGGAAAACAACGTTAACGCTGTACTGAACTACAGCTATGGTGCTCAACAAGGACGATGAGGAGACTGGCACAAGATCAACAGCTTCGACACTCGCCATCGACGAGCTCAATGACGCCAGAAGCGAGAAGTCGAGTGACACAACGAGTGACTCTCCAGTGTACGTGTACGCCATTCATCGACGCGTGCTGATGCACGTAGAGCTCAGCATGAGCCGGTAATCGAGGAGCCGTCCTCGAGGTCTTCAGGGAGCCTTCCAGCGGCCGAGGTAACACTCGAGCCAACGCTACCCGCCCCAATCTCAGACGGGCGGCGATGGGCACTCACACTCATCGTTATGTTCAGTATGGCTATGAACGGCGGGGAGCAGACAGGCCTAAACATAGCTCTGCCGCTGATTCAAACCGAGCTGGACATCAGCGAGTCCAACTTGCAGTGGGTGGCCTCGGCCTTTTCCCTCACGAATGGGTGCTTCCTGCTCATATCAGGGCGCGTGGCCGACGCGTTCGGCCGCAAAAGGTGCTTCATCGGAGGCATGCTGTGGTATGGCATCTGGTGTCTTGTCGGAAGCTTCATGCACTCTGGGCCAGGGCTCATCGTGACGCGTGCGATGGCGGGAGCGGGGGCGTCGATGGGGTAAGCGGGCGGATGTGCGCAGCTCCTAACGACCGCAGAATCCCAAGTGGGATGGGCATCATCGCGAGTAACCTGCATGGCCGACAGCGCGCAACCGCCTTCGCGTGCTTCGGAGCTGGTGCACCCATCGGTGCAGGTACAGGCATGGTTATCGGCGGTCTCTTGACAGCGTACGCTTCCCAGACGTGGCGTGCCTTACTGTGGATCTTCACCGGTCTTGCGGCTGTCATTGCTACTTTTGCCTTACTGTACGTGCCGGCCGACAAGCAGAAGGGGCCCGGGTATGACCGACGGATTGATTGGCTTGGTGCTGCCATGGTGACCTCGGGACTTGTTCTGCTGCAGTTCACTGTCAGTGACGGGGTCAGCGCACCACGAGGATGGCACGAGCCTTGTGAGTGCCAAAGGTGTCCGCGACCTTGCTCACCACGCAGACGTGCCAGCATTATTCTCGGTGTCGATCATTTTGATTGGGGCCTTCTTCGTGTGGCAGTGGTACCTCATCAACAAGACGACGTTCCCCCCACTCCTCCGCCTGGCCCTTTTTACTCGTGCCCGTGGCCGACTGGGAGCGTATTACTTTGTGGGCTTTGTCGCGTGGACGGGCTTCGCTTCCATCTCGTACCACGTAAACCTGTATTACCAACAGGTCAAGCTCACAGGACCGCTCGGCGCCGTGGTCCGCTTCTTGCCCGTACCCATCTCGGGCATCATCTGTAATATCATTGTGGCCAAGGTCATCCACCGTGTACCACTCCAGTTCCTTGTGTGCTTCGGCGTGTTCTGCACCGGGCTGTCGGCGACCTTCCTGGCGGTTTCAGGCCGCGATACCAACTACTGGACGTTCCCCTTCAACGCCATGTACCTGGTGGTGATTGGTGCCGACTTGTGGGTGACCCGGAACGAAGCTTTGCTGACCACACAGCCTCGTGCCGACCGGTTCCATCTTTGTCTCGCTCATGGCCCTCCCACATGAGCAGTCAGTAGCTGGTGCGCTGTTCCAAACCCTACTCCAGCTCGGTGGCTCTTTCGGCCTCACCCTGACTTCTGTCATGGCCACGACATACTCCAAAAAGAGTCGCGAGCGCGGTGACGACGAGATTGACTCTATCCTGCACGGACTGCAGGCTTCTTTCTGGCTGGCCGCTGCACTGGCTTTCACAGCGTTCATCATCGCACTCATCTTTTTGCGCGGTATCGGCATTGTATCGCAGATTGCCCAGAGAAAGAACAAGGAGGCGGCCAATGGAGAAACTGAGCCGGCGTCCGTACCAGAGAAGGGTGCGGCCAATGCCTAAGCAACCAACTGTATAAAGTCTAGAATCAATGCATGCATCAGACGACCATGTTAGATCACATCGTCCTCGTGCCGGTGCCGCTGCGGGTCGTCTGGCTGAATGAACCCTGTCTCTACCATGTCGGGCTGCCGCCGTCCGTAGGAGTAGTCGCAGCGAGACACCGAGGACTTCCCTGCCAAGCCGAACCGCGCGTCTCCATCCTCGACATTGAGAAGGAAGAAACACGCAAATGTCAGCAGCTCAGGCAGGACAATCATGAGGTCGAGGCACGACGCATTGTTTGCGAAGCTCGTGACAGTCTTGGAGGGGGCAATAGCGATGCCGTCGATCGCGCCGCCCACCCACTGGAGACACGCGATCCAGAGGAAGTATGATGCCGAGGTAGTCAAGGATGCGGCAAGGAGGAGCGATAGCCCAGTGGCACTCGTCCGGGTGGGGCAGTAGTCTGGTTCACGCTCGTGTCCTGGCTCGCGTGGGTGCTTGACAAAGTGGACGACGATCGCCGCGACGAGGAACACGGCCGCGAAGACGATGTACATGGCTCCTCCAGCCTTTGCGAGCGCAGTCCCCGTGTCGACCTTGTTAAAGCTGTTCGTAGTGTCCCTGCCATGCAGACCCTGCACCAGCAGCGTGTACCCCGCAATGTTGAGCGCCGTGGCCAGTGGGAAGAGGAGGAAGCGGGCGGACACGATGGCACGGGGGAGGCCGGACATGGGACCGCGGAGGTGTTCGTACCTAAAAGTCAGCTGCGGCGCCACCAAGCCTCTGCTGCGGAAACGCACCAGTGAAGCAAGAACCGGGTCATAGCCTCGGCGACGATCATCCACACCACGTACAGGAGGGCGCTGGACACCTTGAGCAGCGCAGCCCAGTTGGAGCCATGATCCCCACCGACGTTGTGAATCGGCGCGCGGAGGGCAAACGTGATTAGGCGATCTGGGGGTCAGCAAGGCTGTGAGCATACGCGACCTACAGAACGCGGCGAATACCAGAAGCGCGTAAACGCTTCGCCTGGAGCGGTGGTACAACCTGGCAGCAAGGCAGATCCCGACGAGGCCATAGACTACGCTGATCACGATGTTGATGCGTTGACCGCCGTGGTTGTCATGCCCGGCACGCTGGCCGTCCGCGATGGCGCGTAGTAGGACAATGTAGCCCGGTATCGGTGTCTCGGCCGCTGAGGGCGGTGAGGGGAGCCGAGACGTGGCTGCAGCTGCCGCCGCTGATGATACTGTGCTAGCTATTGATGACATTGTGAGTAAGAGTACAGACACATCTTGGCGCGCGCGACTGCATGTATATCTGAAGCAGTGGAGCTTGGCAGGACGGTCGTGCGGACTGCTCCTACATTTTGCCAAGCAGCAAGGACAAATGGTGCCAAGAGACCAAGGCACCACCACCCTGCTCGTGACGTCGTTGCGGCGCCGCCGCAGCCATTACTCAAACGACATGACACATTGCAAACCCGGTCTATATACGTATTTCTTGTTTCTTTTACACCTTGCCAGCAGCAGCCTGCTCGTCGGCAAGTTGCTTCTTGACGTCTTCGAAACCAGCCGCGACCTGTTCTGTCAGCTAACCGCCCATGTTGGCACTCACGCTCTCCGCAAACTCGCTGTCGGCGACGTATCGCAGCCCGACGCACGCCATGGCAGTCATGGCCTTGATCGATTCGTCGTGCGCGCGCGGCGTGACAGCCGCAGCCGTGAACTCGGGGGTGTGGTTGCCGCCCGGCGCAGGGATACCGTACATCGGGTGGCAGGCTGGCAGCATCAGCGACGCTCGCCCCCCTTCACTCACCAGGCATGTAGTGAGTAACATTCCCAAAGTCGGTGCTCGCGCCCATGCTCTCCCCGAGCGCAACCTGTACAGGGATGTGCCACAGCTGACCCATGACATGGGCATACTCGGTCGCGAGTGTCTTCTCATTGCGGAGCTCCGTCATCTCGGGGCCGAGCTCAGCGGTGTGAGTGCACCCCGTAGCGGTCGCCGCGCCCTCGAAGCAGTTCAGCATCTTCTCGCGGATAATGGCCAGGTCGAGGGCAGTCGGTGCGCGGATGAGGTAGTTGAGCTCTGTATGGGCGGGGATCACGTTGGCCGCGCGGCCACCGCCCTCAGAGATGACACCTTGGATGCGGCTCTCCGGCTTGATCTGCTGCCTCATCACGCCGATGCTCGAGTAGGCCATAACTGCCGCGTCAAGAGCGTTGACGCCCTCCCATGGCGCAAGACCCGCATGGGCGGGCTTGCCAAAGTACTCGATCTTGATGTGCTGGATGGCGAGGGAGCGCACGACCGCGCCGCCCGACGCATCGCCCGGCCCCCGGCCAGGATGGAGCATCATGCAGGCGCCGAGGTCGTCATAAGCGCCCGCCTCGAGCAGCTTGACCTTTCCGGCAGCGCCCTCCTCCGCGGGAGTGCCGATCAGCACGACGGTGCCTTCAATGTTGTGCTCCTTCATGGCCGCACGGACGCCCAGGAGCGCACCGACACCACAGATCGCAATCAGGTTGTGGCCGCACGCGTGTCCGATACCAGGGAGCGCATCGTACTCGCTGTTCAGCCCAAACACGCGTCCGCCCTTGCCATGGGTGTAGGCGGCGCGGAAGGCGGTCGGGTAGTCGGCATAGCCAGTGACCTCGAAGCCCTGGCTCTCGAGGTAGCTTGTGAGCTTGGCGTGCGACTTGACCTCCTTCCACGCCAGCTCGGGGTTCTGATTGAGGTACTCGGAGATGGCGATCAGCTCGGCGCGGTGCGACTCGATGGTGGCCTTGATCGTCTCTTGTGCCTGGCGTCAGCAACTCCAGGAAGGTGGCCTCCCACCTCGGGCTTGAAGATCTCATCGCGCTTAGCGACCTCTCCAGGTGTCGGAATCTCGTGCGAGCAGCAGTCGTGGGAGTGAGCTTGGGCCGTCATTTCAGATGAGTTGGGATCGCAAAACGATCAACAAGTTGTCGCAGTGCTTTTCTAGGACGAGCTGCGCCGTCGGCGCGTCCACACAGACCGATACAGACGCCGATGCCGGCTCTCATCCGCCTCTGGTGGCGCCGCCGATGCTGCTCATCCTCAAAGTCCAGGACAACAGAGTTCGGGGCACCTTCAAACCGCGTCTTCAGATCATGCGAAAATCCTGCATGAACGACTGTGCACATGACATCCGTGGCTTGGGTTCCAACTCAGCCCGCAAGCCACCGGCGGGCATTCTTGGCGCCGCTGCACCTGTTTACAGGAATTACAGGGCTGCGGCGTCGGAGGTCCCTTTAAGGCTGGCCAGTCAATGTTGGGTGGCGTCGTCGGCTGCGGTCTGACCCGACCCGATGCTGCGCCAAGTGTATCGTCAGACGCCGATGCGAGGGAGTCAGTTGGTGTGGAGAGTTGGTTAAGCAGCACGGGGAAACTCCCGTTCGCGGCACACACCTTCACATCTTGCAGCTGTTAACGCGATGCTCCGAATAGCACCTCCGCCGGAAGCAAGGCTCAACTCTTACGAACTGAGTGCAACGAGCCTTGGTTGGGCTTCGGTGGAGACTTTAAACACGAGCGAGATGTGGAGGCTCCACAGCAGAGGAACGGGCAAAGAAGAATGAAGTGACGGCATGCCGATGCTGGCCCACTTCTAAATGCCCGTTGGCTACGACTTCGCCCAAGAAGACAGCGCATGTCTATCCGCAGCTCGGGTCAGGTGGTGCTCCATGTTGGTGGAGATGGACAGCGCTCCGGCGAGCAATTCACGCACACACGGCTTAGAGTTGTCCCGCCCGGGCATTGAAGAGGTCATCTCATGGCCGCAAGCTAAGTCAACAGTTGAGGGGATGGTCAGCTGTGATGATGTCTGTCCGCTCAAACACCTTGTGTGGTTCTTTGGCCGTGCACATAAGAGTTGTCACTTGCCCACAGCTTCACCCACTGACTTTCCTCGCTCCTCATCATGCTGTACAGCTCACTCTTACTCCTGGTGGGCGTGATCACGGCCTCCGCGTCCGCACTTGCCGGCGTCACCGACGACTTCGGCCTCACCCACAATGGCCGCAGACTCGAGGAACGCGGGGCCAAGCAACCCACAATCAGCTTCAAGCCGCGCTTTCCCCAGCAGTGTGGGCATGTTGAGGTATCTTGGACCGGCAAGGGGCCATTCGAGCTTCAGCTCGGCAACTGGCGCGGGCCAGTCGAGACACACAGTGGCTTCCTTGCCTGGGAGTTCCACGAAGGACTGACGCAGACATCGTGGACCTACCAGGTGCCATTCCCGCCTGGTGCGACATTGTGCGTCTGTCCTACTGCTGCAGCTGACATGTAGCATGGCACAGATCAAGACGGCTGACGGGTGGACGATCTTGCGCCGCGCCACTGTGCTCCGCGGCAACAAGAACTGCCAGGTCATTGAGACATGGTCTGAGGGCCCCCCATGGCCTAGCATCACACCCGACACGAGAACTTCAGCTCCGACCTACAGCCCGACAGGTTCGAGTGGAATCATTCCCACCCCATCCACGGAACTGCTCTCCAGCCCTACCATCTGCTGGGTCAGGCCAAGCGACATACCCTCTGATGCTAGCTCGTTCCAGCTCAGCCCCACAGTGTGTGGAAGCTCATCCCCACCCCCTGCCAGTGCCGGAAGCAGCTCGTTTGCACCATCGCCGACGACCGTTGGCCCTCCCCTGCCAACCTCCGGCAATGTGGTCCTCGAATTCAAGGGCGACCCCACGCGTTGCAGTCCTCAGCACATTGTTTTTTCGCCCCAACTCTCGGACACGCCCTACACTCTACTCCTCATCCTTCAAGAAGGAATTAGGACAATAAATAATGCCGACCCAAACGGAGGGTTAGGGTATGTGTGGAACGTGGACACGAGGTCGAGGTTCCTGTAAGTCGATTGGTATTGTTCCATCAACGTCCCTAACACTTCAGCGCGGCTTACATTTACGACACTGCGGGAAACTACGGTGTCCATGCACCCGTCTATATCTCTGGAAATGAGACAAGCTGTATTCAGTAAGCGGAAGGCAAGAGGGGGTGTAGCGGACAATGTTACGCGGACAGTTCATTCACTTTCAATATTGTCGAGATGCGAACCATGGACTCGGAAAGCCCGTGCACACCTGTTCTCTGCCCCGGGAGATGAGCTCCACAGACACAGCGGGGTCGATCCAAACTGGAAGGTTGCACCATGGTGTTCATGCAGGCCCAAGACATCCGGATCATCAACTTAGGTCATTGGGTAGATATGCCCCAGTCGTTGTGGGTACGATATGCGATATGCGCGTAGGCGGGGGATTTCGTTACTAACCCCAACAACGCCATCGCCCTCTGTGATGTTTTGTAGCAGCGATCAGCCTTCATGTGAGGGGTATCAAAGGAAACGATACGATCTGAGTAGTGGTATGATGGGCCATCACACAGTCCCGGCTCTGTTGTTGAGCATGGATGGATCAGCCAAGGAGCCAACATAACCGAGCGGCGGTCGAAGCTACATGCCTGTCAAGGTCAACCGAGCTCGGTAGTGCCGTTATGACACGATATCCCCAAGCTAGTGAATGACATAGCGCGGGTGGAAGGTCAGCCATCTGTGGGGTGCCGACTGGGGAGATCGCCGTCGTGCTGTAGTCGTCCGAGTGTGCATTCCGTTTGGATCCTTAGCTTATCAGGAGCCGTGATACAGGCTGGACGCAGGCCGACCGATCGTGCTAGTGCTCGAGGTATGGTGTTTGTCCTATGCGTGCCGTCCTGCAGGCCGTGGACTGGTCATGCACAGACTCATAATCCCATCGACTGGGAACTGATGCTCTCTCTCTTGCTACTCACTCATCATGTTGGCCATCATCGCCCTCGTAATCGGCGTGTACATCTTGCTGCAGCCAAAGGCAGCACCTCCTCCTCCAGTGGCGGTTACAGCTCCGACTCACCGGCACCGAAAGCGCCTCTACCGTGTTCGCCGACCCGCTGCTATCAAAGCATCGTCATAAGGGACGCCAGCCGCCTACGCGACCTCCGCGCCCCTCCATGAAGGCCCGGTACGGGGGATCAAGCACCCAAGCGAATCCGGGTCATTTCCAGATTTTTCCCTGTAGGCGCGCGCGTCGCAGGTCAAAAGGCGCCGTGTCGGCTACCTCTTGTGGATCTGAGCACCGACCGCCTATGTATGTGTGGAGAAGACGCGACACTTTGTGGGGCCCGCCCCCGCCGACTTGGAGGCGGAGGTTGGACGCAGTAGCACCTGTCGGAGAACTAGTAGCACCCGACGTCTCGACGTCATGACGAGTTGTTTCCGAGACCTTTGTAAGACGTGTTGCAGCACAGAGGAGCATCCGAGGAATCCTAGAAGGTATAGTTGGGTCTACACGTCATGACACTGGGCCACCTCACTTGTGGAGCCGGCGGACCGAACGGAAGCGCCGGCAGCTCCGAGCCGCTCTCGGCTGATCACTCAGGGAGTTTCGAGTTGGTACGCATGGTGTGCCTGTCAAGCCACGCGAGTGAGGCCGTCGAACGTATGAGATCGGTTTTTGTGAGACCTGGCTGGCACTAGACTGCTGGGGTGAATGTCTAGGCGTGCGAGGGATAAAGTGCTGTACCTGGAAAAACTCGTGGATAAACTCTGCAACAACACCCAGCAGCTTTGGTTGTGTCTCCGACACTTGCGGCGATTCATCCTCGCCGCTACTTGCTTTGGAACATGCAGGATCATGCGGAAGTCACCCATGCCAAGACTCTGGCTAGCCGTGTACGCCTCGGGGTGGGCATGCCGAAACAAGGACAGACAATGTATAAAGGAAACGCCATGGTGGGATGCCAAGGTTGTACGTCTTTCAGCACGCTCCACAACAACCACCGCCTTTTACAGCTTACGCTCCACTGCGACGCTTCAGCTCCACCTATGGCCCAACACCTGAGATAGCAAAGGCATCAGCATCATTCCGACCCGACGATAACAGGCACACTCCCTGCTTGCCCCAGTGCAACTACAAAACCGGTGGGCAAGGCTCGAGTTCGACCTCTTTTTCCCTTGCAACCCAGCGCCTCGTAAGCCACCATGACGAGGAACAACAACGTGCCCGAGCCAGTGTCGGCGCTCGACTTTTCCGCGCACACGTCCGAGGCCACCAAAGTCCTTGCCGCGCTCAATGTCGACCCCAAGCTCGGTCTCTCTGAAGATGAGGCGGCCAAGCGGCTCGCGACCTATGGCCCCAACCGCATCAAGCCGCCTCCAAAGGCCAACATTTGGAAGATCATCGGACGCCAAGTCGCGAATGCCATGACGGCGATCCTGAGTGAGTGGGAACGGAATTTCGGCGGAGACGGATATCTCGCTAACGTGCACAGTCGGCGCGATGGCCGTGTCCTTCGGTGTCATGGACTGGATCTCTGGCGGTGTGATCGCCGCGCTCATCCTGCTCAACATCTCGGTCGGCACTTGGACAGAATGGGAGGCCGAGAAGATTGTTGCGAGCCTCGAGAGCGTCGGTGCGCCGATCGCCAATGTGTTGCGCCACAACGCCGCCGGGACCGTGTCAACCCGCACCATCGCCGTCGACGAGGTCGTGCCCGGAGACATTGTGGTCATCAAGAACGGCGACATCGTCCCTGCCGACGGACGTGTGCTCGAGGGTGTGAGCAACCTCGAGGCTGATGAGGCTTTCCTCACTGGCGAGAGTCTGCCAGTCGCCAAGCAGGCCGAGCCCGTTGGCGAGGACAACTGCCCCGTTGGCGACCGCGTCTCCATGGTCTTCTCGGGTGCCCAGATCACAAAGGGCCGCGCTTTCGTCGTCGTCACGTCCACTGGCATGGGTACCGAGATTGGAAAGATCGCCAAGGCGCTTCAGAACAAGGCAGTCCGCACCGAGACGGGATGGGCTGCTCGCATCCACCGCCTCAAGGTGACGCTCGGCCTTGCCGAGACATCCCCCCTGCAGATCAAGCTCAACTCTCTCGCCTATACCCTTCTCTGCGCCGCCATCGTCACTGCGATCGTCGTCCTCGCGTCGACTGGATTCAAGAACATCCCTAAGTCGATGGCCACGTACACGGTCGCCGCCGCCGTTTCCATGCTTCCCGTGTCCATTGTCGCCGTCGTCTCGCTCACCCTCGCCCAAGCGTCCTCGGATCTCGCCAAGCGCAATGCCCTCGTTCGCCGCATGGACGCCATCGAGGCTCTTGCTGGCATCTACAACGTCTGCTCCGACAAGACCGGCACCCTCACTGTCGGCCGCATGGTCGTCAAGAAGATGTGGGTTCCCGTCCAGGACTCGCGCGACGGCGCCGCCCCGACCGACACGACCACTGGCCAGGTCTACGCGTTTGAGACTGGCTCCGACCCCTTCTACCCCCGTGGTGAGGTCACTCCCGATGACACGCCACTTGTCATGGGCTCGAAGCTCGAGGACAAGGCTGTGGACCAGGACGACACGGCCCCAGTTGAGGTCGCCACCATGGAGCGCGGCCTCCGCGAACTCGCCATCTGCACCTCGCTCTGCAACCAGGCTACCCTCGCCCCTGGCACCGAGGAGGGCCAGGGTTACCAGGCCAACGGTGACCCCACTGAGGTTGCGCTGCAGGTCGCGGCTCACAAGCTCGGATTCGACAAGCCCCACATCACCGGCGCCCTCCCAAGCCACCACGACAAGTCCAAGCTCCAGCGCCACACGTCTCGCAACTCGATCCTCCGCGTCGATGCCATCAAGGGCCACTTTGAGCAGGTCCTCGAGCACCCCTTCGACTCGACTGTTAAGCGCATGTCCATGGCATACAACCTTGTTGGTGGCGAGAAGCCTGAGCTCCTCTGTGTGCTCAAGGGTGCCGTCGAGCGCGTTCTCCCTTGCTGCACCCATGTTCGCGACGAGCCGCTTTCAGAGGCTCGCCTCGCTGAGATCATGACCAAGGTCGAGGCACTTGCGTCCCAGGGTCTCCGTGTCCTCGCTTTCGCCGCCAAGCACGCCCCGGTCGACAAGGAAGCTGTGATCAAGTCCATGCCTCGTGCCGACTTTGAGCAGGGCTTCACGTTCCTCGGTCTCGCTGGTATCTTCGACCCTCCTCGCAAGGAATCTCCCGGTGCTGTTGCGGATTGCCGCAAGGCTGGTATCACGCCCCGCATGCTCACCGGTGACCACCCCGCCACTGCCAGCGCGATCGCCCTCCAGATCGGCATCCTCGATGGCTCCAAGTCGTACTCGAAGAACGCAGTCATGACCGGCCAGCAGTTTGATGCGCTCACGGACGCCGAGGTCGATGCCCTCGACGACTTGCCACTTGTTGTCGCCCGTTGCGCGCCCGAGACCAAGGTGCGCATGGTCGACGCCATCCACCGCAGGAAGCAGACCACGGCCATGACCGGTGACGGCGTCAACGACTCGCCGGCGCTCAAGCGCGCTGATGTCGGCGTTGCCATGGGCACTGGCTCGGACGTCGCCAAGCAGTCGGCGCGCATCATTCTCACCGATGACAACTTTGCGTCGGCGATTCGTGCTATCCGCAAGGGCCGCTCCGTCTTCAAGAACCTGTCCAAGTTCCTGCTCTACCTCCTCTCGGGCAACATTGGTGAACTTGTTGTCCTGCTTATTGGCCTTGCGTTCCGCGACGAGAAGGGCCACTCGGTCTTCCCTCTGTCACCAGTTGCGGCGCTTTGGATCAACACCCTCACCGCTGGTCCTCCTGCCATGGCTCTCGGACTCGAGCCCACTGCTGCCGACGCCATGGACCAGCCTCCTTCTGAGTACCGCACCCTCTTCACCTGGGAGTTCTACATCGACCTGGCGTTCTATGGCCTGCTCATGGGTGCGCAGGCCCTCATCAACTTTGTCATCGTCATGTACGGCTACTTCCCTGGCGACCTCGGCGTCGACTGCAACGACAGGGCCAGCGCCGCCTGCGACCCCGTGTTCGCCGCTCGCGCCTGCTGCATGGCCACCCTCATGATTGTCATGCTCATCCACGCCCTCCAGTGCAAGCACTCGACCATGTCTCTGTTCAAGATGAACCTCATGGACAACAAGGTGCTGCTGTGGTGCGTCGTGGTGCTCGTCCTGTCCATGTTCCCCGTGGTCTACATCCCCGTCATCAACGACAAGGTCTTCCTCATCGGCCAGCTCAAGTGGGAGTGGGGTATCGTCTTCGGCATGGTCATTGTCTACTTCATCGCCTCCGAGGCCTACAAGTGGGCGAAGCGCGTCTACTTCCGCCGCAGGGATGCCAAGCGCGCAAAGGCTCAGGCCACTGCCGTGACCCGCACCGAGACTGGCAAGACTGTCGTTGCTCTCCCCAAGACAGCTACGCAGAGCCCCACTGCGTCTCTGGCCAATGTCCACATGGAGAAGACGCACCAGATTGTGTAGTGGTAGTTTGGGTTAGACGTTAGAAGTAAAGTAATGTATTCCTATTGCATGGTTCCAAGAGACAGGCAGAGTCGCGTGTGCCGGGCCACTGGGGATCCACAATTTCTAGAGGGACACCGCAACTGCCATCACTCCCGACGAGTCAAATGTGCCATACAACACCCCAGCACTAGGTATGGGGGTGCACACATGCAATGCATTGCCTGGGGAGCACATCCTGGACTGGGCATGAAGTGTGTGTTCAAGTCGCGCCCCCTTACGGGTTCACAGAGGCGTATGCCTTGAGCTAGCTGAGGCTCGCTGCGGGGACGACGCCATCGACCTCCTGCTTGAGCGCGGACTCCTCGATGCTCTCCAGCTCGTCTCCAAGACGTTCGACCCCACCCAGACCGAGATGACATTCAAGGCGGTTCGAAGTGGCCGAGAAATCCAGATAGTCATCAACACCCAGGATTGAGGTCCGGGTAGAGGAAGCTGTGGGCCGGAACAGATTGTGATGATTCCCATGGAAGTAAGACAACGGAGGACGTCATCGGGGGGTCAATCTCGAACGTGACCTTCCGACCATTCCCCATGTGTACACATTGGTCGCTCGAGCAGCGGGGACGTCATCGGTTGCGTGGGTAGTAAGACACTGGAGGTATCTCGCATGCGCAGTGCATCTTTGATGTTGCCCACTCCATCATGAAGTCAACCATGACCGCTCCAGCCAGGCTGCTCCTCGCGGCTCGGGTAGGAAACAACCACGGCAGGCACCTGCTGATTTCATAGCGACCGTTGACACCGCACCTCGGATTCCTGGGTATTCGGACCCATCCTGTCCGCCCGCAGTCGACCGAGAGCGACAAGGAGAAGGCGGGGTGGCAGAAGGTCCAGGACGACAAACTGCACGAAGAGAAGAAAAAGAACCACTTGATGAGGAACTCCATCTTCATTGGCGGCGTTGCAGTTGCGGCTGCCGGCCTCTACTACTACTTCCGCACGGAGGAGCGCGGTGTCGAGGCCCTGGGCGACCTGGCCCGTCTTGCGCAGAAGGCTCGCGCAGCGTCAGACGCGACTGCGGGGGCCTCACACATCCACCCTAGCCTGTCTGACACCGTGCTCTCCACTCGCGCCTTTGAACCATGGGCTCCAGTGCCCGTCGTCAAATCATACGCTGAAGACCTGCCCAACATTATTTCTGGTCCGGCTGGCGTTTTCTCGCACCTGTCCAAGAAGGACGCCGACGCGGCAGTCAAAGAGCTCAAGCAGTTTAGCGATGACCTCAAAACGATATCCGACCGGGTTGGCCAGGAGATCGAGAAGGCCGACCCGGGCAAGGTCAACTGGCAACAAGTCTCCACCGAGCTGAGGCAGAAGATAGGCGAGGACCGCGCTCAGCTTGTCGATGTGAGTGGGCGTCTGCGCAAAGCTGACACCAGTTCCTCGTTGGCAAAGCCCCGTCCCAAGCGGACGTCGACAAGGCACTGAAAGCCCTCTCCCAAATCGACAAAGAGGAGCTCAAGGAGCTCGAGTCTGTGGCGTCCAAGGTATGGAAGGATGCCCAAGCACACGATGCTGGCGGCGACGCCACGGATATTGTCAAGAACTTGAACAAGGCGTACGACGGCGACCGGCACAAGCTCGTGACGAAAATCAAGCGCATCGCCCGCCAGGCAGGCATACCCGCGGCGAAGGTCGAGTACTGGGCGCACAAGGAGGGCCGTGTGTCCACTGAGAAGTCGGCTCAGGAGGTCATCCAGCAGCTTCGCGACCTCGACGACTGGTTGCCCAACCCCGATGCGGTGCACCAGGCTGTGAGCAAGGCGTCGCCCAGCCTCGGCAAGCTGTATGACCGGTCGGTGGAGGCCAAGAGCCCTAAGTAGGAGATGCATTCGATCATGCCCGTGTGGAAGATGGAGGTGCGCCTGACCTGCCACTGTTTCGGATGCGTGGCGTGCAGGCTGGTGTTCTCCTGCACTCGCACACGGCTGTGCCAGTGCAGATCATTAACGGAATGGCGCCACACCTAGACGGAGCCGAGTCAACACGAATGCTGCTGTGCCATGTCCATGGATACGGTGCTAATGTGGCTGGGCTGCCTTGACGGGCAAGGCAGGGGGATGCTTGCGACTTGTTGGCCTTGATACTGCGTTTAATTGAGAAGACATAAGAGTATCCCGGCCGGCCCCGCCGGGAGCGGAGCGTAGCTGCAGTGCTTTACGTACAGGAAAAGAAGATCATGGGGAGCTGTGCATGGAACCATGACAACCCCCGTGTGTGCCTCACTCCCACGTTCATTCCGGATGCTTAGTGTGGCAGCACTGGGAAGGTTGGGGAAGGTTGGGCGACCCGTCGTTAGGGCGCAGTCCAAGTCAAGAGGACGCGGGGTCCCGAAGACGCGGGCAGGTTGCGTCACGACGGTCGTGTCGCAGAAAGTAAAGTTGATTGACGGAAGGGTTCACATGATGCTTAAGACCACGGCGTCTGGATGCATACTACGTTGATGCTGTTAACCGGGAAGGCGGGATGGTTCCTGTCCCACTTGAGCGGTTTGTCGTGACCACTCGGTCGCCATGGTCTCATAGGCGATGTCAATGTCCGTGTGCTTTGGTAGACACAGGCCTGTTGTGCACCATGCTCTTCTCTCCATAGAGATACTTAAGGAGGCCGTTGAGACCCCCGTCGTCCTCAGCACCTTCACCTCTAACACAACCACAACAAACAACATGAACACCTGGTCTTCTCTCGCTGTCCTCCTCCTCACCCTTCAGTGTGAGTACCAGTCCCCACCTCATCTCTCAGCCCTAACTCTCACCAGCCATGGTCATGGGCCTTACCATGCCTCCGGCGACATCAACCTCGGTCGCTCCCCCCGGGTCTTCCACCCTCATTGGCGGTCCGGGCGGTCCTGGCGGACACGGTGGCAGCGGCGGTGCAGGCGGTGCCGGCCCCGGCGGTGGTGCCGGTGGCGATGGCGGTGACGGCGGCGCCGGCGGTGCTGGCAGCGGCGGCGGTGCTGGCGGGAAGGGCGGCAAGGGTGGCAAGGGCGGCAACGGAGGCAGCGGAGGCAAGGCTTAGGTCTGCCTCAAAGTACATACATAAATGAATGCAAGCAACTGTCAATCAACTCTTGACTATCTCTGCGCGAAGGCGGCCCTCCCTCTAGAGGTTCAGCAGTGCGTCCGCGCTCTTTCGCGCCTCAGCCTCAAATGGGAGTCTTGGCAATCTTGTATCATCGGGGATGCTTTGCGTGACTGTGGTGCGAGGCTGGTCGACACACTCCGTCCTTGGTGCGAGTGCGAAGTCGACACGGCAGACAAGGTTGTCCGAGGCGGGGTTGCCTAGTAGTGGCCATTCCGAAGATGCCTGGGAGAGCTGTGCCCCTGCGGGTGTGTCGAAGAAGGTTAAGGTGAGGCGGAAGGGCTTTACATGATGCTTAAGACCGGGCGTTGGGATGCATACTATTTTAATGATGTTCCGAGGGTGGCAGAGGAGGAGGAGGCGGGACTGTCCCTGCCCCACTTGAGAGTATGTTGTGTCCACTCGATCGCCAGGTTTCCAGGGTGATGTGTGTAGCGTTCTTGCACTCGGCAAACACCAGAGGAGGGCAGTGAGCTCTCCTCTTCAGAATGATACGTAAGCAGGCCAATGGTGGTCTTCTCTCGCGGCGGTCCTCCTCACCCTTCAGTGTGAGTACCTAGGACCCACCGCATCTCCCCTGAGCCCTAACTTGACTTAGCCATGGTCGTGGGCCTCACCATGTCTCCGGCAACTACGACCTCGGTCACTCCGCCCGGGATCTCCTCCATCATCGGCGGTCCCGCCGGTCCCGGTGGCGATGGTGGCACCGGCGGTGCGGGCGGTGCTGGCCCGGGCGGTGGCGCCGGCGGCGATGCCGGTGACGGTGGCGCCGGGGGCAAAGATCCGGGTGGTGGTGCCGGTGGCAAGGGGGGCGACGGTGGCACTGGCGGTGCCAGCAGTGGGGGCCGTACCGGTGGCAAGGGCGGCAAAGGCGGCAAGGGTGGCAGCGGAGGCGGTGGTGCCACGCCCAGCAAAACGACCACCACCCCAACCCTGTCGTCGACGAAGTTCGACAACCGTGGCGCGGCAATCAAGTGGAACGACATGCGTCTCAGCCGCTGTGGCCCAGAGCCCGGCCGCAACGAGTTCGTTGTCCGATTAGGCCAGCAGCAGACCGGCGCGAGGTGCAACCAGACGGTCACGATCAAGGGGGAGGAATCTGGTGTATTCGCTAGCTAAAGGGAGGGTGGTCGGCGTCTGTTTCATCTGCGGAAGCACCGACATTCAAGTCTCGCTGCCGATCTGGGAGAAGATTGCGCCGTCCGATGTGACTGACTGGGTCATTGCGTCGCTGTGGAGCCTTGACGAGTAGTGGGAGCGCTGGGACAAAGTAAATGAGAGAATGCAGTTTGTGAAATCGTCGCCACGAAGACGGAGCGGCCCGAAGTAGTAGAGCTGTCAGCGATGTTTGGTGTGCAACGATCAACGTCAGTGGAGGCAAGGCATGTCAAGTCCGCCGGGTTCCTGCATGGCCCAAGCCCATCCTTGTGAGCACCAAGCACCTGCAAGCTAAGCCCTAGGGGGTGTCGGAAGTGCGCCGCTGTTGCCTTATCTCAGCACATGGCGCGTCGCTTCATTTTGTTAGCATGCGCGTAATGTTGGGCGTCAAACGTCGCAGATTCCATATTCACAATGGGCGAAGAGTGGTCGCATTTCGCGCGTTAGCTCGGCGGTCACATGGTGATTTGCAGAAATAGCCTGAGCAACAAATCTCCGTGGCTTGGCAGCACACTCCGGGGCGCGTTCAGCATGCCAGTCGCCGTCGATGGGGCACCAGTCCGCTCCTCGTCAGCAAGTCTACGCCTCCAGCCGATGTCTGCGGGTCTGCGGCAGACATCCGCAGGTACGCAGAGTGGAGGGGGACAAGCAGCCGCCCGCGAAGCGCCGAGAATTGGCCAGTAACCGCGTCGGACACTCCGGGCCGGACATAAACATCAATCGGCGGTTGAATCAGCGTGCACCTCGGTGACCACCCCCTCCGGTCGGCCGGTATCTCGGTCCACACAGCCCATGTGTTGGTCCACATGCCTAGCGCGCGCGTGTAGGGCCAGTGGACGGGTCTTGGCCGTACGCGGTCCGTATCGGAGCTCACCGAGTGGCGCGGGGCAGGTCAAACGGTGTGCCTGTTGGCTGCCGTCCGCGCCGTCCGCTGAGAGTTTAGCGTGCTCTCAGGTTCGTATTGGTTGCTGTGATGGCCCACTTCGCGTTGCTTTCCAAGCGAGGACCCGAGCGCGCTTCTTCCCCGCGTTGAGTGGGGCCGCTGACCGAGACGCGGTGGCCCAGAGACGTGGCGTGGTGGGGTCCCATAGTGGGGTAGGGGTGAGGCTGATGGGTATATGGTTAGGGGCAGCCAACTGAGGTGCGCCTTCCGCCCCTACCTCCCCTCGCAATGGCTACGAACGACAAGGTCAATGGGCTCCCGCCCAGCGACCCCGAGAAGGCGTCCGTGACCTATGCCGACAGCATCAACGAGGCCAAGAAACCCGAGACGGGCGAGGTAGCCGCGCACGAAGTCCCGATCGTCGAGTTCACACCGGCGGAGGAGCGCGCCGTTGTGCGCAAGCTCGACTTTGTCATCGTGACCTTTGGAATGTGCATCTACCTCTCGGCGTACCTCGACCGCGGGAACCTCGGCAACGCGCGCTTGATGGGGCTGCAGGAGGAGGCACTTGGCGGAAGCGACAAGGCGTTCAGCATTGCGCTGGCGTGTTTCTTCATCACATACACCACCTGGGGAATCCCCGGAACCATGGCGGCCAAGTGGATGCTCCCGTCGCGTTCGTTGGCCACAGGCTGTGCTTTGTGGTCCATCGGCGCGACACTCATGGCGGTGTGCTCGTCCCCCGGACCCATCTACTTCCTCCGGCTCATGATCGGCGTAGGCGAGGCGATGTTCGGCCAGGCGCTCCCGCTTCTGTGCACCTTCTGGTACACCAAACGTGAGATGGCAGTCCGCATGGGCGTGTTCATCTCGGCGGGATCGTTGGCTGGAGCGTTTGGTGGTCTTATTGCCTGGGGCGTGAACTCGATGCACAACGCAAAGATTTCCCAGTGGCGCGTGCTGTTCCTCAGTAAGTGGTTCGCGAGTGCCACACTCACACTGCACAGTCGAAGGCCTTCCCGGACTCATCCTCGCTGTCGCGCTGTGGTTCTTCATGCCCACCTATCCCGAAGACAGGCAGTGGTTCCTCTCCCAACGCGAGTCCGACATTTGCCTCGCTCGCAAGGCCAAGGAGTCGGGCAACGAGGGCAACCGGGGGATCGACAAGCGCGCCGTCAAGCGCGCTTTCACCGACTGGAAGGTCTACGCCATGCCGATAGTCTATTTCGCGTTCAACACTAATGCCTCTAGCGTGAGCGGTTTCCTCCCGACCATCGTGAAGAGCCTTCTTGGAACCAACTCTGCCCGCGCCCAACTGTTCACAGTCCCGCCGTACGCTGTTGCTCTGGTGACGACCGTGATCGTGGCGCACGTTTCCGACCACCTGCAGTCGAGAGGGTAGGCGTGTACCAGTAGTGGGCTCAAGCTGACGGAAGCTTCTTCTTGGCCGGGTCGTACGCCCTGGGCGCGGTCGGCTGGATCCTCCTGCGTGTGCTGGACGCCGCGTCGAAAGACAAGGCAATTCTGTCTGGCCGGTACTTTGGCTGCGTGCTGCTCGTGTCGGCGGCGTACATTGTCATCCCGCTTCACCTGTCCTGGGCGGCTTCAAACAACCCGTCGCAGACCCAGCGCGCGGTGGCCATGGGCATGCTCAACCTCATCGGACAACAGGGGTCGATCCTCGGTTCGTTCAGCTTCCCCTCGGTCGAGGCACCGCACTACTACCGCGGTGTGTACATCAACCTCGGGATGCAGTGCTTCGGGGCACTGGCAAGCGTGCTCCTCAGCCTGTGGTTCCGGTGGGAGAATCGGCGGAGGGATGAGGTCGAAGGGAAGCCCGACCCCGACGCGAGGCTCAACGTGCTTGAGGACTTTGACAAGGCCGTGGGATTCAGATACGTTCCGTGAGGGGGTAGCTGTGGCGTGAAGGGGGTAGTTGGGAGGTGAGAGGCAAAGTGTGAGCTGTTTAGTGGTTGTTATGAAGAGCGTTGTTGCGTGTTGCTTTGGCAGGTGAGGAGGGAAGGCGGGGGAATAGCTCTGGGGCTGACAGAAGTAAGCAATTAGCAGTCACGATAAGCGCATCCTTGTATCATGGGGTCATGCTGAAGTGTGCAAGGGCAGATGGTGAGAGGAAGAGATGAATGAAACAAGTGGAAGGAAGGAAGGTGGACGGAGAAATGGATCAAGGGGATCATGTTCCCCTGGTTAAATACCTGCCACCGTCATTAGACATTCGGGGCCCATTAGGAATGACGCCGGCGAGACTATTAGAAGTTGGACGACGAGATTAGAATTTCCCACCCCCACCCCACCAAACAGCCACCGCCGCCACCTCCACCTCCCGCGACCCAGCTCACCCCCCGATGACGCGCGTATCTTTGGCCACCCGACCAACCACCTACCATCCCACCACCACCATGCCGCTCCCGCCCTACCTCTCCTCCTCGGCGTCCTCGCGCGCGCACCACGCGCTGCTGGTCAAGCTCGACAAGGCGGAGTCAGCGCAGACAGAGGATGCGGCCGTCGTGGACGAGGTCGAGCGGTGTCGCGCGACGCTGGCGGGGCGGGCTAGCCATGTGAGTGTGGGGGTGTGACAGGCGGTCACCAGAGCTCGTCGCCTGGCGCTGCGATGCTGGCCTCGAAGCACCTGCTCACACCCGCAGTCCAAGGTCGCGGATACCCTTATCATCCTGCTGCACTGCGCGACGGTCGCACACACGCCCCTCGACCTCGACTTTGCGCTCGTGCACGCACTGCATCTTGCCGAGGGTGGCAAGTCGATGCGCGAACGGCGACTCGGTGAGTGATACAGGGAGCGGAGGGCACTGTAGCTTGATCAAGGAGCAGCAAGCCGTGGCAATGCGCTCGACGCGACAGGCCAGACCGCCGAGCTCCTCGTGCTGTCAGGAGGCAACCCCAGTCACGGTGACGCCGCCGCTCACACCGCAGGCTACCTCTACCTCTCGGAGCGCCTCCCACCAGGCCACGAACTGCATCTCCTGCTCGTGAACACAATCCGCAAGGTAGGATAACCTCCTCTGCCAAGCTAAGACCCAGGACCTGGCATCAGACAACGTTGCGCACGTCCTGGCCGCGCTGCACGCCATCGCACATCTCCCCGGGCCAGACCTCGCGCCGGCCGTAGTCCCACTGCTCACGTCCAAGCGGCTGCTAGAGCACGAAGTGTGAGTTGCTCCGGCCGGCCGATCTGACGCCAGCCCGTCTGTCCGCCAGCGCACACTGCAGGCGTTTTCGGCACTTGCCGGCGACGGGGCTTGGCCGCTGTCTCTGCGCGACCTGGCTAGGAGAATACGGCATGAGGACGACGCGCCGGTGCTCGCGACAGCGCTCAAGACGTTTGCGCAGGCATTGGAGGTGGGCTGGTATGGTGATCGACAGTGCTGACACGCAGGCTGGATCGCGCGAGGAGGACTCGGCGCGCCGACGAAAGCAGTTCGACTCGGTGTTCAGCGCCGCGGCGCGCCATTTGAACGCCGGCGAAGCTGTGCCCATCGTGCTGGCTGTCGCCAAGGTGCTCACGGCCATTGTACGCACGCTGCCGCGGATAGAGGTGGCCGAGGTGGAAGGGAAGTCGCCAGACGCCCTCATCGCACATGTGCTGGGCCAGGTGGAGGCGCTTCTCGCCGAGATTGTCGACAGGATAACGGCCAAGCCGAATGGCGCCAAGGGTGAGCTGTTCAGAACCTCAAGAATCTGACCCCAGCGTATCTTTACGACACCGCGATCCTCGCCATGGCGACGTACGAGATCGAGGGCATTATCAGCGGCCCTGTTGACCAGCTGCTCGAGTACCTCCGCTCCCTGCTCATCCCACCAGTGGACAAGGGCAAGGCCAAGGCGACGCGCTCACACTCGGCGTCGCACTCACGGTCGCACTCGCGGTCCATGTCGCGCACGTCGAGCCAGACGGTGGTGCCGACGCGGCCGGCGGAGTCACCCAATGACCGCATCGTGGTTCTGCGGTGCTTTGGGGTGCTTCCCCTCGCCGTGTGGCAGTCGGGCTTGGAGGAGAAGCACATGGCGGCGTTGATGGGTGGGGTTGACAGCTACGACGCGACTGTGCGGCAGGAGGTGAGATACGAATGCCCGGGCAAGCTGACGCACAGACTCTGCGGCTGCTGTGCCGTGCTGACCGTAACCTGCCATCACTGACCCTCGAGTCGCATCTCGAGGCGATACGCACTGGCAAGGGAGTTCCGCTTCCGGTTGATCTCGCGCCCGGCGCGACCCGGTCACACGCTCTGGCTGCAGGACGCATCGAGGCGGCTGGGCGTGCACTCGAAGCCGTGCAGATTATTGGCGAGGGCCTGAACCCCACAGCGCGGGGCACGCAGTTTGCCGAAGGCGTCGCCAAGATCACGCACGCGTTGCGGGCCGGCGGGGACAGCGATATCTGGCTCAAGGGGGTGCAGTCGGTGCTGGCTACGCTGCATGCGAGTGGGTTTCGCTGCTTGGCTAAACTAAACTGACAACCAGGCGACACCGAGTTCCGCAAGGCATTCATACTCGCCACGAGCGCCGAGCTCGCCCGCGACCCCGAGGACGCGACGACCGCGCTGCTGCTCACAACAGCAGCGTGCGAGCACCCGATTTCCGAGCCATTAGGCACGATCCAGGCGATTGTCGAGGCGCTGCCGAGCGCCCCGGCGTCGGTGCAGGAGCTGTCGGCGATCGCGCTGGTGCCGCTGCTTGCGTCTGCGCCGACGGCCGAGCAGCGCGAGGCGCTCGTGCCTGCCATCCTTGCGGGCCTGGAGACGCTCAAAGCGAGCGAGGTGAAGCACATCGCCAAGCGCGGGCGGCAGGTCGGCGTCATTGTCGAGCGGGATCTCGTCGACAAGGTGGTCTTCGCGTCCAAGTCGCGGTCGGTGAGTGCGCGCGAGAGACAGCAACTGACGCCAGCTCAACGACGTGCTCGATGCCATCATCGTGCTGTACACTGACGCAACGCGCCCCACACAGCCGGCGCCGCTGATCGACGAGGACGTGCACTGGGGCCGGCTGCAGTCGGCTACCGCGGCTGACAGCGCGCTGCGGTACGCGGCCTACCCCGAGCAGCAGCCGCGCGGGCGGTCGCGCCGCTCGCCGCGGCTGTCGCACGACCGCGGCGCCGAGCTGCACCGCAACAGCGGCGAGTGGCGCGCGATGGGGCGCAGCACGCTGGTCGAGCAGGACGAGGACGGCGCGGCGCTCGCGCTCGACGACCTCAGCATCTCGCGGCAGCGCGGCGTGGCGACGCCGACGGACCGTACCCCGCGCCTCCGGCCGCTCGACGACGGCGAGTTGTAACCCGCATCCATGCCACGCATATGCAGATAACTCTATGTTGTAACAGACTTATACAACCGTGATGTCTTGTCCTGTATGCCCGCTCCGCCCTCACGCCGGCTCGCTACCCGCCACCCTGCGGCCCTTGACCCACACGCTGGCAATGTCGCGGTCGTCGCCTGTGAAGAGCCACTTCTCAAACACGCTCTGCACGCCCTCGCCGTCGTCGACCCACATGCCGGGGCTGCGGGGCTTGACCCACAGCGCGTCGAACTGGCTCCCGGGGGCGAAGTTGCCGACGTCGTCGAGGCCGCAGAGGCTCGCGCCGCCAAGCGTTGCCATATGGAAGAGCTCGGGTACGCTCAGCCCGCGGGCCGCGAGCCCCTCGAACGCGAGGCCGCGGGACACGGTGCGCGCGTCGCGGATCTGCGGGAGGATGCCGAGGCTGCACCCGCCCGAGCAGTCTGACCCGAGCCCGACGCGAATCCCGTGCGACAGCATGTCGAGCACGCGCGCGGCGCCCGAGTTGAGGTTGGTGTTGGACCCGGGGCAGTGGGACACGCCGGCGCCGTGCGCCGCGATGACGTCGCGCTCCGCGTCGTCGAGGTGCACGGCGTGCGCGAGGATCGTGCGCGGCGTCAGCAGCCCGTGGGCCGCGTACACGCCCGCATAGGTTTTCGCCGCGGGGAACAGGCGGCGGATCTCGGCGATCTCGGACGTGTTTTCCGCCAGGTGCGTCTGGATCGGCAGGCTGCGTTCGGCGGCCAGCGCGCCGAGCGCGCTCAGCAGGTCGGGCGAGCAGGAGATCGCGAAGCGCGGCGTGAGGACTGGCCGGACGATGTCGGGGAGACCAGCGACGCGGGCCAGGAAGGCCTCGGTGCTCGCCATCGAGGCCGCGGTGCTCGCCTCCACGTAGTCGTCGGTGCAGAAGCGGTTCATCGAGCAGCGCCCGACGAGCGCGCGCTGCCCGTGCTCTGCGCACAGTTCTGCAAGGAGCACGCTCGCGTCGACGTGCAGCGTGCTGTAGTAGGCGGATGTCGTGGTGCCTGCTGCCAGCGTGCGCGTGATCACGCGCGAGAAGATGCGCCGCGCGAGGGCCAGGTCGGCGAAGCGCTTCTCGAGCGGGAAGGTGAGGGTTTGGAGCCAGGGCAGGAGCTCGAGGCTGCCGCCGAGGCCGTTGTTGGGGTACTGGGGTGCGTGCTGCGGTGTGTGTAGTGGGCGTTGGCGAGGGGGTGAGGGAGAAGCACATCGTCAGTACGTTTTGCTTCATGCGACCCCCGCCCGACCCACCGTATGCGTGTCAATGAGCCCGGGGCAAATAAACCCCTCGTCGACGTGCACGACGTCGGCGGTCACCCCGCGCGCGGCGAGCAGCGTCGGCACCTCGTCCCGCGCGACGTTGTCGTCGAGCGAGAGCACGCGGCCGTCGGAGACAACGAGCAGCGCGGACGGGAGGAACGCGAGCTGCGTGAGGGACAGGCTGTGGACCACGGGGCCGTGGTATGCTGGGGGAGCGGCGTCAGCGAGCTGCAAAGCGCCGCAAGAGAGGGGCACGTCGTCGCACTCAGAGAAACGTAGTTAGCATGCTGGCGTGTCCCCATCTTAAACGTCGGAGCCCCAGCAGTCTCATCATTGTGCAGTGCAGCGGAAGGGGGAGGACGACGTACCAGTGATTGTCGTGCTGCTAGTGCCGGCGTCGCCGCTGCCGTTGAGACCCGCGTTGTGTGTCATGGTGTGTAGAGCAACGCAGACATTGGGCGCGGCTGTCCTTGTTCTTGTCGCTGCTGTCGGTGTGTCCGCGTGGCCCGATATCGTCGGAGTTGCGGGATGGAGGGGAGATGGGAGGGAGTGAGTTTGTCACTGATAAGACGGCCGCGTGGGCCGAGATCCGAGCGGGTCGGGGGGCGGGGGGCGCCACGTGTAGCGGCGCGCCGCGCAGCGTGGTGCGTGTTGCGAGCAAGCATCCGCGAGTATAGAGCGTCCACTATGTACAGTACATGCACTGGCTGGCCCGCTCAGCGGGGTGTGGGCAGCAATGCATGCCAGCGCAGATGCATACGCTGTGTGCGTGGCGAGCGAGCAGACTAAGAGACCCCCGGGGCGGGCCGGCGGGCGGGCGGGCGGACCGCGGACGAACGCTCGCGGCGTCGCGTCGCACGGAGCAGACACGTTCGCTGCCACGCTCGCTCGCTCGGCCGGCATCCCATCCATCCGTCATCATGAGCTCAGCACCTCGCTCGACCGAGGCGCCGTGGTAGACGCTGCAGGCTGCTGACGCATTTACGCGTTCAGCCGAGCGAGGTGGCAGTGCCGAGACGCCGAGGCGGCGGCGGCGGCTGAACGACCCGGCTAACGCGCGAACGTAGCCGCCGCTGGCATTGGCATGTGGCATTCGCCGCCGTCACGGCCGTCACGGGCCTCTGGCCTCGCGCCTGCCATCTTCAACGTGCACCTCCCCGCCTCCCTCACACTCTGTTGGCGTCATCCAGCGTGCCAGCGTGCCATCATCGTGCAGCCAGCCGCATGCCCCGGCAAGCGAGACACCCTCTACCGCCCGAACCCCGCATCGCCGCCGGCGGTATATAACCGCACATCAACGGCGGCGGGTGCCTCTGTCTCTTCTCCACGGCTCCCCCTACCCATCCCCATTCCCCATGGCCAACATCTCGACGCTCCGCACCGCGCCGTCGCCGCGCGCCGCGAACGGCCGGAGCCGCGGCCTGGCCGCGCTGCTGACAGTCAGCGCGCAGCTCGGCGCAGCGTTCACCGCGCCCATCTGGGCGCTGACCTACCTGTTCACGCAGCCGCGCATCCCGTTCAAGATCTACCTCATGGCCAAGATCTTCCGCATCGCGACAACGATCAACCCGGGCCTCATTGCGCGCGAGAGTGCCGCCGAGGCAGCCGACGTGCCCGCCAAGCCGTTGATCCCGGCGAGCGCGGAGCAGTGGGCGAGTGTGACGCTTACCAAGGTGACCGCGCCGCTCGCGCCGGCCTTCCAGGACGCCGTGGCGAAGCCCGACGGCGTGGTCGCGCAGCCCGCGCCCGGGTTCATCCTCACGCCCAAGGACGCGGCGGGCAAGGGCAGCGACAAGGCCGCCAAGGGCGAGAAGATTGTGATTTACTTCCATGGAGGGTGGGTTGGCGCGCCGGCCGCAGCACATCCACGCCACGCCGCTGACATCCCCAGCGCCTATGTCATCGGCCACCCGCTCTGGACGCCCTTCGGCGTCAAACTCGCGCGCGACACCGGCGTGCGCGTCTACGCCGCGCAGTACCGCAAGGCGGTGGACCGCACATCCGCGTGGCCCGCGCCGCTGCTCGACGCGCTCGGCGCGTGGTCGTACGTGACGAGCGAGCTGGGCTTTGAGCCGTCCAACGTCGTGCTGGTCGGCGACAGCGCGGGCGGGCACCTCTCCCTCGCTGTCAGCTCGGCCCTCGGCGCGCAGGGCGCCAAGCAGCCCGGCGGGCTGGCCCTCTGCTCGCCCTGGACCGACTACACGGTCTCCTCAAACTCCTGGCGCACAAAGGGGTACGACTACCTCTCCGCCGCGTGGATCCGCAACTCGATCAGCTCGATCACGCGCTTCTACACGCCCGACGCGGTGCGCGGCCCGGTCCTCTCGCCTGCGCTGGCGCCGGCCGGCGCGTTCGCGCATCTCAAGGGCACGCCCGTGTTCCTGTCCGTCGGCACCGAGGAGACGCTCGAGGACGAGGTGCGCGCGCTCGCGCGCAACCTCCGCGGCGATGGCGCGGATGTCACCGTCTGGGACGACGAGGACGCGCTGCACGACGCCGCGGTGTTCGCGCCCGTCTTCGGCACCGAGGAGTCGTACCGCGGCTTCAAGGACGGCGTCCAGGCGACTCTTGACAAGCTTTAGCGGCGGGAGTGACAGCGGGGGACTGGGTCAGAAGCAGAGCAGATAGTTGTACCTGATGAACAAGTGTACCGTGGGCGGCGTGAGCACGACGTCTTCGCGTTCAGTTGCACACACTCTTCATGCCAGACACCGTGACATCATATGTGTATCTCGTCTATCTTATCCTCCTATGCTCAGGCAGCAGCAGCCGCAGTGCAATCTAGCACATGTCTCACGCGCGCGCCAGCTCCACCCTACGCCGCGGGCTTGTCCTCATAACCGTTGAACACGTACGCGTCCTCGGTCGTAGGCTGCGTCTTGTCGTGGATAACGGCAGCGAGCTGCTCGTACTCGGGGTCCTCCTCAATGTGCGTGAAGCGGCGGAGGGGCCACGTCGTGTTGGCAGCAGTCTCGTCCTTGCGCCGTTGCCTCTGCTCGTTCTGGGTGTGTGAGTGGGGTACGTCGCCAGCCTCGCATCCACCTCGGCGCTTACCTCAATAATCGACTTCTCCTTGCCCGCAGTCTCGTAGTCACCGCCGCGGATACCGTCGGCCACCTTCTGCCACAGCCGCCTGCTCTCCCACTCGCCCTGCTCCTCGATTGGCTTGACAACCACCTCCTGCTTGGGCACCGCGTCCGCGTCGTAGAACACGGGGCCCTTGGAGCCGCCAATGGTGGACACGCCCGTCCACTGGCCCTCGTACGTCTGGATGTGCTTGCTGCCGCGCGACAGCACGGCCTTGAACGAGTGCGCCTTGCCCGAGAAGTACCCCTTGCCCTTGTACTCGATGTGGGCAGAGTAGCCCGTGCTCGAGACAATGGCCGAGGACTCGGTGAGCTCAATGTAGGGCGAGCCCCAGATGATGCCCTCGATGCGGAGCTTGGCTGGGGGCGTGAGTGGGGGGAGTGGGTTGCAACACTTCCTACTCACGAAGCGTGATCAGGTACGTCTCCTCGCCGCCGGCCTTGAGCTGGACCTTGAGCAGCGCGTGGCCCGACTGCTTGACGTAAATCGAAGTGCCGGTGAACGACGTCTTCTGGCCGGAATGGCCCTGGAGGGCAACGCCTGCCTTCTTGTTCTCAATGTAGCTGTAGCGTGTCAGCGGGCTTAAATAATGCCTCGAGCACCAGCTCTAACGCACTAAGCAGTCTACGCCAGTCAGCATGCTATTTTTACGCGCACTCACAATAGGGGGGTGGTGCGAGACCTGCTCGACAATGAGGTCGGTCTCACCGCGGCCGTTGGTGTCGGGCCACTTGCCGTAGAAGAGCTCTCCGAGGACGGGGTTGAGGGGCTGGCGTCAGCCACGCGAGCAACACATGCACACACCTTCTTCTCCGAGCCCATCTTCTCGTTACGCGTCTGGGGGTGTGAGCTGAAACTTGTAGTGGCGCCATTGCTTGTGTGTGCTGTGCACGCGCCGTCCACCCCACCGAGCTGCGGGGCGGCGGCACGGCGGGCGGCCCCGCCCACAGCGCGTGCCGCGCGAGCCAGCGCCCGCCCTCGCGCAGCCCACTCACCACTCCCCACTCACAGTGTACTGTCCCTTGAGGGTCGCAATGAACCAGCGGAGGACGCGCTCCATGCGCTCCTCCTCGGTGCCGCCCTGCGAGATCTCGGCAAAGCGCTCGGGGTGCTCGCACCAGTACGCCGGGAACTCGGTGAGCGAGGTGGGCGAGAGGATGACTGGGGTGTGAGTGGGAGCTAGCGTCAGAGAACGTACAAGGTGGCGCAGTCATCGACGACAGGTCGCCCGTCATGTGGGCGAGCGACTTGATGAAGCTCGTCCATCCGGCCTTCTGGTCCTGGGGGACGTCGGCGCCTGCGGGGGTGGATGATCCCGAAGCACGGAGCGACGGCGTGCGCGACAGGGAGAGAGGGTACGATGTGTTTGTTGTTTCCGACGGCGTAGTGGGGACCGAGTGGGCGTGGGGGTGGTGGCCGCGTTTTGGTGCGCGAGACATGGTGTGGTGAGTGAGCGGTGTGTGGATAACAAGTGGGATGGGGTTGGGGGTTTGTGGGTGGGTCGACGAGGGGTTGTGGGTCGACGCGACGAGTCGAGTGGGGGTCAGGGGTCGAGCGAGCGAGGTGGTGCGAGCGAGAGTCGAGCGAAGAGGCCAGTGACGAGCAACAAGCAGAACGCAGTGTCAGCGGCAAGCGAGATGGTTGTGACGATCATGAAAGGACGCCGCCGATGGAATGCATTGCGGCCGAGCGAGCGAGCGGCCGAGGCCGACGCGCCGGCGCAGGCGGGCTAGACACCAGGCAGCTAGCAAGGGCTGGCGAGCAAGGCCGGCCGGCCGGCCGGCAGCTCGGCAGCCAGAGCACTCGTCGCCGCTTGCTGGCTGGCTGGCTGCTGGCGCCGCAGCGCCGCCGCGTCCCCAAAGGCCAAGCCGAGGCGCGCGACGAGGCGTGCTTGGCTCGGCCCCGGGAAGCACGACTGGCGCGCTCGCCGCACCACTGCGCCGCCGCCCGACGCAGCGCAACACCGCCTCCCTCCGGACCGGTCCGCCATGATGTTGATTGCACGCCGACGCACCTTCTTCCTTTGGAGTGTTGGACATTGTTGTGGTGGTGGGTGTGGTGGGGGGTGGGGCTGCTGCGGGCTGCGGGGTTTGTTGTGTGTGTTGTGCGAGTGGCGGCTACGTTGTCGTGGACGAGCTGCTGCTGCTGCGGCGACGGCGACGGCGACGGGGATGACGACGGCGACGGGGATGACGACGGCGACGACGAGAAGAGTAAACAGTAGCAAGAGGACGAGCATCCATCCATCCCCGCATAAAGCAGCCCTCCCACCCCACGAGATCGTTCCACTGCAGCCACTGGTGCACCCTGTTTCTCCTTGGTCCCGCCAGGTCCCAATCAAACACACGTCGCCGAAACCCGTCACTGAAACAAACACGGCGACGCGACGTGCTTTGCGCAATGCACATGCACGTCGCCGCGATGCATACCCTCGCCTCAATGGTGCGCCCTTCGACTACCGCCTTGCCACTGTTCAGCTTGAGCATTGCTGTCGTCGCCGCTGCTGCCCCCGCGCCCCCATCTCGCTGTCGCTGCCATTGCAGCCATCGCCGCACGTCCGTCTGCAACGTCAACACACCCGATTTGATCCCGCTGAAACGACCGACGTCATACAACGCGGGATCATACTCGCGTGGGGGAAATTACGTAAAAAGAACTCACTTGGCACACCGACCTCCAAGTGGCACGGTGCTGTAGGAGTTGGAGTGCGAGCTGCGAGACGAGGGCAGCGACAGCCATGCAGTCATGCGCAGGCGCGCAGTACCGCAGTCTGCTCCACACTGGTTCTTATCTGAGCCGCCAAAAGTATCTCTCGGCCTGGACGAGCATCTCGAGGCCCATGAGACCACACGCCAGCCCACGAGACCACACGCCAGCCCACGAGACCACACGCCGGCCCACGCCGCGCCGCACTGACGCAGCGTGGCGGCGACACGCCGTGCGTCCTGAGCACACGGCGTCGCCGTCCCCGCGCCCGGCGGCGCTGACTGACACCGGGCGGCTCCTGCTCAACTTTACCTCGCTACGCGCGACGCGACACGCGTTGTGTGCTGCTGCGGCTTGAGCAGCGGAGCCCACTGTGACGTCGAGCTCGGACACGGCGGCTTTCTCCGCTGCTCGGGCATCGGCCAGCGGCGTAGAACATTGGCGCGGCGTTGTAATGGCATTAGAAAAGATCTAATACCCTGCCACGTGTCGCAGTCGCCGCTTTAATACCCATTAGGGGTGCAATTCGGGCATTGCGATTCGGCCCGGGATTTCCGCCGCATCATTGCGCTCGACGCGGTCATCTCAAGCCGATGCTGCAGTGGTGCCAAGCGTCGTCTTTACGCATGTTTCTTGCTCTGATTGTACCCCGCAAGCCGTAGCCGCCGGCCTGCTCACGCCCCTGTTGCCGGTTGCCGTCGCTTCCTTCTACAGATCTGCTGTGCAGAACCAGCAGTCGTTGTCGTCGTCGTCGTCTCCACATAAACGTGCCAGCCACACGTTGGATCAACAACATCACTCCCACCCCCCACCATGTCAGGCCTCTTTGACAGCATCCCGGTGCTGCCTGCGCTCGTCGCGGCGCACCCCACCCTCGCCAAGACGCTCGGCGCCATCGCCCTCCTCGTCCTCGCCGCATACATCTACCTCTTCCCGTACCGCGAGTACACGCTCAGCTTCCGCAACCTCCAAGGCCCGCCCCGCACCTCGCTGGTATGGGGCAACCTCGGCGAGATCATCAAGGCCCCACCCTGCGGCAAGCACGACGAGTGGGTCGCAGAGTACGGCCACACGATCCGCTACACGATGATGTTTGGCGAGAACCGTATCGTCACCACCGACCCCGTGGCGCTCGGCTACATCCTCCAGCACTCGTACGAGTTCATCAAGCCGCCCCGCACCAACGAGTTCCTTGTTCGCATGCTCGGCAACGGTGTGCTCACGGCCGAGGGCGACGTCCACCGCCGTCAGCGCCGCGTGCTCAACCCCGCCTTCGGCCCCGCCGCCATCCGCGACATGAGCCCGGTGTTTTACGACAAGGCGTACGAGCTTCAGCGCAAGTTCAACACATTCATCGAGGACGAGGCGGCGGCCGACGCCGACGTGACGTCGCCCACGCCCGCAAAGGACGTCGACAGGGTGCCGGGCGCCCGCAAGATTGACATCATGCGCTACCTGGGCCAGACGACACTTGACGTGATCGGTGTGGCGGGCTTCAACTACGATTTCAAGACGCTCAGCGAGAGGCGCAACCCGCTCGCTGAGGCGTTCAACGAAATGTTCCAAAGCGGCACGAGGATCACGGCGTTGGGTATTCTGCAGAACTTTTTCCCCATCCTGGACTTTATCAAGACCAAGCAGACCCGCATCGTCAAGGCGTCCCGCGACGTCACCATCCGCATCGGCAACGAGATCGTCGACGAGAAGAAGACGGCCATCAAGGAGCTCGGCACGGTCGAGAAGGACTCGGACCTGGGCAAGGACCTGCTCGGCCGTCTGATGAAGGCCAACATGGCGCCCGACCTCCGCGTGGACCAGAAGCTCACCGACGCCGAGGTGCTGGCGCAGATCACGACGTTCATGCTGGCCGGCAACGAGACGACGTCGACGGCGCTCACGTGGTGCCTGTACCGCCTGGCGCAGTACCAGCACTACCAGGACCGGCTGCGCGACGAGATCCGCGCCGTGGGCGAGGAGCAGCCGAGCGAGGCGGTGGTCAATGCGCTGCCGTTCCTCGACAAGGTTGTGCACGAGAGCCTGCGTCTCGACTCGCCAGTGCCGGGTACTATTCGCATGGCTAACGAGGACATGGTCGTGCCGTTCGGCACGCCGCTGCAGGGCCGCGACGGCAAGATGATCGACAGTGTGTTGGTGAAGAAGGGTGTGCATATCTTCTTGCGTGAGTAGTGTGCTGTGAGATGAGTAAGCCTGACGCCCCAGCCATCCTCACCACCAACCACTCGGCCGACATCTGGGGCGCCGACGCGGCAGAGTTCAACCCGGACCGGTACTCGCGCGAGGGTATCCCCAAGGAGCAGATCCCGGGCGTGACGTACGGCAACCTGCTGACGTTTATCGGCGGCGCGCGCAACTGCATCGGGTACCGGTTTGCGCTGGCCGAGATGAAGGTTATTCTCTATGTCTTGATCCGGTCGTTCAAGTTTGACCTGCTCAACTCGAACCCGGAGTATGAGAAGAAGGCTCAGTGAGTGCGCGAGCGAGGGCCGCAGGCCCGAGCGGCGTTGTGTCAAGCCGTAACTGACCAAGCCCCCAGGATCGTCATGCGCCCACGCGTCGTCGGCGAGGAGGACGCCGGACTGCAGATGCCGCTGCTCGTCAGCGTCGCGGAGTAGGCGGCGGAGAGGCGGGCGCGGGGTGAGGCGCCGGCGAAGCCAAGACCCGAGACGAGACCCGAACCCCTGCTCATGCGCGGCCCAGCGCGCGCTTGTACATCCATACTATCCGTGATTGATGGACATTTGTATCGGAAGCGTGGCGGCACGCCGCTGGGGCGTTCGGAATAAGGGTAAGGCACAATCAGGCGAGCGGCGTGTTCGGAATGGCGACGTGCGGCGGCCTCGGTCTGACGGCGTCGAGAGCAGGGCGCAGGGCGTAGAGACCGAGCTGAGCTCGGCGTGCACTGCGCGCGGCGTGGGATATCGTACTTGGCGCGGGACGGTGAAGCCAGAGCCGTAGCGCATGCCCCGAAAATGTGATTTGGTGGCGCGAGATGAGGTCAGCGGGCTACCAGCCAGCCAGCCTAGCGGCCCACAGGAAGGGATATATACCAGCGTCGGAGCCAGCAGCCGAGCAACAACAATACACCAACCATGCCCTTCACGCCGCTCGAAACGCTGGCCGGCGGCGCGCTGCTGCACCTCTCGACGTCGTCGCTGCTGTCCGCCACGGGCCGCGTGTTCGGCATCAGCGGCGTGCTGGACGGCGCGCTGCTAGGCGACGGCGCGGGCTGGCGGCGGGCCCTGGTCGCGGGCCTCGTCGCCGGCCCGCTCGTCGCTGCCGCCACTGGCCTGAGTGCGATCGCGGCCGTGCCGTCCTCCGGCGCGGCGCTGTGGGCCGAGCTCGGGCTCGCGCGCCTCGCGGCCGCCGGGCTGCTCGTCGGCTTTGGCAGCCGCGTGAGTTGACTTGCTGGGATGTGCTGACACCCCAGCTCGGATCAGGATGCACAAGCGGCCACTTCCTGTGCGGCGCGTCGCGCCTCGCGCCGCGCAGCCTGCTCGCCACGGCGGTGTTTTTCTCCGCCGCGGTCGTGACGGCGCGCGTGCTCCCCGCGCCGATTGGCGAGCTGCCCGGCGTGGATGCCAGCGCCGCCGTCTTCCCGGCGTGGTGGCATGTGCCTGCGCTCGCTGCGCTCGTCGCCGGCGTCGCGTGGGCGAACGCGCGGGTCACAGCCGCCGTGCTTGCCGCTGGGGATGGCGAGAGCAAGCCCGCGCCGCCGGAGAAAGCGACCGACGCGGACGGTAACCCCGTCGTACCCGCGCCCCCCGCCCCGCCCCCCACGCCCCACACGTACACCGCGACCCAGCTCGCGCCGTACGCGCTCTCCGGGCTGACCTTCTCCCTCGGCCTGATACTCAGCGGCATGGTCTCCCCGCTCAAAGTCATCGGCTTCCTGCGCTTCCCGCCCCCGCTGAGCCAGTGGGACCCGTCGCTCGCGCTCGTGTTCCTCGGCGGCGTCGTCCCGAACGCGGTGCACTGGGCCAGCGTGGTGCGCGCGCCCACGCTGCCGTGGGAGAGCTGGCGCGTGCCGAGCCGCACGGACATCGACTGGCGTCTGGTGGCCGGCAGCGCGCTGTTCGGCGTCGGGTGGGGCCTCGCGGGCGTGTGTCCCGGCCCTGCGGTGGTCGCGGGCGGCCAGCTGTCGCTCAACTTGCTGTCAGCGGTGTACGCCGAGGGTACCGACGCACTGTTTGGCGCTGACGGCCGCGCGCTGCTTGGCTGGGCGGCGTTCGCGGACCTGCTCGTCATCGGCATGGCGGCGGCCAAGGGGCTCGACTCGGTGCTCGCGGCCCTCGGCCCGCACGTCCATCCCAAGCGGTCCGACGAGCGGGAGGCCGACCCCAAGGCCGACCACTAGGATGGTGTTGTGACGAAGGATGTAGGCTTGACGACGATCGTACTCTAGAGCTTGTGTATGTATCTCTGCGGCTTGGACAATGTGTATCTCTCGGTCGGACAAACAACAATACATGGACAAAGTCGATCTATACTTTACTTAAACTCCTCCTTTTTCTCCTACTCAAAGTCGATGATGACCTTGCCCTTGGACCTTCCACTCTCGAGCTTCTCGTACGCCTTCTCGTACTCGGCAAGCTTGAAGCGCGAGTCGATAACGACATCCAGCTTGCCCTCGGCCACGAGGTCGGACAGCAGCTGGAGCTCCTTGCCGTCGGGGCGCATGAAGAAGAACTCGTAGTCGATCTCCTTGGCCTTGGCCGCGTTGATGGTCGCGCGCGACGTCCACCCGACGGCGGTGGACACGATCCAGTTCTTCCACCACGGCAGGCCGGCGGCCTCGAAGATGTTGGGCGTGGGCGGGCCCGACACAGTCAACACACGCCCGCCCTTCTTGACGGCCGCGAACGTCTCCTGCATCTCTTCGTCGGTGTGCGCGGCGAGGTCGAACACCTTGTCGAACGTCGGGCCGAGCGACGACAGCTTGGTCTCGCGGTAGTTGATGACCTCGTCCGCGCCCGCCTTCTTGACGTAGCTCTCGCCGGCCGGCGAGGCCGTGGTCGCGACCGTCGCGCCGCGCAGCTTGGCGAGCTGGATGGCGAGCAGGCCAACGCCGCCCGCGCCAGCAGTGATAAGCACGTGGTCGCCCTTCTTGACGTCGAGCCTGTTGAGCGCCTGGTACGCGGTGAGCCCCGCGAGCGGGAGGCCGGCCGCGTCGACGAGCGGGACGTTGGCCGGCGCGCGCGCAATAAGCGAGCTGTCGATGGCTGCGTACTCGGCAAACGCGTCGAGCCTAGACTTGTCGCTGCGCGCGATGATCTTGTCGCCGACAGCGAACGAGGTCACGCCGTCGCCGACGGCCGTAACGACGCCCGAGAACTCGTTACCCGCAATCTGGGGGAACTGGTACGCGTAAATCTGCTTGAACTTGCCGCTGCGCTGCAGCGCGTCGACGGGGTTGAGGCCGCCGCCGGCGACCTTGACGAGCACCTCGCCGGCCTTGGCGGTTGGCACGGGCAGCGACAGGAGCTTGGTGACGTTCGGGCCGCCGTAGGCCGTGTACGCGATCGCCTGCATCGTGGTCATTGTGTCGTGGTTGGGTGGGGGTGGATCGAGCCGTGGCGTGGTCGGGTTTCGTCGAGTGGCGAGCGGGTTGGTTGCTTGGTGCAGGCTGGCTTTTGTTGTGGGAAGATGATGCACACCTCGTCACGCGCCGATACGTGCTTTATACGCTCTGCGGCAGCTCCGACGGCGCAACGCAGAAATTACCAGCAGCATCATCAACAGCATCCATGTCGTCACCGTGTCATTCATCGGCGTCTAGAGCCCGCGCGCGCCGCAGGCAGCCCGCCCGCCGCTGCCCCCGCGCCTCGCTTAATCTCCGCGGGGACGAACACCGAGGCTGCGACCGAGCAAAGATCAGCGCCTGAGTAAGTCGGCCTGCCGAGTGCAACCTCGGCGCCGATCCTGCACGCGCGAGTCATGCACGCGACTCATCGGCGCCCTGCGATCGCACCCGATCGCCAGGCAGGCGTGATGCGTTATCCGGACGTGTCGAGATACCCGGGGCACCTCGGTGTGAATCAGCAGGCGTCGCAGCTGTCGCCGATGGCTTGGCCGATTGCTCACTTCCTCGGTGGGCCGTGGGTCGGGCCGAGCCTGTGGGCATGACTTGGGTTGCTGCGCTCACGTTTATCAGGCCACTCGAAGGTGCGAGGCGTGATGGGGTGTGTTGGAGTGACATGGACGCCGGGAGGTCTAGGAAGAGAGGCATGGCGCGGGGTCAGGCCAGTCCGCCCAGTTGGTCAAACTCCCCTTCCCAATCTCCTCTCGGGCGGCTCCTCCAACCAGGACAATCTCGTCTGGCTGGACAGATGCACAAACAGAGCGCCGACCAGGCAGCTACCCGTCATCCAAGACGCTTGAGCAGCAGCGCTGAATGGCGAAGTACCTGCGCCGACCTCGCTGCGAGTTTCAGCGGATCCGACGAGATAGGCCGCGTCAGTGGTGCATCACATGGTGCAGGCCGGCTGTGGCGCCGCGGGGGGTGTATGCAGCATGACTCTATTTATTTCCCTGCTGCAGTCGGCAGCAGTCGGCAGCGCAAGCCAGATAGCAGCCCCAGACGACAATGCGCACGCTCCCAGTGCTCGTGCTCGCACTCGCAGCCGGCGCCTCGGCGCTCGTCCTCCCCGACGCGCAGGACGCCCTGCGCGCCGCCCTCGCCTGGGTGCAGCAGCCAGAGCAGGCAGCCCTGCCGGGCTTCTGCACCGTCCATTCCAACGGGCACGACGACACGCAGGCGCTGGCCGACATCCCGGCGCGGTGCGGCAAGAACGGCATTATCAGCCTCCCGAGCAAGGAGTAGTGGGTTGGCGGCGTGGAGTTGTGCTGATTCTGTAGCACCATCACCAAGCCCGTGACCCTCACCCTGTCAAACGGATACCTCTCACTCTCTGGCTGGATCACGTACACCGGCCCGCTGGAGGCCGGGGACGCAGCGCTCACACTCGCGGGGAGCAACCTCGCCCTCACGGCCAAGGAGGGCGGCGTGCGCGTCGCGCGCGACGACGCAGAGGGGTATGCGCTCTCGCTGCGCGCGTCCAACTCGGCCGTGACGGGCTTTGGCGTGGAGTCGTCTGGCCGGTGAGTCGGCGCAGACCCAGCATCCACGCCGCGCGCTGACACGCCCCCAGCGGCATCCTGATAGCCGACACGGCCAACACCGACCTCACGCGCGCGAGCGTCACAGCCAGCACCGGCGTCGTCGTCGCCCGCGCGCGCAATATCGCGGTCACGAAGCTCGCCTACCGCGGCACGGGCGATTGCGTGTCCGTGCAGGGCGGGACGGCGAACGTCGCGGTGGGAGACTCCGAGTGCGCCGGCGCGGGCGTGGCGATCGGGCCAGTCGACGCGGGAGACGACGAGGTGGCCATCCACAACGTCGCGCTCGGCGGCGTGCGCGTGCTCCCGCTCGACGGCGCAGCCCCCGCCGCGGGCGTGCTCTTCCGCGTGCCGGCCGAGGCGCGCGGCCGCGCGGCCAACATCTCCATCGGCGGCCTGCACGTGCAGGAGGTCGGCGTGGCTGTCGCCCTCCGCGCCGAGAGCGACGCCGCGCCGTTCAGCTTCCATCACGTCAACGTCACCGATGTGTCGGGCACCGCGGGCGCGAGGCGCGTCGTCGAGCTCCACTGCGCCCCCGCGGCGCCGTGCCATCACTGGCGGTTCAAGCGCGTCGAGGTCGACGTCGAGGAGGCGAGGGAGAACTATGTGTGTGACAATGTGCCGGGGCTACACGTGCACCACGGTGCTTGGGACTGTCTCCCGAGTAAGTAGTGAGACTGAGCCTACGAGGGGGATGAGAGAAGGATTCACTGTGTCGCGCGCAGCCACGTTAGTAATCTCGATGCAGACATTAAACAGGATACAACAGCACTCCTCTCTTCTCGTTACTCGTCCAAGTGTCCGGCGATCCAGGCGTGCTCCGGAACGCTGGTCAGCGGCATCCGCTCGTCGGGCCTGAGGCGCAAGAGCTGTCGTCAGCGCGCACCCAGACTCGCACCCACCGCCATGATGAAGTCCTGCGCCTCGGGGGACACATGCGAGGGGAACTTGACGTCGCATTTACATATCCGCATGTGGACGACTGCGGTGGGTGTCAGCGCGCTCCCAGCTCTCAGACCCACGTCTCGGTCCACCGCGCGTGTCGGCCTCGAACGGTTCGCGCCCAACGACAAGCTCGTACGTCAGCACGCCGAGCGCCTGGGCGTCAGCGGAGTCTCTGGCAGCCCACGCACCCAGATGTCAATGGCTCGTCCGTGCGGCTGCCCGAGCACCATCTCGGGCGACACGTAGCTCAATGTCCCGCAGAGCGTGCGCTGGCTGGGAGGTCAGTACCGGTCGGTCACGTCGCACCCCACCTCCCGTGCGGAGAGTACACGCTCCAGCCGAAATCGCCGACCTTGATCTCGCCGTCCATCCCGAGCAGCAGGTTCTCGGGCTTGATGTCCCGGTGGATGACGTTCTTGGCGTGCAGGTACGCGAGGGCGGCGGCGACCTGCGCGACGATCTGGCGGCGGTGTGAGGGAGACACTGTGAGGCAACGACGCTGGGACACACCTTCGCGGCCCTCCGCTCGCTGAACCGCCCGCGCTTCGCGAGCTGCTTGTACAGCTCGCCCTGGCCTGCAAACTCCATCATGAGGTACAGGTTTTGGTGGTCCGAGAAGTAGTCGTACAGGCGGATGATGTTGGGGTGTCTGTGTGTGTCGGTTAGCGGTGCCGCACCCACAGAAGTCACGCCCCGCTCACCTCAACTCGGACATGATCTCAATCTCGCGCATGACCTGCCGCTCGACGACCGCGTCGCCCTCCACCGCCTTGCGGTCGAGACACTTCAAGGCGACGATGAATCCCTGCGCCTTGTGCTTCGCGAGGTACACCTTGCCAAAGTGGCCCTTGCCCAGCGGCCGGCCGATCTCAAAGTCGCGCAGAGAGCGGCTGGAGGGGCTGGCGCGGCTCGAGCTGCCGAGCGGGGCCGGCGTGCCCCTGACTGGGCTGAGCAGCGCTCTGGGGGTTACCGAGCCGCGACAACAGATCGCACTTACTCTACCCTGCTGTCGTCGTCGTCAATGTCCATCAAGTGCGGGCGGGAGGTCGATAGAGTCGCAGGAGAACAGTGTGACGGGGCGGTTGTTGTTGTTGTCCGAGCGGGAAGATCAGGCGCGTCAGTCCGACCACGTGTGGCCACGTGGTCGGGGAGCGATGAAGTGCACTTGACCTTAAGACGACACTTCCAACGTCAGAACGCCGGCAGCCGCGGCAGATGCATGTCGAGCACGCTGTCTGCGAACGCAGTCGACCACGTGAAGAGCCAAGGCACACGCATTCCTACCCCGGGTGTCGACGGAGGGCTCGGACGCCAGACGCGCGCGACGACAAGACACTTGGCGGTGGGCTCCGCCGCCGCGCCACCCGCCCCCGTCACCCGCGCCGCCTGCCGACCGGCACCCCGCAGCGACGACCACGCTGTTCCTGCTGTGCTCCGGCGTCGGCGTGACTTGTGGAGCGTC
The DNA here is from genome assembly GCA_008065275.1 of Vanrija humicola. Lineage (NCBI taxonomy): Eukaryota > Fungi > Basidiomycota > Tremellomycetes > Trichosporonales > Trichosporonaceae > Vanrija > Vanrija humicola. The sequence goes on from QKWK01000016.1 coordinate 209,053, forward strand.
CCGAATACCTGGTCGACGACCCGAAGTCGGCCTGAGGACACCTGGGAGCGACACCCACGGTCCAACGTCATGATGACGCAAAGGTATGCTGCGGCCCCCCTGCTCCACATCTCCAAGTGGCTGCGACCGGCTTGCAGAGGCCGTTGTTTTTCGATGCGCAGACACGACAGAGACGTACATATAGGTGGTGAGGATGCATCTGTGCCGCGCCAGCACATCACAAAGCCACGACCATGTCTATGCCCGCGACGTACCCTCCCCAGCAGCCCACGATCGACCAGCAGCCGGCCGCCGCCAGGCGAATGGGTGCGTCGGGTGTCGTCCGCGTGTGTGGCAGTACTGACAGTCGCAGACCCCGCCAACCCGCCGGTGGACAAGACGACCGAGGAGCTCCTCCGCCTGCGCGGCGGCAGCTGCGGCATCTCGTTCTGCAACCCCTGCGCGATCAAGTGCCTCGGCTTTGGCTTCTCGTGTCCCCGCCCTTGCAACATCGAGTGCTGCTGTGTCACATGTGGCGAGCGGGGGTGAGTGTGGCGCGCTGCGGCGGGGAAGATACTGACGACGCAGCTTGTGAGAAGAGCGGCCGCTCGAGGCGATGATGGTTGTAACGTCGATCTTAATGACAGCACTGTCGCTTTGCAGAGAAATGTATATTGTCTAGCAGACAGACGTGTGCTCGGGTCAGAGTTCATCAGTCGTGGCGCACGCGTGGCCTTGATTGCCATGGCAATCGACCTCCTCGAGGACCCTTTCCCCCGCTACACTCGCACTCCCGCTGCCGACGCCCGTCGCACTCAAATCTAATCTACATGCCTGTCGGATGCCAGTGCGATGGTACAATAATGCTGCTGCCGCCCCACCGCACCCACTAGCGCTTGAACAGCGTGATGATGTCCTCGTCCTCGAGGATGTGGTCCAGACCGACCTTCTGACCAGCCGCGTGCTTGGCCGACTTGCCGTAGACCATGGCGTACTTGAACTGCTTCTTGATCTCCTTGTGGATCGCGTCACAGAAGTTGCCGACGTTGGACCGTCCTCGGCGCAGCACGACAGGCATGGTGAAGTCGGGAGCACGGCCCTTGGGCTTGGTGTAGACGCGCACCAGCTCGAGGCGGTTCCACGTCTCCTCGAGCAGCTCGTCAATGTTGAGCCAGGTTGCCGACGAGATGGGGACCGAGTTGGGGACTAGAGGGTTAGTGCAATGCTCGTCAGGCCTGTCCGCGCAACATACTCTTGTACCTGCGATGTCAGAATGTGCTCAATAACCACTACCGCGCCACTCACAGAAGATCCAATTCCTCAATCGAAATAGCGTCGATCTTGTTGAGCACGTAGATGCACGGCACGTACATGCGGTTGCCCTCAACCACGTCGATAAAGTCCTCGATCGTGCAGTCGGGCTCGTGGATAGTGACCGAGCACGACGTCATGCGGTACTCTGACAGCACGGCCTTGATCTCCTGCGCGTCGATCTTGGTGAGGGGGACCGTGTTGGTGATGGCGATACCACCCGTCTCCTTCTTCTTGACGATGATGTTGGGCGGCTTCTTGTTCAAGCGGATACCGAAGCCCTCGAGTTCGTTCTGCAGGATGGCCAAGTCGTTGAGCGGCTTGAGCACGTCGAGCACAATGTAGATGAGGTTGCAGGTACGCGCGACGGCAATAACCTGCTTACCACGACCCTTGCCGTCCTTGGCACCCTGGATAATACCGGGCAAGTCGAGAATCTGGAGACGCGCGCCGTTGTACATCATTGTGCCGGGGACGGTCGTGAGGGTCGTGAACTCGTACGAGGCGGCCTCGGAGTGGGTGCCCGTGAGCTTGGACATGAGGGTGGATTTTCCCTGCGGGGGGTGTAAGCATGCGTCCCCGTTTGAGGGACAGCCCAGAGGGCTCGCCGCTGCCGCAGTACTCACAACAGACGGGAAGCCGACGAATCCCACACTGGCCACACCTGTGCGTGCTACGTCGAAACCAATGCCGGGGCCACCACCACCTCCTCCAGGAGGGTTGATAAGCTCACGACGGAGCTTGGCGAGCTTGGCTAAGAAGTGTGAGCAATACTGTGGGGTACGAGGGAGCGCCGGTCGGTGACGTTCATCGGCCGCCGTCCAGTTCCTCCTCACCCTTGAGCTGTCCGAGATGGTACCTGTGGTGTCAGTCCAGCTGATAGCGGCGGAACAACACCAGCTCACTCAGTCGCCTTGTTCTTCTGCGTCTTGGCCATCTCATCCTCGATATCCTTGATCTGCAGCGGCGTTAGCACGCGCCGCGCTGGCACACGACCGCGGAGCCGACCTTTTGCGCCGTCGTCATGGTTGCGGTGTTGCCTTGTGGGTCGTGTTCCTTGCTGTTGTAGGTTCCTCTGGATCACGCTGTTCCAGGTGCGTTTCGTTTTGTGCGTCGAGCGCGAGGTGTTGTGGTCTAGTCGAGCTGTGAGCTGCAAGAGATGTGTGATGGAGTCCTGTCTTGGCTCGTCAAAGAAGTCGAAAGAGACGGTGAGCGGTGGGTTTTGCGGCAGTCTGAAAATCCCACGTCATTAATTTTCCCACGTGGTCGTTATCACTCGCCCCGCCGCTCTCCACTCCCCGCCAAGTCGCAGTAAGAGAGCGGCAACTCGCAATCCTTTCAACCATCCCACTCAATCACTCAACTTTCTCTTCTCACTCGCATTTATCACCTGTAACATCACCTGGTCGACGCAGAGGACAGCGCTAGAGGCGCATAGACGTACAGCGCACTCGCCTTACCGAGCCAGCGACCCCCTCGAGACCCCCAACCCCTCCCAACCCACTAGTCTTGCCAAACAGGGCAACTCGTAACCGTCTGCGACCGCTGCGCAAACACCACCACAATGGCCCACCCGCTCACCCAGCACCCGCCAAACATGATCGGGTTCGGCGCCCCGGCCACCATGAGCCCGCTCGGCTTCGGCTTCGGCCAGCCAGCACACTTGGTGGCGGCAAGATCACCTGGCTTCGGTGGCGCGGCCAGCGGCAACGGCTTCGGGTCACCAGGCCCGTCGTCGACCGGCTCGCCCCTAAAGCCGTTCCCCGTCAACACGCGCCTCGCGCCCGCACGTCTCAATGGCTCGGTGTCTGCTCCGCCCTCGCCATCACCCCACTCGCCCCATCACCACCACCACAACCACCTCCACTCGACGGCACAGAAACGCACACGCCGCACGTCGTCCCTGTCGCCCTCGCCCTCGAGCTCGCCAAGCCCGCTCGGGTCCCCTCGACTGACACTACGCCGGCGTCACATCGAGGACGACGATGAGATCGAAGAGAGGTCGGAGCGCCGAATGGCCAAAGTCAAGCGTGTGAGGAAGGAGGCGCAGGAGAGCGTGCAGGAGGATAAGCCCGATGTGGGGCTTCTGCTTGGTGAGTCCGCAGCAGGCTGGGTGGTGGCCGTCGGCGTGTCACTGTGCAGCGACATGATGCGCACGCCTTGACTTCGCTACGCTCCCATCAATGTCACTCTCTCGCCCTTGACTAACACCCGCAGCATCCATGCCCCCGACATCGCACCTGCCGATCCTTCTCGAGCTCCTGCAAGAGAACCCGGCCCTCGCTCCCCGCGTGCTCCGCAGCATGCCCACACCCCCGCTCTCCAACGTTCTCGAGACGCTCGAGCGCATCGTTTCCAAAATCGGCAAGGCTGCAGGGTCCTGGGAGCCGCAGTCCGGATACGTTGCGACCCGGCGGTGGAACAGGGCCGGCGAGCACGTTCAGGCATGGACCAAGAGCGCGAGCACGTACCTGAAATTCTTCACGACAAGCAACTCGACGTCGACGCCAACCGAGCCGCAGACAATCTACCACCTGCTGCACGCACTCACGACGACGATTGTGCAGATTCTGGCCATCGTCCCGGCTGGTCCGCCTCCCAACGCCAAGGAGTTTCTCGACCTCGCCAACAGCGTGCTGTCAGCATGGTCTGACTGGGTCTCGGCGCTCAGCGACGAGGTCAACCAGCGCGGTGGCATGTTCCCGCAGTCGACGGTGCAGAACTGGGCTGACGGCATTGCCGCGCTCGCTGCAGAGACGCTGTCTGTGACGGCAGCCGCTGCGCCAGTCTTCTCGTCGTGGTCAACGCCAATGCCGCTCCCGAGCGCACCGGCTGAGCCGAACCCGTACATTGAGGGGTTCAAGATTGCTCTGCAGCCGCTCCGTGAGCGGTTTGTCAACGAGCTTGGCTGGCTCGTTGCGAGGTAGACGGAGGCCGACGCCGACGAGAACGGACGCCGACGAGTGCCCACCATCAATCGCCGCCGACATGACGATGCTGGCAGGCGCCAGCCCCCTCTAGCCCCCACCATGCTCCCCTTGCAGCTTGTTCCATGACCTCCACGCACACTTAGTAGAAATCAATGTTCCCGGGTGCAAGCCACCCGCGGCAGCCTCCGCCTTCCTCCCTGTTGTGATTATCCCACTGCGCGCGCCGCGCGCTCCTCCATACGCATCTTTCGTCTCATTCAGGCCCACTCTCATGTTTAATAAACAGTCCATGTCATGCATCCAGTCGAGTCGGTGCGCCTGTTAGCGCTCGTTTGTGTTGCTCGGCCGACCCGTTCGGCGAGTGGAATGGCCGCCGCGGCTGCCGTGTTGCACCAACTGATCAATCCCCACTCGCCCACCGCCGATTGCAACATCCATCTTGCACATCCCATCATCCGCATACCCGCCGCATCCAGCCAGCGATCCAGCGACGACCACGGCCCTCCCAGCGACATCATGGCCCGCCCATCCTGGCACACCGACGACGTGGGTGCTTGCATCCAGCAGTGCTGACCTCGCCTGCAGGCGGTGCCGCCGGCGGCCAAGCGCCAGAAACTCTTCCGCGCCTGCGCGGCGTGCGTGTCGTCCAAGACGCGCTGCGAGGACGTCACGCCAGAGGGGTGCAGCCTCTGCCGGCGGCGCGGCAAGCCGTGCTCGCTGTCGGGCGTGGCCGCCGCGGTCGTGGAGCAGGCGGCGGTCGGGATGAGCTCGAGCCATTCGCAGCTGCCCAGCCCGTCGGCGCCGCCCCCGCACCCGGCGGCCCAGCACCGCTCGAGCTCGGGCAGCGTGTCGTGGGCGTCGCCGTCTGCCGCTGGGCCCAGCACGGCGCGCGCGTTGCCGCCGACAGGCGGCGTCGCGACCTCCCCGCTGCATGTGCACGCGCACCCGAGCCCGTCGGAAGTCGACGAGCTGCGCGGGCGCGTCGCGGACGCCGAGCGCCGCGTCGCGCGCACGGAGGCCGCGCTTGCCGAGCTCGAGGCGAGAGTCAAGGCCGGCGCTGGGGCTGACGCCGGCGCTGACTCAGGCGCGCGCACTCGCGACGTTTACCGAAGGCCGAATGGCAGCGCTCCCCCCGACGACGCCGGCTTTGTTGACATGCCTCGTGAAGGACCGTTCCGGCTCGCGACGTCGTCGCTGCTCATCCCGCTCGATGAGACTATTTTCTCCGTGTCCGCGACGCGCGCGTACCCCAACCCCGTGGACCGCGGGGTGACCTCCCACTCGACGGTCGAGCTCGCCTGGCACGGGTTCAAGGCCAAGATCAGCGCCCTGCTGCCCCTCCCGCCGTTTCTGGCCGTGTCGACCCCGGTGCCGGCGCATGGATTCGTCGTGACGGCCGCATTGCACCACGTTCCCTCTGCGCACTCGCCGGGCCTGGCACAGCTGACGGCCGAGTGCCTCCTCATGGCCATGTCGGGCAACGCGAGCGTCGATGTCGTGCTGGCGTTGCTCATCCTCAGCCTGGCGCCCGAGCGACCGGACGACGAGGAGAAAGACGACAAGAGCAATCGTGCGCCCCGGCCGCCGTCACCGTACCGCCTGATATCGCTCGCCTACAGCATGGGCCAGAACCTCGGCCTCGAGAGTGCCGCCGAGGCCGCGCTCCGGCGCGGGGCCGAACTCAACCACGAGAGCTGGAACGAGAGCCTGTGGCGGCTCCAGCTGTGGGCTGCCGTCGTCAACCGGTATGCGCTCCTCAGCATGATGTACGGGCAGACGATTCCCCCGGCCCTCGTTGCGCCCCGCCTGCCCCCGCTGGCGCGCGACAGCGTCGAGGCGTGCAATCGCCACCTGCGCGCCGAGGCGCGGCTGATCGAGATCTTCCGCCCCGTTGCTGTGCTCCTGTGCTCGCTCGAGCACCGGGACGACGAGTACGACATCCCGTCGGTCAACGAGCTCCATGACACCAGCCGCTCGGCGTTTGACCAGGCGGACGTGTTCATCAGAAACGGGCAGCCGCGTAAGTCGTCGTCGCTGTCGCCCAGCTCACACCCACCAGCATCGCTGTGCAACGATGCAAAGTGCATCGAGTTTGCGCTCTGCCTGCGCATGGGCTCGCTGACCTTCTGGATCCCGTCGCCGTTACGCGACGCGCGCGAGGCCGTGCTCCGCTGTCTAAACGGCTTTGGACAGACGATGCGGTCGATGCTCGACGTCATGCTCGGCCCCGGCGGGCTCGAGCCTACCCATCTGCCCGCGTACGCCGTACACTTGCTGTCAACGGCGCAGCTGTGCTTCCGCCGTGCCGTGCGCTACGTCCTCACGGCATACCCGCAGGCCAACCCGCCTCTGATCGAGGTCAGCCGGCTCGAGCAGGCCGAGCAGATGCTGCGCACGCTCGGGGCGTCGCCGCGCTTCCTCTTCACCCACGCCAAGCCGATGGGCAACCTCAACACGGCGCCGAGTACCGACGCCGTCGCCAACGGCGACCCGGCCGGCGCGCCGGGAACCGCCCTGTTCGACTTTGACATCATGAACTGGGACCTCAGCTTCCTGTACCCCGACATGTCGGCGGCTGCGACGTTCCCGATGCAGATGTAGTAGCTGTGAGCCACGCAGGATAGGTTTGACAACTTGGGTCAGAGTGGTTAGCTTGTATATTTGCGCGATGGACGTTATCGGGCTTTTCTGCCGCTCGGTGAGAAACAACAATGCGTATTCCTATCTACGGTATCGCGTCTACACTAACCCGCCGTCTCTACTCTCCCTGCCTACACCTTGACCTCGGCGATGAGGGGCTGGCCGGTCACGCCGGCGATCGCGTTGCTGACGCACAGGTCGGCCATGGCATTGCGCGTGTCGTAGTCTGCCGAGCCCATGTGGGGGATGACGACACACTTGGGGTGCTTGACCAGCGGGTGGTCGGCGTACACCTTTGGCTCGCCGGTGATGACATCCAGGCCGGCGCCGAAGATCTCGCCGGCGTCGAGCGCGGCGGCGAGGTCCTCCGAGTTGACGATGGGTCCGCGCGCGGCGTTGATGAGCACGGCCGTCTTCTTCATCTTCTTCAAGAACTCGGCGTTGACGAGGTCGATGGTCGCCGGGCTCTGCGAGCAGAGCACGATGACAATGTCGCTCTGGGCGGCCACCTCGTCCTTCTCCGCCCGGCGGACGGTGACGCCGAAGCGCGAAGAGAACTCGGCGTCAATCTCGGCCTGGTTGTCGCGTGCCCGCGAGTTGGAGTACAGGATCGTCGGGGGCGCGCTCTTGCTCGTGAACGCGAGCAGGCGCTCGACGACACACTCGGAGATGCGGCCAAAGCCCAGGAAGCCGATGGTGAGGTTCGGGTGCCCGATCGCAGGGCCGCACATGACGAACGGCGCCCACGGAAGGTTGGGCCACTCGTTGTCCTTGATCAGGCGGATGCCCTCCTCGACGCGGCGCATCGTCATGAGCACGAGCATGACGGTCGTGTCGGCCACCGCGTTGGACAGGACGCCGGGCGTGTGGCCGATCTTGATGCCCTTCGAGTTGGCGTACGGCACGTCGATGTGGTCTGGGGGGTTAGTGTTGCTGCTGGCAGTATAGGCCCCCGCCTCTGCTCTGCTACGTCCCCCCACCCTTCTGGACTCACCAAAACCAACAGAGAACGTCGACACGACCTTGAGGTTGGGGCTCGCAGCGTCCAAGAACTCGCGGTCAATCTTGTCCGACGGCTGGCCGTGCATGATGCACGCGCCCACAACCTCGGGGTCGGCAATCTTCTCGAGCACCCACGCGCGCGTCGGCTCGCCGTCGATCGGGTTGACGATGAGCTCAAAGTCAGTCGCCTCCAGCTTGGCCATGGCCTCGGGGCCGACGTTGCGTGTGCTGCGGGTGTCAGTGGGGCGGGTACGTCGTCGAGGGCGGGCCAGCCAGCGCCAGACCGGCGGCTGCTGCGCCCGCTGCACACCCACATGAGGATCTTGGGAGCCATTGTGGTGGATTTTGTGATGCAGAGAGGGGGACGCAGAGAGACGACTTGGCCGCTGTATTTGGGGACGGCGACCGCAGACCCAGCCGCACCCTCAATGTCCCGGGCCGGCCGGGATGATGCTGCTGCCTGCTTCCAGCTTGCTGCGCGGCCGTGTCGTGCGGTCAAGCGCGCTATACCGCTATATCCATATCCCGGCTGTGCTGCTGCTGCTCGTGCTCTCTGCTCTGGCCCCATGCTCATCCACAGCGGCACTCGACGGCAATCGTCCCAGGGTGCGGCGACTTCGGACCGGCGTTCCGTCCAGCCGCGCCACGCGAGCCACAGCCGGCCTTGGGTCTCATGCCGCCGATAACACTCGCCGCGCAGCTGCGAACCGTGTCTCCGCCGAACCGTGTCCACTGCGTTGTACAATACAATGCAAAGACCTCTACAGATGATTCGCCAAGCGGGCTCGCCCCCGCTACACCCTCCACACCTCGCTACGTGCGCGCTCCCAAACGTTGTGCTCAGCCACACCGCCGTCCATGTCCACGTCGCCGGCACCGAGGTGCTCGGGCGGCGTAGGGTGGATCGTCAGCTTGGCAAACGTGCCGCCAGCGTGTGGCTTCGAGAGGTGGCCAGGGTTCACCACGAGCGATGAGTCAACGACCTGGTGGGTGAGCGACGTCATGACAAAGGGGACCCACCTTTGAGAAGTGCTTCAGCTTGCTGGGGAGAATAAGCACATCCGGCGCCGACTCGGGCAGCCGCAGCAGATTCCAGTGTGTCACGTCCAGGTTCACCTCGTGGGCGACGTTCTCTGGCGCCGGGAACAAAGGGTAGAAGTGGCGCTGGCCGAGCACATGCCGAACCGCGTTGGCGATCGCGTCGCCTTGAGGGTTGCCGCCGGCGGGCACGCTCGGGTCGGGGTCCGCTTCCTCGGCACGCTGGAACACTTCCTCTCGGCGAAGGTGGAACAGCACGTCGGTGGACGCAAGCGCGATGGATATTTCGTTGATGGAGAAGGTGCACGGGTTGGGGAGGAGCTTCACTTTCTGCTCGCGTCAGTTAAAGCCATCTTGTTGCCCACCCACCTTGCTCAAACCGAGACCCTCGCGCTCCAGCATCGCCTGCGGGTACGCCACATGTCGGCTGATGAGGTCCTTGACGCTGGGGATGAGAATGACAATGGTGGCGGGCGACACCTCGTTGATTCGCGCGATGCGCGAGGCGATCTGTTCGCGGAAGATTTCAGTGGGCGACGAGGTGATTCTTCCATTGAGGATGTGGGGATGGGAGGCGTCGACAAATGGACCAAGCTGGGGATTAGCAGAGGAACGGTTGCGAGGCTCACCAGAATGAGAACGTCAGGCCTCTCGTCGCACGCCACATCTACCAACGCGTCGAAGGGCTCGTAGTCGAGGTTCTCTTCGAGCGTGTATGGTCCCGCAGCGACATGAACAGAAATCGGCAGGCCACCCAGCCGGTCGCTCTGCTGATACTCGACCAGCTCTTCCTTGAGAGACTGCAGGGGCTGCAGTGCCGCGGGCTGGCGGGTTAGATCGTATATCGGCTGCTGACCCACCATAAGAACCTCCTCGACCACAAAGGCGTCGCCACCGCCGTTTTTGCCCTTGATGCAGACAATGGCACCCGGGTAAACACCAAAGCCACGCACGCCCGGCGCACCGCCGCGGACCTTGAGAACACCTGGCGGGGCAAAAGTCAACTGCACGAGCTTGCCGCCGCCAATCATGCGGCTGGGCTGGAGGTACAGGTTTCCGGCCGTAGCCTTGTTGTTGTCGGTTGGCGGGGAGATGATACGTCCAACAGTGTAGATGACATCGTCGGACACCAAGCTCGGGTCACCAAAGTCTGTGAGGCCGTAGTCCTGGATCATGTTCTCGGCGTACTGGTCGATCTGCTCGTCGAGCGCTTCAGACCGTGCGCTAATCTTTTCAAACATGTAACGGTAGTCCCAGTCTTTTGGGTCTTCCGTCGCCGACAACTTGACGCGGGCGCGGGTCGTTTCTTCAGGAACGCCGGTGCTGGCCGACAGCTGGCCGTTGAGGGTCTCCACGAGCGAGTGGGGGTTGGGACGGTGCGCAAATGGCTGGGGCGGCTGGGCGACGAGGCTGGGAGGGTGAGTGGACGCACGAGGCAGATTGACAAGCAGCAACTCACAAGCTACCACCCTCACCACCACTGACGGGCGAGGAAGGCGCGCTTCCGGACTTGCCAACAGGCGTGACGTCGGGTGCGGCGAGGCGGCTCGGGCCGGCACCGACACGGTAGCTGCTGGCCGTAGGGTTGGGGATGTGGGGCGAGCGTGACGGCGTGCTGTACGTGCCGGGGGAGGGGAGATTAGCGTTCGTGCCGACGTTGGACAGCCGCGATGGGGCGGCTGACTTTGGTCGAACAGGCGTAGAGTGGAGATCGCTGAGGTGTGAGCGTGGAGTGGAAGCGATGGAAGAAGGCTCGCTTTCCCGCCCAGGCCTCTCGTCGGCACAACTCACAATGGCAGACCGTCCATCCCGCTCGCCGCCCTGCGCTTCACGCCCGCCGCCCTCTCTGTGACGGGGGTGCTGGCCGCCGCGGCTGCCTTGGCTTGGCTCTCGCGCTGGATCTCCTTGCGCAACTCGCGCGCGACGTCAATGTTGAACTTGGACAGCTTTGCGCGCAGTCCAGCCGGGCGGGAGAGAAGAAAGGCCTCGTACTTGAACCAGAGGTCTTGGGCGCTCAGGCGGAAGACGCGGAGAATGGACAGGCCTGGTGGGGTGAGTTCCGGCGCGACGCGGCGGCGCGTTGGGCAACCTACATTCTGCCATGACGTCTGGGTGCTCCTGGACGGCATCTTTGAAGAGGGACGCGAGCTGCTGCTGGGATGCTGATTCTGGTGTCGCCATTGCTGCGGCGAGCTCGCTGCTGGTGTCGACGATGATGAAGAAGACAATAAGAGATGAATGTTTTTGTTGCGCGTCGCGATCGCATCAAACGCGTCGCGGAACGCGTCCGTCACATTGCGCCCGCAGGTCAGTAGGTCAGTACGGTCAGTCGCGTCAACTCGCAACTAGTATGCGCCCCCCACTTTAGCACGTGGAAGACGCCCACCGCACCGTCCACCTCCACTCAAATCTTCCGGCCCTAGTCGGACCGGGCAGCCATGACAACTCGTCGTGTGCACCTCTTGCCCATCTCCATCTCACTCTATCCAGCAGCAGTCATGGACGACGACGACAAGCTGATGTCCCCCCAGGACGATCGCGACGGCGATGACGACGCGAGGAAGCAGAGTAACCGTGAGTATTTTGCCTCAGTGGGCCCGCGATGCCGCCCGACCGACCGCAAAGCGGCAAAGCGCTCGGTCACTCCACTCTGAGCGTCGGCGCCGGAGGCCGGAACATCGCGAGTGGACTGTTGTTGACACTAAACCTCACAATTCCGACTGTACAGGAGCATGCGTGAGTGGTGGGACACATGCAGAGCATCCAGCTCACCCCGCAGGACTTTTGCCACCGCATGAAGATGAAGTGTATCGGAAAGGAGAACCCGCCGTGCAATCGCTGTAGGCAGTCCGGCCACCAGTGCACGTTCGACGGGCCTCGCAAGTCCAAGGCGTCGAAAGTGGAGGAGTAGGTCACGAGTGGTGACTGAGTCAGTGCACAGCGCGCTAATCTATGCAGCCGCCTCAAGGTTGTCGAGGAGCAGATGAGCGTCGTGCAATCGTCCCTTTCCGAGCTCATCTCCCTGCAGCGTGCCAGCTTGCAGCATCAACAAGAGCACAGTGGATCACGCCACGGCTCACATGAGCCAAGTTCCCGAGGTGGGTTATACATGTAGGAATGCGCGCTGACCCACGCAGACCGCAGTCGCGACGAGCCATACCGTGTGCCACAGCCCATACTCAACGTCTACGAAGGCAAGCACTCGTCGAGCTCGTTTCAACCTGCCGCCACCTCCTCCCACCCCCCTCCGACCCAAACCTACAACCCCTCGCCTCTGCGCGGGGAGTGGTCAGCAGATAGCCGTGCTCACCGCCCATCGTCGCAGGCGGAGGACAACTCGGGTGTGCCATCCGACGAGGACGAGGACGAGCCCCTCGAGCCTTCAGCTGTCATCTTCAACAACATGCTGTCGCTGGCCGAGGCTGCACGCCTCAAAGCGGACGGTCACTACGAAAAGGACACCGACCTGACCCCTGAGGAGGTCAAGCGCCAGAGCTTGGCAAAGAGCCGCACCCATCTGTTCGACTACACTGTCGAAGGCGAGGAGCGTGGCCGCAAGCGTGCGAGGTTGTCCGGCGACGGTGGATCCAGTGCCCATGCCAAGGTCATGCACCTGCAACGACCCGACTACATCCATCCATTCCCCGACCCAGTGGAGAAGGGAATCGTGACTGAGGCTGAGGGCCGCGAGCTGTTCCAAGCGTAAGCGGTACGATCAGAACCCCAACTCACGCCGCAGCTTCATGGAAGGTGGTCTTGTTTACGTCCCAGTCCTGCAAGAGGACTACGACACATGGGACAGTGTGCGTCGACGATCACCATTCCTCCTCAGTGTGATGATCGGGATTGGTTGCAAGATTCGCGACTCGGGCAAACAAGCGAGCGATCTTCAAAAGAAGCTGAAGGGGCATGCTGAGTCGATTGGTGGGTGAACGCGTGACTTCGCACGCTGATATACCCAGGTATGAACACACTGTTCACCCCGGTCGCCCAGATCGAAGTCCTACAGGGAATGAGTGAGTGTACACGTGTGGGCCGCTGTTCTAACCTATTCAGTTTTGCTAGCATCCTGGGGAGATACCAGTTGGCGCCCTGGAGGTCACGCTGTCCGCATGGGGTGGGTTGAGTACGCAGGACAGAGCTGACCCGTCAGAATGGATATGGGTCTGTATCGCTGCCTCCCTTATCTCGCTCAATGCGGCATGGGCAGCGGGAAGCCGGCCTCTGAGCTTCAGGAGGAGCGGCCTCTCGTGGTAGGCGCAAGGTGCTGGCTATCGGTAAGTCAGTTGCATCTTCCGCCACTGACGGCCACCAGCTGTACAAGACAGAGTTTGAGATGGCGTTCAATCTGGGCAGACCAGCCCTGTTTGCTGCCGAGGACACGATCAAGCACTGCCGCTGGTTCCTCGAGCATCCTCTGTCGATCCAGTCGGATGTCCGGCTCGTCTCGACGTGTGAACTGCTGACGCTGAGAAGTGAGTCACATCACTTGATGGACAACTGACCATTCAGTCCCTATGCACCAGCCGTTCTCCATCTGGCCGAGCGCGACGCGTATTCCCGACATTGACGACCGGATCCAGGAGGCGAACGACAGCTTTGTGACGTGGTTCAAGCACTGGGACGAGCACTTCAGTGAGTCTGCTGATAGGGCCCCCTTTGTGGCAGAAGCTGACCCCTCAGCCAAAATCGGTGTTGCCAAGACGAGCTTTATGCGCGAAAGTCGTGAGTGGCTTTGTGGCGAACGCCAACTAGCTGCTGACCACTTCAGTATTGACCCAGTACTCGCACGCTGTGCTGCATACCAACTGCCGCATCCTACACGGTGTCCGCTCCCGTCGTGACCTGTCTCTACTCTCAGAGCGCAGAATCGACCAGCTGAAGCACGCCCTGCACTGTGCCGAGACTCTCGTCAGCATGCCGCTGCGCAGTGTTGGCTACAAGGCCAACTTTACGAAGGGTAGGTGTGAACCAGGATTCTGACCTGACAACCCAGCCAACCACTACACCCACGTCGGCGTCGCCTTCGCTGCCCGCCTCATGATTCGCCTTGCGTCGTTGATGCCAGAGGCTGTGGGCGACCTTGCCCAAATTGCTGATGACCTGGAGGCGGTCACAGACCTTTTGGCTGCTGGTGAGTTCAATTGAAGTCGAGCAGTTGCTAAGATTCAGTCCCGGGCTATCAGTTTGCTCAGCAGATCCGCGATCTCATCCAGCGCGCACGCCGCAAGCATATCCTGCCTCCAGCCACCAAGTCCTCGACGACGTCGCCTGCCTCGGGTTCCGCTCCACCGGGCGGCGCCACTGCTGCAGAGAGTCTGCGGTCGCCGGGTGGCGGGGCTGGACGAAGCCGGGTCAAGGAGCTGGCGAGCACCGCGCCGTCGACCGCCGGGGACTCTGTGACGGCGTTCACTCCACCCGAGGGATTCCCCTTGGACTTCTTCTACGCCGAGCAGCTGTTCAGTACAGTGCCGGACCTCCAAGCGGTGGGTGCATCACCTTCCTTCGCCGCACTAACTGCCTCAGAACTTTGAAATGCCGCTGTTGACAGCGACTCCCGGCGGCGCAATCGAACCAGTGTACAACCTCGACTCATGGTTCCCGTACCCGGCGCTGGACTCGGATGGGTCAATTAACATTGGGATCCAGAGTGGCCAGCCGGGTACCCAGCTCAACCAGGACTTGGCGAGTGGAGGGAGGATGATTTGGTAGTGTGCCATAGCCGAGATTGCCTTGGCGGCACGGGTGCCGACGCGTCGGCGTCGGGGGCGATAGGCTGCCATTGTTGTTTTCTTGTTCATGCATGACGCGTATCCGCCAAGATACTGAGCCAGGTGACGTCGTGGGTGTACCCGGCCGCCGGCGGCATGCAAGCCGCGGATATCGCTGCTGAGGATGGGTACAAAAGGCAGCACTCGTGCAGCTGTCCGGACAACACCACGCCCCACCATGACCACTGATAACACCACCCGTATCAAGCCCCAGTTGACACTGCTCACGGGCGCATGCGGGCTTGTCGGCTCGCGCACCCTGGCGCACCTGCACGCCAAGGGCTTCAACGTCGTCGCGACCGACATCACGCCGCCCAAGGAGGGCAGCCTTCCGCCCGGCGTCCCGTTCATCCAGGCGGACCTCACCAAGCCCGAAGACGTCAACAAGCTCTTCGACTACCCCGGCCCAGCGGCGGCGGCCAACGCCCCGCCGGCAGTCTACGACTTCCCCCTGTCGTCCACTTCCAACCCCGACCACCGGGGCACGGCGTTCGACGCTGTCGTGCACATCTCGGCCATCGCGTGGCTCCCGGCGGGCAAGGTGCTCGACGCGCGCACCTGGCACGCCAACAACGTCGTCGGGAGCTACAACATGCTGCGTACCGCGGCCGAGCGGGGCGTGCGCAACATCGTCCAGGCGAGTAGCATGAACGCGCAGGGCGTGAGCTATACCATCCCGGGCCGGAACACGTTTGACGGGTTTCCGATGAGCGAGGATACGACGAGGCGGCCGGTGAGTGAACTGTGAGGCTTGCAACTGACACCCGCCAGATGGACCCGTACGGGCTGAGCAAGCACGAGGCCGAGATCCAAGCCGACAGCGTGGCGTTCCTGTGCCCGTGGACGCGGATCGCGACGCTGCGGTACCACTTCGTGACGGAGGACTACGAGAGCGCCTGGCCGGCGGTCACGGCGCGCGACGTCTTCTCGTGGGTGTCGTACGACGCGTGTGCGCGCGCCGCCGAGTGCGCGTTGACTGCGCCTGTGACAGCGTTCACGGGCCACGAGATCTTCCACATCGTCGCACCTGAGATTGCGTGGGAGGGCGGCGTGGAGGAGGGGGAGCGGCGGAAGGAGGGCGAGGAGAGAGGGAAGCGACCCGACACGGTCGAGCTGCTCGAGCGATACTGGCCCGGCATTGAGATCGACAGGGCGTACTGGGCTGAGAACCCGCGCCGCGCGGTGTGGACGACGGACAAGGCGGAACGGGTGCTCGGGTGGCGCCATGACGGATAGCTATGCATCGGTGTCTGTGCGCTAAATAGTATCTATTTCTGACCTCAGTCAGTAACGCTTCTTGCCCATGTGCGAGCTTCCTCGCACTGCTTGAGGAGTTTGGTGAGGATAGCGGAGTAGTGTGTGGCGGTGGTGATCAGAGGCGGAACACCATTCACGATGCTTTCCCGAGTCTCCGCAGTGCAAGGGGGGCACGGGCGAGCCGTCGCTCTAAAAATATGCACCAGAGCTTTAGACACAGCCGCCCCCCAAAGTGGACAGTTACTGGTGCCTTCGAGAGCGGATCCGCTTTCTAGCCCAGTGTGGCAGAAGGAGAGTAGCCGAATCCACTCGATACATCATCCTGCCTCAAAAGTCTCTACAACGAAAGGCGGACAGTCTTAATTTCGAACCCGTGCAGCTGGAGCACAGCCTTTGAGCCCGTATCCGTAGGGAGAAGCTTCAGGTCGCCCACGTGCTCTTCGAGAATGTCGACGATCTCTGCCTTGACGACTCCGAGGCTTCCATCGCTACATCATCAGCATCGTCCCTCCAAGCGACTCACATGTTGAGCACGGCGCGGCCACGGCCACCGTACTGCTCAAACACCCGCACAACGATCGTCTTGGTGTTCTCATTGTCGTCCTCACCGCGCTTGATTGTCTCGAGGACGACGTTGCGCGCCCCACTAACAGTAATCGGAGCGGTTTTGAAACCCTCAGCACCTCGCCGCAGTCGCAGTGGGTTGTTAAACGCGCTCGCAACCGCTGGCACGTCACTCTCGGCAAAGGTCCCGGTGTGCGGGTAGATGCTAAAGCTGAACCGGTGCTCGCCAATATCAAGCTCTGGGTCCGGCATGCGGCTCCCACGCACAAGCGAGAGCGTCATGACGTTCCCAGCGGTTGAGTAGCCGTACTTGGACTCGTTGACGATCGCGACGCCGTATCCCCACTCGCTGAGGTCCGCGAAGCGGTGGGCACAGACTTCGTAGCGTGCAGCATCCCACGATGTGTTGCGGTGTGTCGGTCGCTGGAGGACGCCGAACTGCGTGTCGTACGTCGCATTGTCAGAGTTGATAGTCAGCGGGAGGTTGAATTTGAGGAACTCGTGGTACTGCTGCCAGTCGATAGCCGCTTCGATAGTCACCAGCTTTGGTGTAGTGGACGTCGCATCAAGGGACAAGTCGAAAACAAGCGTGCTGACCTTGTACTTGATGGTTGTGCGAAGGGTTGCACGGACGGCGGAGTTGGTCAGAACTTCGACCGTGTCAAAGGCCAGATGGGCGGCCTTCTCAAGATGAAACGCCTCAACATCCCATGCGTCCCAGTAGTTGGGCTGATCTTCGTACACGACAAACCCTGCAGTCTGTCCCTCGGGGATAAGTTCCTTCCTGTACGTTAGCTACAGCGCCATGATGGATACCCACTCTTCGGTGATGTCAAAGATGCTCGCGATGCGGCCATCTTCGATACGAACGACAATGGCGGAGTTCGCAAGCTCGTACGCAGCTGGGCCGACTTTGGTGGCTGTAGGAGCCAAGACCGATGGGCGGACCGGTTCCGCGATGGTACTCGCGACGTCACATGCAAGCAGGACATACTCGTCCTCGCTTTTCCACTCGCTGGGCATTTGAACCACTGCCTCGCGCGCCACTCCAGGGAGTGTGTTGATGCCGACGACGCCGGACGCATCTTTTTCAGGGCCGTACAGCACGTCGTAGGCCTCCTCGATGATTTGGAGGGCGCTGCGCCGAATGTTGTCGTACATTTCCCTCACCTCGCCGTACACCTTGTTGATTGACGAGCCGGGGAGAACGTCGTGGAATTGGTTGAGCAGGAGAGAGTGCCACACCTCGTCGAGCCTCGCCTTGGGGTATGCGTAGTCGTGATAGAGGCTCGCCATGGTAGCGGCGTACTCGGCCTCGCGCAACAAGAACTCGCCCTCCCTATTCCCTTTCTTGACGAAGGCGCCTGACGTGTATGTCGCACGGTGGATCTCAAGGTACAGCTCACCCCGCCAGATCGGAAGCGTCTCGCCGTTGCGTGTTTCGTCACGTACTGCGTCGTAGAAGGCCTCAAAGTTGCCGCCATACTTGATTTTCGGGATATGACCTGGTGCATCGTCCCGGTTTGTGACGAGGGCCCGGGCGCGACGAAGGGACTCCAGCATCGGTGCGTTGGGTCCACCGCCGCCGTCGCCGTTTCCGAAAAGCAGCAGCGTGTGCTTACTGACCTCAATGTTGCGATGGTCTTTGATGGCTTTGCGGAAGTCCTCGACCTTGCATTGGGCTGTGTAGGTTCCCACCGGTGTCATATGGGCCAGCACTTGAGTGCCGTCGAGGCCTACCCAGTTGAACGTCGTGTGCGGGAATGGGTTCCTGGCGTCAGACGGTCCTCCAGCATCAGACTCACGTGTCGTTCCATGAAATCTTTTGGGTAAAGAAATTTGGCGCGTGCGAGAGGCGGGAGATCTGCGGCAGCTGGGAGGAGTACCCAAACGTGTCGGGCAGCACAAACGTGGAAGAGTATGACCCAAACTCGCGCTTGAAGTATCGCTGGCCGTAGAGGAACTGGCGGGCAAGGGATTCACCAGATGGCAGGTTTGTGTCCATCTCGACCCAAGTGGCGCCCAGCGGCTCAAATCGACCCTGGCGGGATTTCTCGACAATGCGCGTAAACAGTTCCGGGTAGAGGTCTTGGAGCCACTGGAACTGTTGCGGCTGGGTGGCCGAGAAGACGTACTCGGGGTATCGGTCCATCAGGTCCAGTTGCGTCGACCACGAGCGTGCGGATTTTTGTTGGGTGACAGAGTATGGCCAGAGCCATCCCGTGTCGATATGACTGGGGTTAGTCATACATGGCGGCACGACCTTACCAGTGACCAATCGCCCAGAGTGTACCGTCAGTTACACCTCCTTGACACTCGGCGTCCACATCCCGCTCCCAATTCTCTCCCAGAACCCTCTCGGCGACCTTGCGCGATCTCGCACAGCTCGCCAAGTCGCCGCGCTGGAAGTGGTTGATCATCTCGTTGGCAGTGTGGCGAGCCACCTGTGCAAGCGATGAGTCCTCGGGAAGCTGCTGCCAGAGTTGGACAAGGAATTCGTAGTCAAACTTGAGACGCCATGCGTCCAGGTTGGGGACGACGAGGTCGGCGGTCACGAGCTCCCATGTCTGTTCAACCTGGGGTCATTACTGTGCACGTCCTTCACTCACAAAGTGGTTGTTCTTGGGTCCGAACATGTCGTCGTTGATACCAAACACGCCATTGCAGCTTGCCTCGATGTAGTACCGCCCCACCCCAGCCGCGCGGTCGGCATCGGGTATGATAAAGTCCACGCGGCGCTCATTGTAGTCCCCGCCGGTGAGGCCTTGGTAGGCGACGCCGTCCTCGCTGTACACTAGGCCTTCGCCAGCGAAGTCAAACTCGACTGAGCACTGTATGAGTGTTACTCGAATACCATGACGTACGCTGCACTCGTTCGTAATGGCCGTACTCCGGAGGGATGATCACCTCAATCTTGAACCAATGATTGGACCAGTTCGGCCCGAGGCGGATTCCCTTCTTGACAGGTTTGTAGACCTGGTCCTTTGCCTCATTGAAGGAGGGCTTGGTTCCCGCAGGTGCAGCCCAGTACTCCAATTGGACATGAGCTTCATCATCGTGCCGGTGTGCTGTCAGAAGGGCCGATAGGTTGTAGTCTTCGTAATACCCTCCCTGCAATCATCAGCGGCATCCCCTGATCCACAACGCACGATAAATCCCTCGCGCAGCCTTCGTTCTGTCTGCTTGAGTAGAAACTTGTACCGGGCATCGGTTGACTTAACGGGGTAGGTCTTGGTGGTATACTGTCCTCCGTTGAGAGAATGGCCATTGGGCCTGCCGTTCGCTGGGGTCATCACAAAGGACTTGTGCCCGAGAGTTGAGTGAACCAAACACAATACCAACAGGCTTGGGTTTTACATCGTCCGCACAGCCAAGGGCTGCCGAACTGATTCCGATCCCCTTGCCGAGAGCGCCGAACTGGCCACGGAAGCCTGACCTCCGTGAGGCCACTGGAGGATGTTGGTCGGCGATTCGGGCCGTGTCGATAGGCGTGTCGCAGTCGTCAGCTGGGTCACAAGGGAGTTGAACTGCGATAAATCGGTCCTCGACGGAGCACAGACGATTCCAAGGTGGTAACCAAGGCGAGATTGACGTGGGCCAAGAATGGGTAAGCAAACAAACTATATGGGCGGCGGCGGACGTGGCCGCAGGGAGGTGCCCGCCACGGGCAACATTGCGCCGCTTAGATGACGAGATATGCGCCACATGATCCATTCGAACGAGAGCCGACCGCTTTACCCGTCTTTCCGGGGCGTCTCGTAGATCCAGACCCCGGATATGCTTCCTGGCGCGTCCGGTATACGGTCGCCAGTGTCGTGCTGATCGCTTACGGCTGCCAACTTATGTCAACAGTGCCAAAGTGTGCTCACTCCTGGGTGGGCGTAGAGCGGTGAGTGGTATTGGTGGGTGGGGGAAGGGTCGTCGGTTGATGGGTGTCACCAAATGCCAGCCTAAGTGGCGGAGCCGCTCCGCCGAAGTCGCTTGGTGACCAGGAAGCCAGCCTCCAGGTGGCCGTCGGGCACGCAAACACCAATGTCTCGTCTTTCCCGTCAACTAGGGGACGCAAACCCCGTTCCCCGCCTCTCGGAGTAGAGTCCTCCGTTGCAACCCGCGTTTGGTGCCTACGTCGGACCGACTGAGGCCCCAGGCGGGCCGATAACGGCGAGGGAGGCCGACTGCGCTGGGCCATCCTGCCTGCCTGCTCGGTGCTGGACACACTGTGAGAAGGGAGGGGTCTTGAGGGTGTTGTTGAACAAAGTTTCGGTTGCTTCAGATCGTCCTCGAAGCACACGAGGTGGCCGGTTTACCGGCCTAGCATCACGTCGTTGTGCGGAGGTGATCCATACTAAAGTGCCGGTTCGCGGGGCCATCGGGGACTCCATCGCCTCCCCAACCCCCAAGAAACGCTCGGGCAACATGGCGGGCAACAACGACAAGGACAACGGAATCACCCACGTTGAGTCAACGGCAGACCATCCCTTCGACACGGATGCCGACAAGGGCGTCCGCACCGTTGGTCACGACACGGCTGGTCTCGCTATCATTGAGCAGCAGACCGTTATCCCGCAGACGGGCGACCGTATTCCGACGAGCAAGTGGGAATATTTAACCTTCCTTATCTTTTGTGCGTGAATGTGCGGCTGTCCGCTCATTTCTGCTTACACATTCCAGACTTCCAAATCAATGGCTCCCGTAAGTGACATTCGAAGGATGCAGCCCCAGCTACTGGCTCACCCTCGCAGCTGTGGGCAGCCAAGGCGGTAGCCTGCGCATGAAGCTCATGACCATGGCCTTCCCCGATGGCTTCCTTAACTGGGGTGGCAAGAGAGTCCCAAGTGAGTGTCCTTGTACTTCAGCACTAAGACCCAGTCAACTCGTACCTCCTCGACGTCAATGGTATCATCTTCGCGGTCAACCTCGTCATGATGTTGGCGATGGGTGCGTGTGCCGACTACGGCACCTGGCGTCCTACCATCCTGATGTGTATGTGCCTTCCTCCGCGATGATGACTCACTTCAGTCGGAACTGCTCTTGCGACTCTTGCCACATTCGCTCTGATTGGCATCACAGAGCCTCGCCTGTGGCAGGTGGCCAACGGTCTTGTTGTCGTCGGTTCCCTGGGATACAACCTCTCAGTCACATTCTATCAGGCCACTTTCCCTTCGTTGGCTCGCAACCTGCCCAGTGTCCTGAAGTCAGAGCAAGAAGTCCTTCAGGGCACCAAGACGTGAGCCCCCAGACTGGCTGCCGCTGACCCCAGCCCGGAGGAGCACGACTTCTTGGACCAGTACGAGCGCTCCAAGCTGTACAACCTGTCCAACATTACCGGCTCGGCTCTTGTTGTCATCTTCTACGCCGTTGCGATTGGCATCTCGTGGGGCGTGACCAAGAACAGCACGGCTGATGGCCTCGTCATCAAGGCGTACCAGGTCCTCCTGGGATACTTTGGCACCTTGGTACTCCTCTGCTGTGTTCCATTCTTTATCGTTCAGCGATTCCGCCCTGGTCAGGACCTTCCAGAGGGCCAGAAGATCTGGCAGGTCGGCTTTGTCCAGGTCTGGCGCGCGGTCAAGGACATCCGTCACCTGAAGCACGCCGTCCTGTACCTCATCGCCTACGCCCTCATCTCTGAAGCTGCTGGAACCCAATGGGGGATCACTTCGCTTCTGCAAGCCGAGCACATCAACTTTGACCCAGTCAAGAACTCGGCGTTCAACCTCCTGGGCGATGTCGCGGGCGGAACCGGCACAGTCATCGTCCTTCTCCTTCAGAAGCGCTTCAAGATCAAGATTCGCTCCTTCATGATCTTTGGCGGATGCGCTGCCATCGGACCGTGAGTGATGCGAGGATCACAGTGGCTGAGTTCGTAGGATCATCTGGGGAGGCCTTGGTCTCTGGACTACCAAGATCGGCTTCCACAAGAGTGAGTATTTCAGCGGAGCCCACTCTGAACCCACCAGCCTGGGAGTTCTACGTCCTCCCGTGCTGGAACCTCTTGACTGCCGCCTGGGGAAGCTACGCCATCACCATGATCAGTGAAGTCGTCCCTGCGCCCAAGGTGTATCTCTTCTTCGCCCTCTTCAACACCATCAGCCGCACCAGTGGCTTCACGGGCCCATTCATCTGCTCCGCCATCATCGCCCGCGCAAACGGCAACAGCCGCGTGGCCTACTGGTTCTTGGTTGGCCTCGGCGCCCTGGGCGTGTTCTTCGCCTGCCTCGTCAACGTTGAACAGGCCAAGATCGACAATGCGAAGTGTGAGTAGGCGTGTCAGTGATGGGGCTGTGCTGACCCCGCAGTCTTGGAGCGGGAGGCCAAGGAGCTGTACTCGGACCGCCAGCGTGCCGAGCAGGCGCAGCGCCTCGAGTTGGAGACTGTCGCTGCGATTGAGAAGAGCTGAGAGGGGGCTGCGGGCGGCAGTGGAAACGAGCGGAGCGGGGTGACAGCGACAGCGACAGGGTTGGAGCGACAAAGACAGGAAATGAACACGGTGGTGGAAGTGGGGAGTTGATAAACGGTCGAGATGCCATCACTCGGCCTGAAAGGAACACCATGCACGCATCCGTAGCTGCTACATCTCCCATAGAGTCTCGGGAAGCCGCATTCTGATCAGTGGGCACCGGGCTTGGCCGATAGACAAACAGGCCAAGCGACCCGTCCCGAACCCAACGATCAATGCCCTTACGCATGGCCTGTCGCTCAGCCGAGTGCTTGTCTCGCCAATGGTGGCAGCAGACAGACGCGACAAGCGTGCCGAGGTGATGGTCAGGAGCCGTGTTTAAGGGGATGAATGGCCGCTGGCCGCTGGACGGAGTCGCCGAACCTCTGGCGTCTTGCCCTGCAGCCCACTCTCGGCTTGGCTCGCGTCGTAGCCGCCTGCCGCCTTTGGCGGCAAACGCAGAGTGTGGAGCCCACTTCTTGTTTGCAAACTGCGGCAGTTGAGTCGGCGGCCTGGTCCCGACGACGACGACAGCGACATGACGCCAGACTGCACTGCTCACAAGATCAATCACGCAATCTACAAGAATGGCCGCGCCGAGCGAGCATGCAGCCGCCTCCCAACATCTTCTAATCTGTCCTTTCTGCTGTTCTCTGTAATCGCACAGACCAGCTCTTCGCCATCAGACGCAAGCTGCACACCGACATCAACAGACGCCCAAACGACACGCGCCCACAATGACAGCAACGACTCTTGAACCCAACAATGACACGACGCCTCTTGAATCCGTCACCTCGCTCCCTATCTTCTCTGCCAAGGTAGCCATGGCCGAGCCAAACTTCCCGCTGCCGATCCTCGATCTCTCGCTCCTCGACCAGGGTCCCCAGGCGGCCGAGAGCTTCCGTACCCAGCTCCGCGACGCCACGCACGATGTCGGCTTCTTCTACCTCGTCGGCACCGGCATCACCCCGGACCTCGAGTCGCGCCTCCTCTCGACGTCGCGCGAGTTCTTCGCCCTTCCCGAGGCCGACAAGCTCGAGATAGAGAACGTCAAGTCGCCCCACTTCCGCGGCTACACGCGCCTCGGTGGCGAGCGCACAAAGGGCAAGGTCGACTGGCGTGAGCAGATCGACATTGGCCCCGAGGACGAGGCCATCACCGACCGCGAGAACCAGCCCGACTTCCTGCGACTCCTCGGCCCAAACCAGTGGCCCTCGGCTCTGCCGACCCTCCGGCCGCTTGTCGACGAATGGCAGACAAAGTTGATCGAGGTTGCGCGCAAGCTGCTTCGTGCGTGGGCGCTCGCTCTCGGCGCGGAGGAGGACTACTTTGACAAGCACTTCGGCAATCCAGCGACGCTCCTCAAGATTGTCCGTTACCCCGGCACGTCGGGTGAGGATCGTAACGCCCAGGGCGTCGGTCCTCACAAGGATGCCGGCGTTCTCACGCTGCTGTGGATCGAGCCGGGCGTCGCTGGCCTGCAAGTTGAGAAGGACGGCGAGTGGGTCGCAGCCCCGCCTATTCCCGGCGCCTTTGTGGTCAACATCGGCGAGATGCTCGAGTACGCGACACAGGGCTATCTCAAGGCGACCACCCACCGTGTCATCGCGCCCCTGGCGCCCAACGAGCGCATCTCGATCCCATTCTTCTTCAACCCCCAGCTCGACGCCAACCTGCCGCTCATCGACCTCCCAGAAGAGTTCAAGGCCGAGGCCAACGGTGTGACTGTCGACCCTACAAACACCATCCACACCCTCTATGGCCAGAACGCGCTCAAGTCGCGGCTGAGGGCGCACCCCGACGTGGCGGCTATCCACCACGCCGACCTGGTCGAGAAGCACGGCCTCAACGTCAATGCTCCTGGACAGGCTTACGAAGTGGCGCGTAAGCGTTGCTGACGAATTGTCCCGTTCGCGTTGTCTAGCATGGGTTTTCTTCGGGCATGTACTATAGCATCATTTGCATTGACTCGGCCATGACTGGTTTATCTGACGAGCTGACGCCTTCGATGATGACGCCAGCTGCCACAATCACCACCGCGCGACTTGCAGCCCACTATCCAGTTCATCTCATACAACGGCAGCGCTACCCCGCTACGGCTCAACGCTCAGCTTGAGTCACACTGGGCTCAGCACGGTCGACAATCGACGCGGGCTGGTTCCAAGCCTTTCGCTCCTCCTCGGTTGAGCCATGCGACTCCTCCTCCATGTCGGAGGGGAGCGTGCAGTTGAGGACAGCCGCGACGAGAGCGGCGATCAGGTATGGCGAGGCGACGACCAGCACGACAGCCTGGATCAACCCGGACAGCCCCTTGTTGTCGCCCTTGTAAGTGAAGATGTGGTCAAACCAGTCAGGAACGCAGAGCGATGCGAGGCCGAGAGCGAAGGCTGGCGTGGCGATGAAGCGGTCGCGTCGGGACCACTTGGCATAGGCGAGCACACGCACACCCGATACCGACACTGAGCCGAAGAGGAATGTTGTGAAACTGGGCTTGTCAGCAGGAGTACTCATACTCAAACACCTGTACTCACCCTCCGATAACACTAGGCGGACAGGCGACGAAGATGGCACCGAACTTGCCAATGATACCCATGAGGAACAAGAAGAAGGCGCACATGTAGCCGCTCTGGATCGAGGCGTTGCGGGTAAGGGCGATAACACCGGCGTTTTGGGCAAAGGTCGTAAGGGCCGGCACGGTAGCGAGACCTGCGATGCTAGCGCTGAGGGCGTCCGCGAGGATTCCTCCCTGCACACGCGATTCGAAGACCTCGCCGGCGATCTCGAGCCTAGACACGTCGGACGAGGCGGTAATGTTGCCAATCGTCTCGGCCACACTGACACACCATGTGGCAAGCATGGGAAGCACGAGCTGTCCGCGCAAGCCGAGGGGGAAAGTGTGAATCCACAGGAAGGTGCCGCCTGGAGCAACCTTGATGGCGTTCTTGTCGAAGTAGCCGGTGGCGGCGGCGATGATCAGGCCCACGAGCAGGCCCATGAAGACTGCGGCGGACTTGAAGAATGCTGATCCGAAGACCTCACAGATGATGATCATGGCCATGCACGAGAAGCCGAGGCCGAGGAACTGTGCCGAGCCCCAATAGTGCGCCTGCGACCCCGTGACGCACTTGAGGGTGGGGTCAGAGCGACACGGTCCCGAGCCACCGCTATTTGTCTGTCAGCTGCCATCTACACTCACACCACTCGCACTCACGCCCAGTTGTTGACGCCAGCCGTCACGAGCGATGCGCCCATGAACACAATCATGATGCCCGTCACAAGCGGCGGGAAGAGCTTGCGGATGATCTTTGGAGGGACGAACGCGAGGCCCAGGGCAAGGATGCCAGTGAGTGTGGTAGTGCCGAGGATAGCACCATACTCCTTGGGGCACGGCAGATGGGTGCCATCGGCAGCCGTGGGACAAGTGCCGTTGGCGTAGCTCTGGGCGAGGTACTGCAGCGCGACGTTGGCAAAGGCAAACGATGTGCCCGTGACGTTGATAATGCCAGTGCCGAGGTAGTACTTGGTTTTCCAGATCCGAATACGCGAGATTTGAACAGTAGTGCCGATGGCACACCAGATCAAGCTGCCCGAGATGAGGTACTGCTGAATTTCGGGGCCCAGGTTGGCACCCGCAGCTCCGCCAAGCAAGAGTGGGGGGACGACGAGGCCGCCGACCATGGCAAGGGCGCTGACGTGAGCTTTGTTCCGTGCGCTATGGCTTACTGCTGCAGGCCGAGAATGATCATGAGGAGGTATGGCAGCTTGTCGTGCAACCCATAGAACGGAAGCTCGCGCTTGGTCTTTGACCACGGCATGTTGGGGATGAACAGCGACCCGTAGTCCTGGGGTGTCAGAGCCGTCGCCACATCCAACTCACATAGTCGCCGAGCCACGCGTCCTTGCTCCCCAGCGACTTGAGGGTACGCATGGGGCTGAACTTGCGCTCGGGAACCGGGCCAAGGTTCGAGTTGGTCGAGTCGGCGTCGACCACTTGGACCGAGCCCTCGATCTTTTCCGACGACGGTGTACTGAATTCTGGCGCGCCCATGGTGCAGGTGTGAGTGATGGATCCACCTGCCTCATGTCTTAGCCTCGTATATATGTTAGTAAGCGTGAGAACTATGCCTCAGTGCATGTGATAGCCGTATCGGTGGAGCATTGAATCAACCGGGAAATGAGATCGGACATGCGAGATAAGGTGGAGCAGCAGTGACAAGGTGGCAGCCAACGAAATGCCGCGGCTAAAGATGCACCAGCGGCTGCCGACCTTAGCTCGAATGTCGGCGGAGGTTGCCGCCGACTGCGTTGCTCCGTCTCATGCGCTGACCAACCTTGTGTCCCCCTCGTCGTCCAGGCCTACTGTCGATCGTGCGCAGTCACCCCGCCGGGGATGGAGTCGACCGAACGGCGCTCCGGCCTTCGGCGGCCTATGGCTGAGGAGGCCACATTTGGTGCCTGAGCGGACATCGAGATACGCAAAGGGCCGAGCAGCTCAGCGATCCGTCCACTCACGTGTCGCCTGTCGTTGCGATGGTTGGAGACGACGAGGGTTTCCAGACGCCGCCCGTTGCCGGTTTACCACAGTGTCCAAGCTCGCGGCCACCTACCACCGTGTCCGAGCTTGCGGTCGGGCCGGCTTCGGTTGAGGACGGCATGATAAGGGGCCTGCAAGTCCACGGCTTGGCAACGCTCGTTTCCCACCTTGATAGGAGCCCGCAATGCTCCAGCCAATATGCATGTACTACTATAAGACTGTATCGTGAAGCGTCGTATCATGATTGCACCTCATCGGCTCGTCGGCTCGGCCCGGATCGCACAACGCCTCACTCGAGTGCCTCGAACGACGCATACGCCCGCTTGATCCACAGAGCAGCCAGCGCACAGGTCGCGGCAAACACATAGAACACATTGCCCTCGCCGGACGGCTGCCCACCGCTCAGCCAAGCCTGGAGCGGAAGGAAGCTGACGCCAATGACAAAGTTGGTGCTCCAGTTGACCGCGAGGCCGATCGAGCTTGCCGCGGCGCGCGCATGCGGGGGCACAATGTCGCCGATGACCACCCAGACCACTGGGCCAAGACCCACGCTGAAGGCCGTGACGAAGACCATGATGCCCGCGATGGCGAGTGGCCCGGCGCTCTGGTTGATGCCGATGGCGAGCACGAGACTGGCAACAGCCATGATGGCGGTTGGGATGATCAGGAGCGGCTTGGTGCCCACGCGTTCGATCAGGAAGGCCGGGGACGCGGTGATGGGCAGCTTCCACAACACGATGGCCAGGGCGACGACCTTGGCGTTTCCAGGGAACACAGGGGTCATGATGCGCGTGGAGAAGTACATGACTGCACTGATGCCGGTGATTTGCTGACAGAACTGGGTGACGAGCACGACGTAAAACGCTCTCTGGATGCGCGGCTCCTTTGACTGGATGAGCTCGGTGTAGCTGAGGTTGGCGGGACGGCCGCCTGCAGCGGCGAGAAGCGGCTCAGCCTCCGGGCTGACCGCCGCAGGCTCGTCCTCTGGCACATGTACGAACAAGCTGCCCAGGAGCTGCAGGACTGCGATGCCGACGCTGACGGCCGGCACGAAGCGCCAGAGGTAGCGGTATCCGAGCGGGAAGCTGAGCGCCTGGCCGAGCAGAACACCCGCGACAATGAAGAGCTGGTTGAGGAGACCGACCGATCGACGGATATGTGCCGGCGCGACGGTTGCGAGCACAAGAGGGACGGTCGTCGTTGAGATGCCGCACCCCAGCCCGACGAGGGTTCTCGCCGCCGACATTTGCGGGACCGAGTTGGCGAGCAACAGGAGCGCGCTCCCAACGAGCACGAAGAGGGGGGAAAGTCGCAGCGCTCCGACGACGCCGTACGAGTGGATTACGTTGCGCGAGCCGAGGCTGGACACGAGCCCGCCGATGGTGAACACGCTGACCGCGAATCCGAACTCTGTGGGCTGCCGTCAGCGGTGTCCAGTTTGAGTTCTTACAGTCATCGGCACGCATGGCCGCAGCCAGTCCAGCCACGGCGGGAGGTCGTCGTTGCTCGCGCCGCCAGCGAGCCCGCAGCTGAGCGGCGCCTGGATGCCGTTCAGGCCCGAGACGGCCATGCCGTGCTGGAAGACGGCGAGGCCGGCCCAGAAGGCCGTAAAGACCATGCTTGCAGGCGATAGCGTCATGGTGTGGGTCGATGGCCAGCCCCGGAGGACGCTAGCCTCTGGTGGTGTGTGCTTGTGGAGAGAAGAAGGAGCGGCAAGGCCATCATCTGATGGAAGCGAGGTGCGTCAGGCAGGTCAGCTGGTGCTGGTGTTTGGAAGCCGACGCCGCGGCTTCGGCCCACGGCGGGCCGACGATGCCGGGCGGAGGGACCCTCTCGAGTGGCCAGATGCGTCGAGATAGGCATTGCTCAAGAGTCCAGAGAGGCATTGCCAGCTTCTTGCATCAGTGACAATGGAACGCACGAATGCATTCTCTGCATTTCATATCATGCGGCCCGCCCGCTGGCGACCATGCGGACTAGCATGGTTTAGGGGCCGCTAGACGTGATGTCGACGTCGGCTGCCGCCCCAGAGATGTCGGCACTGGCGTGGGAGCGCACTCACTTCGGCAGCGGCGTCGCTAGAACCAGTACCCAGTGCGTCCAGGCAGCGATAACATGCTCATCTTTGTTGCTAGAGGTGCTTTATCCTCCGCATTCGCCACCACCTATCCAACATGACTGCTGGCAACCCGTACGAGGGCACACCTCTGAAGCAGGCGCCGGTCGCCAGGTGGGTGATGTGTGGCGTGGCGTCAAGACCGCCATAGGACCGACCCTGACCTACAGCGCATCAGTCTCGCCGCTGCTCTTGGAGGAGGGCCGCTTCGCCGCCCAGGAGGAGGAGGACGGGGACGATATCAACGACGACGGCGAGCATTCACCCCCGCTCCAGCTTGCGCTCAACCCGCTCAAGACGTTCACAAGACGGAGCGCCGGCCCCAAGGTCAGTCGAGCGGGTGGGGGCTGAGGGGCTGAGAGTGTAACCACTAACACCCTCAGATCTGTCTTCTCATCGTCGGCCTCTTCACGGTGCACTACAGCCTGCGCGAGTTGGACAGTCTGCACGAGCTCGAGAGCCCAGACTGGGGCGTGGGCGGTGTGGGTGTCGGCATCGGACTGGCGCTTGTCGCGCTGGCTCTGTGGGGGCCAGTGAGGCGGTAGTACCGACGAGAGGAAGGTTCCTGACAGGGGCGCGTATAGACATAGACTGTAGGTGCATCGTGTGGTGCAGATATGACTTGCTTGGGTCGACGGCCTGTTCTGGCCGAGGCTGCGATGACTAACTCGACCTTGACCACGGATAGGTGCATCAGTTCCAGGACCAAGACGCACATTTTCGGGGTATCAGTATCTGCTCATGCACGTTTGCTACACCACGAGGAGCAGGTTGACTGCGGGAGACGGACGAAGTAAGTACTAATCACCGACGCCTGTCAGCAGAGGGCACCAACAGCCGACCCATTCGTCGGCGATCACCGAATGACCTCATGGTGCCCACCCTTTATAGATACAGGCCATCCTGAAGCCTGCCAACTGACTCTCCTCTTTAACATCCCAGCGCTCGTCGCCATCACCATGCCGTCCAGGACATCGAGTGTACCCGGCTGCTTCTCATTCTTGTCGCCCAAGAACCGCCAGCAGAATGAACGCCCAAACCGTGTCTACCCTCCGGCGCCGAGGACCAATGATGACATCGTGAAGCGCACCATTCCCAGCTCCCATCAGCATCTCGAGCCGTGCTGTTCCCCCGTCCATGGCTTCACGTCGGTAGCGTCTGACAAACCTCTCCTCGAAGACCTTCCCCCGTACCGCTCGGACAAAAAGGGCCTCTCGTACGATGCACGCCAGACAATCAAAGACACCATCGAGTCTTATCGCGACCCCCTCACCGCTATCTCACTGTACATCTCGGACAACCCCGAGCTCGCGTACAAGGAGTACAAGTCGTCTGCCAAACTGGTCTCGTTCCTTGAGTCGGAGGGGTTCGCCGTCGAAAAGAACTACAAGGGCCTCGAGACTGCATTCACGGCGACTTACACACAGGGCAAGGGTCGCACATGGGCCTTCAACTCGGAGTACGATGCGCTCCCGGAAGTGGGCCATGCCTGCGGGCACAATCTCATTGCAATTGGCGGTGTTGCGGCTCTTCTCGGTGTGCGTGCGGCAATGAAGAAGCACGGCATTGACGGAACTGTGGTGTTGATGGGGACACCGGCGGTGAGTGGTCGCACGACAAGTGCCCGCTGACAAGCTAGGAGGAGGGCGGAGCAGGCAAGGGCGTCCTTATCGAGCGTGGAGCATGTGAGCGGCTTTCTAATCCCACGCTGACGGTATGAAGACAAGGGTATCGACGGTTGCATGATGATCCACCCCGCTGGGTTTGCTGCCAACACGGGTGGTGTCCTGCCCACGCTCGCCTTCCAGACCATCGCCGTAGAGTTCTTCGGACGCACAACCCATGCTGGTGCTGCTCCTTGGGACGGCATCAACGCTCTGGACGCTGCCAACATCTCCTACACGTCCATCTCGGCCCTCCGTCAACAGTTGCACCCGACAGACAGGGTCCATGGTATCATTGTCGACGGTGGTGAAGCGCCGAATAGTGAGATCGCGCGGTTGCGTCACCCGCTGACTACCCCAGTCATCCCCGACTACACCTCGATGAAGTTCTATGTCCGTGCGAGCCGGGCAAGCGGTGTCGAAGACCTCATGAACAAGGTCATCGGCTGCTTCAAGTGAGTCAGGTCCATCTAGCGTCTGCTGATATACCCAGGGGTGCAGCCGAGGCAACGGGGTGCAAGCTCAAGTTCAAGACTGAGCCGATAACTTACGATCTGCGGAACAACAAGCTCTTCGGGGTGAGTCTTGCCCAAGGACGGCCAACTAACTCTGTAGGAAGAGTACGCGTCTGCCATGAGCGAGCTGTACAACGTCCCCATCCCAATTGAACTGGGCGAGGGGACCAACCCTGGTGCCTCTACCGACTTTGGTAACGTGGGTGCAACGTGACGAGCAGAGCTGATAACGAGGTCACGTACACGCTGCCCGCGTGCCATCCCATGTTTGGCGTCCCGGCTACCCTGGGCCGCGGTAACCATACGAAGGAGTGAGTTGACGGTTACGGCTCAGCTGACGCCAGATTCCGAGACAAGTGCCGCACTGAGCAGGCACACACCGAGACGCTGCACGCGGCAACGGCCATGGGCATCGTTGGTGCCCGCTTCCTTTCGGACAAGACCTTTGCCGACGACGCTACCAAGTGGTGGAAGGACGACATGAAGAGCTAGACTAGCAGATGCACAATTGATCGATCCAATGCAGTCTTACTGTCCATATTAATGCGTTATCTACTACTTGCCGAGGACGTCCTCAATGGCGCCCTGCAGTGCGTCGACCGAGAACTGGACCTCGTCGGCGGTAATGGTGAAGGGCGGGAAGATCATGACGTGGTCGCCCTCCCAGCCGTCGGCACAACCGACACCGGGATACAGGGCGATACCGCGCTCGTAGGCGGCGTCGGTAATCTTCTGCGACACGCCCTTGCTGCTCGGGAAAGGCTGCTTGGTCTTCTTGTCGGCGACGAGTTCGATGCCGTAGAAGAGACCCATGCCGCGGATGTTGCCGACATGAGGGTGGTTCTCGAGCTGCTTGCGTAGAGCAGCCTCCATCTGCTTGCCGCGCTCGGCGCACTTAGCGACGCTGGCAGGGCGTTAGCCTGGGCACTGGGGCGGCTATGGGGGAGCGGAGCCTCAGGCGCAGCACCCCACTCACAGGTCATGCTTCTTGTAGTACTTGTACACGGCCAATCCTGCAGCCGCGCCGATACCCGAGCTCTGGAAGGTGTAGCCGTTCATGAACGCGCCGGTGCCCTTGCTGAGGACGTTGACGACCTTGTCGTTGGCGAGCACGGCGCTGAGCGGGGCGTAGCCACCACACAGGCCCTTGCCGAGCGTCTGGATGTCGGGGCGCGCCGCGTCGCCCTCCCAGCTCCAGGCGTGCAGCTTGCCCGTGCGGCCGAAACCGCACATGATTTCGTCGAGGACGAAGAGCGCGCCGTACTTCTCACATACACGCTTCATGGCCGTGATGTAGCCGGGCACGAAGGGGACACATCCCGAGGTGGCGCCGACGACTACGGGGAGTCAGCAACGGTGCCCCAATTGCAGCCTCCTGCGACATCGCACCCACCCGGCTCCATGAAGAACGCGGCAACGGTGCTGGCGCCGAGCTCGACAAACTTCTTGTCGAGCTCGTCGGCCAACCGCTCCACGTACTGGGCGTCCGTCTCGCCCTCGAGCTTGCCGCGGTATGCGTTGCACGGCGAGACGGCATGGAAGACGTTGTCGGGCATGAGCGGGAGGTACATTGCCCGCCGGCGGTCATGCCGACCGAGGGCAAGATCTGAGGGCGTGAGAAGGCGCAACTGGCGAATGAACGAGCAAGCTCACCTGTGATGGTGTTGCCGTGGAAGGAGACGCGCCTAGAGATGAATTTTGTCCTCTGAGGCTGCCCGTTCTCGACGTGGTACTGGCGGGCGAGCTGCGGTGGTCAGTTATCTGCCGCTCGAGCTTGTGGCCAACCCACCTTGATGGCACTCTCGACGGCCTCACTGCCGCCGTTGAAGAGCACAACTCTGCTCATTCCGCTCTCCTCGCAGAGCATGGACGCGAGCTCCTCTGCGGGCTCTGTTCCGAACAGGAAGCTCGAAACGTACGGCAGAGTCTTGAGCTGCTCGGTGACGGCGTCGACAATCTCGGGAACGGCGTGGCCGCACGACACGACGGCCGCACCGCCGGTGGTGTCGAGGATCTTCCTGCCGTCCGCAGTGTAGATGTAGTTGCCCTCGCCCCTCACGGCCATGGGCAGGCCGAGCTTGAGCGAGCGATGCAGGACCTTGGAGTTGGGGTCCACGGTGGCTGTGGAGAGGGCCCCGCGGGGGGACGAGGTGCTGAAGCTGCGTCGCGCGGCTGGCGTGCGTACCAATGTTCGCAGGACGTGTCCGCGCATTGTGGTGAGCAGGTGCGAGTGGAGATGAGTCGATGACGCTGCTGCTTGCGCTCTCGATGCATCTCTTAAGATGTCTACGAGATGCAATGGCGGCCTAGGCGCGGCGTCGTTGCATCTGGGCGGTTGTTTGCCGCCCGGTTGCTTTCTGACTCGGCGGATCGGCGAGTAGCCGCCGAAGGGGCCCGTGTACATGCCTGGCTTGGCGTTGCTCGCTCCGACCTCGCTCGCTTGCATCAACCACCACCGGGCTCTGAGCGCAACCCACCCCACTATGCCCACTCCTTGCAACGGCCACCCCCGACGCGTCTCGAGTCATTGCTATCCTAACCGAGTAGGCCGCCGCAGCATTGCGTGTCATTCTTGGGGGCATGGACCCACCTCGGATCGGGACCCCCCGAGTCGTTATCACACCTCCACACACTGCCAACACCGAGAACCAGGCCACGCTCACCCTCATTGGCCCTTTCGGCGTCGACGCGCAGCCTGTCGGCCTTCTGCGATGCTGTCGACATGTGGTCTGGGGTTATCCTGCAACGATTGACACCCCCGCATCTGTATCGTTCTCTTAACCGAAGTCTGCATGTGCAAAGAACATGCACGTTTGAGACATAATCTCTTGAAGCCGGCGGTCTGATCATGTGGAGCAGCTGGGCATCTCCGGCTCTGGCGCGTGCGCGACAGACGCTGTCTTGGCTAGCTGCCTTGGGGACGGGGCCCGACTGTGGGGGCGCGAATGCTCTAAACAGCCTCTCTGACTTCCTCGTGTCACCCAATGCCCCTCCCACAAGCTACCGAGCTACCGACATCAGAACCGCAGCATCTCGGGCAAAGTGGTAAGAACTGCTCTAGCCATGCGTGACAGTGTAGGGCACACACCAGCGCCGGGTCAAGCAAGCCAGCCGCGGGGGAGGTTTAACACCAATGCCCACTAGCACTCTCTGTGCCTCTTGTATCCGCGGCTACGTCTGCCTGCATGCCGCCAAGTCAAGCAAGTTGACTGCGGTTTAAGCATTACTCCTCTGCCCAGCCCTCGTCGTCCGACCACTGTTAGCAGGCGGACAGTCCGTTGGAGGTCTCCCCGCAAAGCAAGGTTCTCTGGAACAGGGCCCTTTCGCGTAAACGTACCGCCCCATCCCAAGAAGACGGACCACATCTGCCGTGATTGTTGAGGAACTGGTGCAGGCGGGAAGATCGGGGGTTAAGCCCTGTGTCTGCTCAAGTGGCAGAGGACGATCACAACGAAGAACCAACCGGCTTGCTCTGATGGGAAGCAGCCCTGTTGCAGCATGATCAACCCGCGCCATCGCATTGACGACGCCGAGGGAGGATTCAGTGGTCAAAGCGCCATGGTGAAGCCGCCAAGTGTCACTCCCGCTGTCTTAGGACAGGGCTTGATGCTCAGCGAGGGACAAGGTTACCAGGTGGTCCGCTAGCCGTGCACCGTCGGGCCAATGCTGCGCTTCTCCTGGCTTCAGGTGGCTCAGGGGTTCCTGTCACGGTTATCGCGCTGTGGCACGATCCGCGAGACCCGGCTTGAAGTCGGTGATGAAGTCTCCGTTGGCTTGCGACGCCGCCGACGAGATGGCTTTCGGGCCAGCGGCGCGGAGAGCCCTGGTCCCTCAATACAGGACGGGTGCGCACCTCCGCCCAACTAACTGCTCCACCACAAAGCTACACCAGCCCTGTCCCTCGACGCACATCATCCGCGTCCTGGACAAGGTAACATCCTCGGCGCAGTAGCACAACCTTGGTGACTGGCCGTGTCCGGCCTCGGATGCGGCCCAGGAGCCGCAGGGCATCAGTGAAGGCACGCCGGGAGTGGCGCAGGTACAGGCGTCTAAATGTCGCGTTCCTTGCTAGGGGAGGACCCATCGTTCCGTTGTTGTCTTTGTTCATTTCCTCGTGTCCTCCACGCCTCTGCAGCGACATATGATGGTCCACGACAGTGTGTGAACTGCATTTGGGCTCACTATGATCCAGGGCAGGGGACTGAAGCGGCGAAGGCGGAAGGGATTGTGGTCGGACGGCTGAAGCCAAGCCTCAACGGGGGCCTCAAGATGCAAGCCTCGCTCTCTTGCTCCCCAGTCTTAACATCTAGCTCTCTGGATCACTCCCCCCTGTGTTTCTCACTTCTTGCCTGCCCACCCGCTGTGCTAGCATCGATACCATGGTCAGAAACAACCTATGGCGTCTTGCCATCGGCGCCCTCCTGTTCACCGCAGGAGCTCAGGCTCAAGACTCGGCCAAACCCTCGCCCACATCGCCCAGTCCAAACGGTGCCGGTGGCGACGCCAGTGCTCCTGGGCCCTCTGGTGATTCCAGTGCCGGAAACTCTCCTGGAGGTGGTTCTGGCGACCCCAGTGCCGGTAATAGCCCTCCTGCTGCACCCCCGCCAGAGGCGACCAGCGTTCCGGACTCGTCATCACCCGACAACTACAAGCCCAACATCAACTTGACGTTATCTCCCTTGATCGTCAGCCCGTACATCGACCGTGCAATTGACGCCATGTTTTACGGCAACAGCACCCATCTTGCTACCTTCGGCGAATGGAACTGGACGACCTCCAATCCGCCGCTCAATCTCTCAACCGGAGCGCAATCACTACTCAGCACGGTTAATGGAAGCTTTCACGCCAACCCGAATCGCAGGTCTTGGGGGATGAACAATGTCACTCAGCAAGGGTTTCCCGATGGCGTATTTCCCATCGGCCTTCAGCTCACTTTCGCGGGTACTCGCGCGATCCTAAGAGGTGGTTTGGTTGATGCCAACTGGGACAACTCGACACGGTCACCGGTGAGAGTCGTCTGGTTGAATACGACCGCCCAAGACTACGCCGAGGGTTCCCGAATGGCCAAGCCGATTCGCATTCAAAACGTAACGTCCGCATTCCCGCCTGGCATTTTCTATGATACCGGGGATCTCCCATTTGGCAGGTATGCTTTCTCGTTTGAACTTTACAGTGGGACACTGGAGCTAGACGGAATGGACATTGAAACCGGTTTCGTTTCCGAGTAGTGAGTTGCCCACATTCCGAGGCAAGAAGTAACCGTTCAGCCCGTCACTTGAAGAGGTGCCAACGACTACAATCCATGCTGTTGATCCCGAGGGCAAGACCAACTCATTCTTCGCCGTTCAAGGCAACTCTAAGCCTCTCAACGAGACACTGGGCGAAGTAAATGGCAGCACTGTCGAATGGAACTCGCTCGACTACGATGGCATGATAACATTCACCACTCAGCCCAATGCTACCTACATGATTCTCAACGGTACCATCGGGCCTGAGTACGATACTTTCCAGGTGCAGATTTTGCCTGTGCCTCCAGCAGGATGGGTGATGGGCAATGACGGGAACCGCTACGCCTATGCACCATACCGGAACCCATCACCGCTGTACTCTACTCCTCTCGATCCCAAGGTCCAGTATAAGGTGATGCTGCAGGGTGGCATCATGCCCAACGTGAACCACCAAGTACCGCAGCCTGGCCCTGGCAACATCCACAGTGTCACCTTCTTTGCAGGCACAAAGTAAGTGCCAGCTAAAAGATGTCCAGCTGACATGACAGGGTGGTAGACCCACCTTCAAACAACACATCCGCGGGGGCCTCTGGAGATGGTCACGGCGAGTCGCGAGCTTCGCGTAACGTCAAGATCATTGGTGGAGCTGTAAGTAACAGCAACGCAATCATGAAAGCTGACAATCTCAGGTTGGTGGCGGCGTTGGCCTGCTCCTCATTCTCGGACTCTTCGCATTCTGCTGCATCCGCCGCAAGAGGAAGCCGTGCGTATCTGGCAGAACCCAACCCGCCCAGCTAACATGTCCCAGGTCTCCGGTCGTTTCGGACCCTACACCCTTCGAGATTGACGGTTCCGGGAATGGAGCCACTCGTGTGCCCTCTGAGGATGACGACGAGTTGGCGGACAAGGTCCCCGAGGAGCTCACTCCTGCCCAACTGGCCAAAGCGCGTGAGGCTGGGTTCCTCGGAGCCGGGGGCGCAGGTGGCGACGGCCCTCGCCGATGGACGTGGCGCCAGCCACCTTCTGGACCCGCCACCGCCTTCGATTCAGCTCTGCACCCTCCTGCCTCTGAGGCGGGTGTCTCAGCTGTCCCGTCTTCGGCCCTTGACCCTCGCGGTGCTGTGCCGTTTACGCGCGGCCCAGCCTCTGCCGTTCCTTCGTCCGTCATGATCCCGCATCTTGCCGGCCCCGGCTCGATCGCAGCCTCGTCTTCACTTGAGCCCTCCGACGCCGTCGACTCGCGCTTCTATGGCGCCTCGAGTGGTGCGGGCTCCAGCACTGGAGCCGGCTGGAGCAGCGCAATTCTCTCTCCAACATCGACCCAAGTCAATGGCGTCGCTGTCAAGGATGTGGAGGACCCCGCTGCCATCCTTGCGACGCCCGTTCACGGCGACAAGCGCGTTCACCAGGCAGAGGACGGAGGAGCCGTTGACGACGACGAGAACGTCGACATGATTCCTCCGAGCTACAACCCTTCTTGGGCGAGCCGCGGTGCTGGTCTCGCCGACTCAGGGGCCGTCAACCGCGTTGCGACCCAAACACGGGCAGCCACAGCCGTTGCCGAGGATAACGGCGCCGCCGAAATTGACGAGGCTCTCGAGGCGCCCCCTCCGATTGAAGCTGGGCGCCTCTCGATTGACAGTGAAACCTTTGGTCGTGCAGCCTAGTTGTGTTCGACTGCGGCTATGTGTTCAATCTGGCTCCGCGAATTGTTGTCTTCCCGTATAGTGTAAATCCCAACGTGTGACGTGGGTAATGCATCTTCTTATCTGCCAGCTGCATTGAGGATGCGGTAGAGGCTATCTGATTGTCCGACATGAGATGCTGTGCCACCCGATGCCCTTGCTGAACTGAGGGCTCGGCTTTGTGCGAATCACCATGCGGTCACGTTCTGAGCCTTGCCTGAGACCGAACACAGATCTCGTCTGTGGCGGAGAAAGATGCTCGGGAGCAGACGAACCGAGTTATGTGACATCGAGCGCACGGCGCCACCATGCCACCGCCAGTGCTTTGATCGCCTCCTCTTCGTGTCCCAAGACAACCCAACCCTCCTTTCCACACCGTCTTCGGCGCCCCAAACTGTGTTAGAACTCCACAGTCCGAATGAAAAAGATACGATACTTGCACTCCAACTCTAGCTGCACACACCTGAGCTGATGTCGATGGTGCTTCCCAGCAGCTCCTCCCCCGCCCCGAAGGTCACTCAGCTTGGATCATATCGGTTACGCGTTGGTACTCCTTGCCAGTCTTACATGTTGGGCATTTGGGTGTGCCGAAGCGTATTGGGCCAGCACGGCTACCCCTCGGAGTAGGTTGGGGATGAAAGGCAGTAGCTGACGATAGGCTTGCCCGGGGCTCGGGGGTGGTCGAACTGGTGTGCGGCTGTCTCAACCGTGCTCTTCGCTCTCGGCGTGTTAGGAATGATGTCAGTGTTCGTCTCGCTTCGAGTAAGTTGAACAGACATAGCCCGAGACACAGCTCTCTGAAGTTGTAGACCTTGCCAGCAAGCCCAGCATTCATCCTCTTCACTATAATCTTATCCATCCTCCCCCTCGCGTCCTGCGTCACATTCGGAGTAGTTAGCCTCATTCGTCGATTCAAGTTCAAGGGGGGTCCGTGGTTTGTTAGTTGCGCTGACAAGCCAGGACTTCCTTATCAGCCGGTGCCTCTGCGGGTGGTGGTCCACTACGTCCCCAACAGCGCTATCTGCTTTCGTGGGAGATAGAGGTGAGTTGAGGTGTATGATATTGGAGCTGAATGTAGCCTGCAGGAGTGAATGGGATAAGGGCACGACGTATGGGATCGTCGGTGTCGTCTTCGTCTCGGCCTTCACGGTCAGTGAGTCCATCAGACCGATGTTGACCACGCAGGTCGTCCTCACGCTCTCCTTCTCCCACACATACATGCATCTTACTCAAGTGGTTGGAAGGGGTCCAGAGGCAAACAGCTCCTTGTGTACCCTCTTCCCATTCAGCAGGCCGTCACGAAAGCCCACCGAGCTTTCCGAGGCGCAGCTCCTTGCAAATGCTCATCGGCGTCCACCGATTGTGATCGACTACGCACGCTCACCCTCGGACTTCAAGCAGTTTGTGCGGCAAGGAGGCGTTTTGGCCAGTAGCAGTCGAGCTGCTCCTACGTAGAGGCTTCAGGAAAGACTTAGGGCTGTCCTTCCCAAAGAGCACGGCCGCGATGAACAGTGCCCGAAAAAAAATGAACAGTGCCCGATCAGTCCACCTTCAAAGCCGCATTCTGAGTGACGAACACCTACTGCGTATCATATGTTCAATTATAGCAGAGTATCGCATCGACACGTAGATGTGCCGATATGTTCCGTAGTTGAGCAAAACCAGACACACAAAGGGTGATCGCCTGCGCCCCTGGCGCCACTTCGCACCAGACAAGTCAACCCTCATCATCCTCGTCCCAGTTCCACATCTTCAGACTTTCAGCCTGCTCGATAGGAAAAAAGACATGCCCGCATTCGCATGCGAGCCTGCGCCAGGCCCTCGCCGGGATTTGAACCCAGGACCACTCCCATTGCTTAAGGTGCTTCAGCGCCCTAAGAGAGTATGATAGCCACTACACCACGAGAGCCACGTTTTTCACGTTTTTCGTGCTTGAGCGGCTGCTCTGATCATACAAGACCTGCTGCGACGTTATGGCCTGATTCCTTCTTGCCTTATCTGACGGCATGAGTACCTAAGCCGTGTTCTGAAGGATGCAAATGTCTCGTACTTCCACTCGGCTCCATTGTGGATGAACTGGCATTCGCAACCGTGACACGTGACACTATGTAAACACGACTGGCGGCCGATCCATCTTCGATTAAGTGCGCTCCTACGCAACGCCTCTGAAAGCCTGGCCGCCTACAACTACCGTCCCGTCTGAACGCGGCTGTCGCTGCCGTCCGACTCTGGGTGCTCCTTGTGGTCGGGGTCAACAGCAACAGTCGTGACCTTGGCGGTCTTCTTGTTCGGGTCCTCGACGGTACCATACTCCTGCTCGTAGTACTCGTGGACCTCAGCCGACAGATCCGCAGTGCGAGGACCAGTGAAGAACGTCTTGCCGCCAACCTTGGGGAAGAACCAGTAGGCGATGGCAAAGACCCATGCGCCGGCAGACACAACGATGGCGTAGTTCATTGTGGCTGCATCTGGGTTGGGATCTCCGGGGCTGAAGGTGTCAGTTGTGGTTTGGAGCTCAGAGTAGGTCGGTATCGCTACTCACAAGCAGAAAATGACAATTGCGAAGAGCATCCACAGAGAGGCGATGAGCGCCACGGGGCGACTCCATCGACCCAAGTACCACGGGCCCGGCGTGAAGTGGTTCTGACCCCAGATGAAACGAGCGCCGATGGGGATGACATAGGCGACATAGAGACCCATCACGTTGAGAGCGAAAATGGCGTTGATGGCGGCCCCGTCGACAGGGTCGGCAAAGCCAAGGAGACCGAGCGGCATGGCGCAACCCACGACGAGCCATACTGTGCGCACCGGTGTCTCCGTCTTGGGGTCAACCTTGTACCAAAACTTGGAGAATGGAAGTGCGCCGTCACGAGCAAAGGCGAAAGCCTGGCGTGAGGCAGGGAGAATGAGCGAGGAGGTCATGCCAAGCTGAGAGATGGCGATGAGGGACCAAACGGCGAGCGCGCCTTTGGTTCCGAACGCCATCTGGTAGATGGCGGCGAGGGGCTGACCGATGGGGTCATCGTTGAGCCCTGCAAGGTCGGTACCCATGCACAAAGCGAAGATGATGAGAAGGATGGTGCCGAGGACACCGGCCGATCCAATGGCACCGATAATGGCAGCTGGGACGGCAGTTGCTGCGTTTGAGGCCTCCTCCGAGATGGACACGGCGCAATCAAAGGAACCGATGGTCCAAACCGGCGCAAGCATTGAGAGCAAAAAGGTAAGCCCACTTCCCCAGTTGTGGAGGTTGACCCAGCCGGTGAAGGTGAACTTGGCGGTGTTGAGATGGTTCCTGCGGGCGATGGGCAGGCCGATGATTGTCACAAGAGCGAGGACGAGGTTGAGGACTGTGGCTGGGTTCTGCATGCGGGCGAACAAGGTGGTAAAGTATGCGCAGTAGACACCACAGAAGAGGAGGACACCGCAGTAGAGCAAGAAAGTCTGCCACATGGCTGGCTCGAAGCCGGGGCTCCCCATCGATGCCGCGGCGAAGATGATGCCCTGTGCACCCCATGCGAGGGACGAAGTGGCCGCGACATTACCCAAGAATGAGTTGTCTGCAACGTTAGCAATTTCGAACCGTGATCCGTGGCCACATACATCCAACGAGCCACGCCAGGAAGTTGCGGTACTTGGGAGGGCTGAGACGGTGGGTCCAGTAGTAGAGACCACCAGAGGTAGGCATGGACGAGGCGAGATCTCCCTATCGGAGGGTTGTTGTCAGTGGCGGCACGTGAATGTTCGGCTTATTATTCAGGCTGTTCTCAACTTACCATTGCCAGACCAACCGTACCAATCAACACGGCGGCAACAACCCAGCCCCACACCATGCCGACAGGCCCTGCCTTGTCAGTATCACATGGTCGCAGGCACAGTGACCGCTAGCCAGCACTCACCGCCATACGGCAGGTTGTAGAAGATGACACTAGCGATGGATGGGACGACACCCATGATAGAGAACCTGCGCACTCGTGTTAGCTAGTGATCTTCACACACGAAGCATGGCGGCTAGGGGGAGGGGTATGGTGCGCCCATGGGGCGCCTGACAGAGGCCGGTGTAGTTGGTCCCAGCCCTCTTCCAGGCCCGTGGCACGACACCGTGGCCTGGGGTCTGAGCCACAAACAGACTCACGCGACACCAAACACCTCAAGCCTGGAGAAAGCACGCTTGAGTTCAGGCTTGTAGCCCAAGTCTTCCAGTCGGGCATCGTCTCGGGTGAGGATCGTGCTCTGTCGCCGTTCCACGGCCGACACGGGTGTCACAGGTGGTTCATCAAGCTTCATGACAAGGATCGGGTGATTTGTGTGGTTGAAACAGGGAGTGTGAGAGCGAGGGCTGGTGGTCGCAGCAAGTAGCAAGATCAGTGATAGGGAGCTGTGTGTGTGAAGGCTCTGTGTGTGTCGAGTGAGAGTCGTTTCGCTTTCCCAAGCGACAGTGATAGGTGCCAAACCGGCCT
This sequence comes from Vanrija humicola, assembly GCA_008065275.1. NCBI lineage: Eukaryota > Fungi > Basidiomycota > Tremellomycetes > Trichosporonales > Trichosporonaceae > Vanrija > Vanrija humicola. Next base: position 252,186 of record QKWK01000016.1, read on the forward strand.
GAGAGGGTACTTATACGATTGTGCCGGATGGGCAGGCCTGGTTCCCGATCTGCGCGGCGCGGACAAGTGTCATGTGGGTGGGTGGGTGCCGAACTGGGCGCGACGAGGCGCGGGCGAGCTCGACGGGGCGCGGACGGTGCGGTGGTGAGCTGGGGTACCCGGAGGGGGTGCTATCTGCGCAGCTGCATCCTGGCCCCTGCCGTGCGCACTATGGATAGCCTCTGCGATACTGCCGCGCCATCGTATTGGTAGAGGTCATCCGAGGATCACCAACAGTAAGGCCTGAATATGGCTGTGTGCGAGATCCCGCGTCCTTGGCCGCGCGGGCACCCGTGGGGAAGAGGACAGAGGGCGCTGTTCGGTCGGCACGGGCAATCTCCTCACATACTGGACACACACCTCGTAGGTCAGTGGCGTAGCACGCTGGGCGCTGGGCCGCATGCTTTCGGCAAAGGCTCCTCACGCGGGTGCGGGCCATCTCTCGGTATCTCGTAAGCGAGGTGCTCAGTCCTTGTCACATTCGGCGCGGTGAACTTGGCACAAGGACAGTCAGTCGGTGGCGTCACTTATCAGCCGTAAACAGCGTGCAGGCCGCTCTGATAGCTCAGTAACGGTGTTTTGCATTCACCGCTACTTATCACTCACCCCCGGATTAGCACTTGACGGGTTAACAGTTCAGCCTTTGCAGATATCACACTTGGTCACCTGACGCGTATCCATGCGCAGGCAAGAGGGAGTAGTACATAATTCAACGGTGACTGGTGGTCATATGACTTCGCACATCGGCGTTGGCCGCCGGCCAAACCAACCCATTCCACTGCATGGCACTGATCACCCATCCTAGCCGACCGCGTACAATCTATGCACGTCGCTGTCCGTGCCCAAATGGCTCTCTTTCATCGGCAGACCGGCCTCCATGTGCTTGCATGGCGTCCGACTATGAGATGCATAGATGTCTGCGGTCGCAGGATCCATCCTTTGTAGTGGGGCAGCTCGGCAATCTGTAGGCGAGCTTATCAACAATGACTTGTGAAGCGCCCTGTGTCGTTGTCGTCCACCTACAAGCCCCATCTGTTTACGGCCCTTCGTTCAGCCTCATCTTCACAGTGATAGCCGACAACTGACTGGCGGTTCTGTGGCCGCACCTTCACATCTACCTGAAGCTGTGATAGACTCGGTAGTTTGAAGTCTGATCAGCTCTCGCCCTTTGTCTGCACGTCCACACAGTGCCCAAGCCTCACATATCACTCGTCAGATTGGGCAAAAGGGGATCTCGCTCGAAGCTTTTTGAGGCTGTGCAAGATGCCCTCGCCCTCTTGCCGGTGCTCAAGTATCTGGAGCTGCAAATAAACGGTGCAGTGTGCGGTCTGTGCCACTTGAAACGGAGGAGCGGTCGGACCGTGTTACAGCTCAAGAGCTGGCGCCAAGTGTCGCATCTTCACAAGACCGACATCGCACTGATCAGCTGTCAGGCACTCCACCGAGTTCATTTACGTTTACGTCCTCCCGAGCCAGTTCAAGACGGCTCGAGGACATTGTGGGTCGGGCTGGATGCCGCATGCCGCCAAGTTATTTACTCTTACCGAACTCCTTTGATCATCCCGACTGATCCTTCCGCTGACGACGTTGCGTGGAACGATATCTGTAGCCAGAGGCCATTGCGAGTGGGGTCCGCCATCTACCTTGTACCGGCGTCGGGGACGGAACCGAGATTGCGTTGCTATGGCGATTTCTCGTTCATGTCCTCACAACACACAGTGATCGAAGCCAGACGATGCGAAGACCATGTGTTAGGGATCGTGAACACGAGGTTAGTCTGCGTCGCCGTCTGTCCAAACTCTGTCATCACACACTCGCGGGAGGTCCCTTTGCATGCCAAAGGTAGTGCTATTACAACGAGTTCTCCTTCCCAGACCTCACGTGCACAGAAGGGTGCCCGGCGGTCGTCATTACATTGCTGCTAGACTTCTGCTTCACCGTTAAAACCCGTCCTCGCTTACATCTGGTAACGGAAGTCGGGGTTGCCCTCGATGACACACAGACCCTTGTCGGCCTGCTTGTTCTTCCAGACCATCCAGAAGCGAAGGCCCAGGACGGCGATAACGTTGACAGCGTTCAAAGCCAGGGTCAGGTAGATGCCGGAGGGGTAGCCCTTGGCCATCTCCTTCTGCTGGAAAGCGACGGAGGCGACGATGCCACCGACACCACCAAAGGCGATGATAAGAGCCGAAGCGTAACCACGCTTCGACTGGGCACGGATGGCAGTCTGCGACCAGGAGATGACGAGGGGAATGAACGAGTTGGCGCCTCCAATGGCGAGGAAGATGCCGGCATAACGGCCTGCCTTGTTGGATGCAGGGATCTGCGAGTACATGGCGGTGCCGACGATAAGGCAAAGGACATTGGCGACGATGACGTAGGCGCGAGCACCCTTCACCTTGTCGGCGACGACGGCGCTGGTAACGGCGGGGAACAAGCACCATACGTAGGGAGGAACGACAAGAAGCTGCGACATCATGTTGGAGAAACCCATGGTGGCCAGAATGGCGGGAAGGAAGTAGGCCAGCGAGTACGAGGCGACGGTACCACACATAAACATGTAGGCGAAGAGCCAAAGCTTGAGAGTGCCGAGGTACGAGACAATCTTGGCGCCAGTCATGGGGTCGGCAACAGCATCGGCACGGTCACGCTGAATGCGGGTGATGACAAGCTCCTTCTGCTGCTCGGTGAGGAAAGTAGCCTTGTCGGGGAAGTCGACGAGGAAAAGGATAGAAAGGATTCCGATGCCGATGGTGATGACGCCCTGAATGATGAAGATCCAAGTCCAACCAGCGTGCCCGTTCCTGCCGTGGAGCTGCGAGATACCGTATGCCATCGCGGCACCGAAGCCGGAGACGGTGACGGACATGATGTAGAAGACCGACATGCGAACAGCCATCGACCTGCGCGGGTACCAACAGGCGATCAGGAACGCCGCTCCGGGGAAGAGAGTCGCCTCAAAAACACCGAGAAGGGCACGGAGACCAGCCAGCGTCTGCCAGTTGTTGGAGAAGCCAATGCAGACAGTGACGACACCCCAGAGGATAGTGGCTATGCCAAGCCACCAGCGCGCACCGAACTTGCGGAGGCCAATCTGGGACTGAGCGATGTATTAGCATGCGTGCGATAGTGAGGAGGGCAAAGGTGTGAGTGGATGTGGTGTGGGCAAGCAGGCGACTGCAGATGGCTCCACTCTCACCACGGCACTGGTTGTCCCCAGAATGACGGTAGACATTGGAATGCCTCTTGGGGTACTTACTGGGATTTCCAGAAGGATGTAGGGAATGAAGAAGACCAAGGTGGCAATCGAGAAGCGCTGGCCGATGCCAAGCTTGAGGTCCTTCTGCATCTGGAGCCCGTTGGCCTGGCGAGCGAGACCAAGGTTGGTACGGTCGATAAGCGAGATGCAGTACATCATGGAAAGGACAGGGACAAGGCGGAGGTCGACCTTGCGCATGGTGCTTTTGACAAAGGCAGGGTCGAAGCCTTCGTCGATGTTGTGGTAGATGGTCTGCTCCTCGCCAGCGAACTCGGGGGACGGGGGGGTGTGCGAGTCCTTGGGACGGAGGTCGACATGACCCAACTCCCTCTTCTCATTGCTCGGAGAGTGGTCGAGAGCCATAGTGGTGGTCGTGCAAGATTGTTTGGGTGGGTGAGGGGAGACTGACAAGTAGCGGTCTGACGGGAAAGAAGCGAAGAGCCTGCGACGTCTGTAACCTTTGTACCCCGCTGAGGCCCCGCTGTTGGTCAGGTAAAGTGGGTACATCCCCCCCTCTACTACCTGATGGAGTGAGGGGCGGCGGCGGGGCCGGCTCGTCCAACCGCGTCGGGACGTGAGGTCACCGGTCCAGGTGGCGCAAGCGCTTGGAGTCAGTGGTTTTCGGAGTTGACCCTGTCATCGGTACGTAGGACAAGAACGGCCACGTCTCGCCTGTGACGAGAAACCCACGGGGGAGTGGGGAAAGGGGCGCGTGATGGCGGAGGCAACAGGCTAGCGGTTTGCCGTTCAAGATTGCCAAGAGCGCACAGTGGCTTGTCCTGACAGCACCCCTTATCGGGCGGTTTGCCGAAGGCCTAGTGCGGGAAGCAGTGGGGAAACGCTTGGGGTAAGGGCATGCCGACAGGGTCAACACGTCGTCGTTTAGGAGAGCGCGTCCACCGTCAACAATTCTCTCTGAGAAGTCTGATGCAACAGTCGCTGTTAGGACGGGATTGGCACTGGCGCGGCCTTCCGCTGTGCTGTGGGGTGCTGGAGTGCCTGCTCCACTACCATTCCTCAAAAGTGACCACTGCGACTCTCCACGGTTGTTTGTAGGTCCAAGGTGGCCACAGCCGCTCTCCACAGTTGCGGTCGCTCCAAGGTCGCTCCCCCCAGTTAAGGGCGACGAATGTCGCTCCCCAAGCCATGTTTGAATCTTGGAGGCCGATGGACAAGCCTGGCCGTGCCGGAGTTCTACCGAATGCAATTGGAGCACGTGAACCCGTCCATAACGTGGCCTCCATTGAAAGGCTCGGCCCTTCACCCTGTGTGAGCCAAGCCGTCTATAGCCAGGGAGAGCGAAGCTTGGCTTCTCCGCCTGTCTCTCATCCTTGGGCGATGAACCTACCTGGCTGCATTCCGCCTTTGCCGGGCCAAGACTTTCAAGAAACGCCCCGCCAATGGATATCGGCACCCAGAAATCCACGAACCCGGCCCTAACGTGCACACATTCCCTCTCCAGCGCACATGGGCTGCACGAGATTCTTCCTCTGCCTCGCTTGCCACCCGCATTGTACTGTATTTCCGTGGAGGTTGCTGTTGGTTGTCACAACGTCGAAAGAAGAGTCTTGGCATTCGACAGTCACACACGGGCAATGTCGATCGCACACACCCTCGACTGTGCACGTCGCTGAATGCGAATGTGATGTTGTTGACACAGCAACATCACAAGAAGCTGGAATGACTGTGCTAGGCTAGGTCCATGCAATACTTAGCGTCCCCAACAACATCTCAGCCGGCGGCGTTCAGTCGGGGCCCATGTCGCTTGGACACTGATGCCTGCTACCCCACATAGGGATCTGATCGACAGCCGCAGCAACACAACCCACTTTGCCTGAGGTGTGTGGAGGCCTCCTATTGCCCAAACCGGCATGGACAGCTGCCTGCTCACATGCCTCTCAACGGCATACCCTGTCTCGGGCCAGGGTGTCGGCCAATCCCCGAACCCCGGTACGACGACCGGCTCAAGCAAAATGCCCTGGCTTCACTCGGATCATGCCGACTTTTGGCACTAACGTCAGCGGACGCCGGCGCGCCGGCGCTTAGGATGGGATGAGTGGGTCAACGACTGACGAGATTGATCTGACTCACGACGTTCAAAGGTGTACCATACATTCAGACGACTATTATTGTCCTCAGACCCACTGATCGTCTTCCCCACATCGTCAGCGTTGCCGCAATCACCGCCATCACCGGGATCACCGTTTCTGGGTGCGGGGTTGTATCTTCAGCTGACCAGTTAGATAGTTCAGCGCCTGACGGCCCCCCGCGGGGTTCAATTCCAATACCCCATCGCCCGGGGCGCCGCATTGGTCGTTGGCAAATGGAGAAGAGAGTGCAAGCTACACCCGCCTATGGGGTTGACTCACGCTGACCAGCGGCATCCTGCGTTGATGTGGCCTGGCATGGTGTGGACGGGCGAGCGTACTCATCTCCCCCCTCACTTCTTGTCTTTGGCGTCTCTCGTTGCATTACGCACAGGTAGCATCGCTTGCTCCAGACGCACATCTGACCACGCTTTCTTCAGAGTACGCTCGCCTGTTCATGTCCGTGACCATCACGGCACGGCGTCAACACGGCGGAGCCCACCGAGACTGACACAGTTGAGAACCATCCAGTGTGTTGAAGGACTGATCTGCTGAGCGCATAAGGGTTCCAACGTCCTGTGCGAGCCCCGCATCGGCTGCCTCCCGCTCATCCGCCGAACGGGTGACCGATGTTGAATGAGCAACACCAAAGTAAGATATCTGTCCTGCTAGAAGGAGTGTAATGGTATGTGCTGAGTGCGCGTCCGCAGCGGCGCCGTCCTCGTCGCAAGGCCAGTTTCACCAAATCTCCAGTCAAGATCGCCCTGCAGAGTGGATGAGATGATGGACGCCGAAGCTCTAGGAGAGGCTCTCCGTGCGGCATTACCTGGCCGTCTCTACGCCACTGCCGTCGATCTTAGGCTGAGCTGTCCCGCCCTTCACAGTTCCACGGGCAGTCCCATGACACCTTGATCCTACGACTCAGCGGCTTGGAACACAGTCCAGAGCTGCCTGAAATCCCTGGCGACTTCTGAAACTACCAAACACTACTTCCGTGGTCGCGAATAGGGCGGCCCCGCTAACCGATCGGCGCATGAAAGCAAGGCTGCTGAAATAGACAGCACATCTTCTACTTGATGCTGACTGGTGGTGTGACCAACAGGCGCAGGCAGGTCCTTTAGACGGCTGGCAGGACTCTTAGTGGATCCCTCAGCATAGACATGCGGTCTTCTCGCGGCATTTCCGGTTCCTCCTCAGCGACTCCGGTCAGGGGTTGGACGACCATCCGGTTTCCCCGACACCAACACATATGGTCATTGCTCGACTTGGGAATGCGACCATTTCTCCTGTCCGTCGCTGTTCTAAGCTCGGCTCATTGGCACTGATGCATTATTGATGATTGTATGGCTGTGTGTATACTGCTAGACGTAATGGTCCCCTTCAGGTCGACCGCTCCCGATACCACCTCTCTCGCTCAGAACGACACACGCTGGTTGTCCGAGCCGGTACACTGCCAGAGCTGGAGACGGGCGCCGTTGCGGTTGTCTCCGCCGGGAACGTCGATACAAAGGTCTGTTGTTGGTCAGCGTTGCTCTGAGACATTGACGGCCAACTCACTAGTGTTCTGAAGACGGATAGCACCGTTGCTGTTGACCCAGTTCTGGGGCTGGTAGTTGTTGTAGCACTGCCAGACTTTGAGAGGCGTTCCGTTGCCCGGGTTGGTGCCAGCATCGATGCAGACGCCCTTTGACGAGCGGATCGGGCCGTTGTTGTTGAGGATCCAACGCTGGTTGGTTTCGGTGTTTTGGTTGAGGGCGGAGCAGTCCCAACTACGAAGGGGTTAGTGATGAGGACCTGCGACGCAGTGTCGGAAGGGTTACTCACAGCTGGACTGCGTTGCCGTTGGCCGTGCTACCGCCGGCGAGGTCGACACACTTGCCCTTGTACTTGAACTGGATACCCGGGAGCGCGCGCTCGTTGAGGGGCGAGGCAGTAGACGAGGCTGCCGCGACGGCCAGGACAAGGAGGGAGGTCAGAGCAACCATTGTAAGGGAAGTGAAGCGTCTGTGTGTTCTTGGGAGATGAGGAAGTAAAGAGAAACTGAGAAGAAAGTGAAGCATCGACGATCCCTCCTTATATACGTTGTGTGCTGCAATGGGTTCCAGCAAGGTCAACCCAGACGGAGCACAACTTCGGCCATCTGGTTTCCTTGTCCTCTCCTCTGAAGCGTCGCGACCCCCGTCGTCAGCTGACCAAAGATGGCTGCGCGTCTAGTTTACCACAGCCGCGAGACCGGCACCGTCGCGTTTCATCTGTGGGACGCCGGTGCTGGCCGAGGTAAAGAGGGCTGAGGTGGATGTTGGACAGCAGAAGGCTATTCACGGGCAACCGATGACGAAGGTACCGCACCAAACCTTGTGTACCCTGAGGATGTAATATCCACTCCATCCCCATGTTCGAGAGTTGCCGCTTGTAGTGCATCGAGGTGTCGTTGTGGCGTAGTGTCAGGACGGGGCGCCTGAGTCCAGGATACATGACCGAGGCGTGGTGTCTTTACTGGTGGCTGGTTGATCAAGACAAGCCTTACCAAGGCCGTTCCAGCAGTGACCTTCGACGTCACCGTTTGCGCATGATCCCTATCAGTTGGTCACCCAGCCACTACAACTGCACAGCCGCCATCACCCCACCCGCGCAACTCCTGACTTCGCTCACATGTACAGAAGCTATAGATGACATGTCCCCTCGTTAGGAGCTGGTCCTGCCTCAGCAGTAGCCTTGAGTAGTCCCCCTTACCGCTGGCCGACTATCCATCCAGGCACATCGCCCTCCCGGCCGCCCGTCCTTGACTACTGGGAAGACTTGACGAAAGTTCGGGACCCGACACTATCAGGCGGTTGACGACAACTACACATGCTGTCGGTTAGGACTCAGGGCGGAGACGCCATTTGAGGTGGCTGGCTGGTCGATGAGGGACACACTCTTCCTTGGAGACACTGAACCTTCCTGACACTGTAGTTCAGGTTGGATGCTGCGGGGGTGGAAATGTGGGGCAGCGCGTTGGACCTCGGCTCTCAGCGAGCAGTTCTTGGATCGATTTGCCGATGGACTAGCTCTGCGATGGATTCAATTTCCCGATGGATTGCTCACCTCAGACCGCAATTCACATCGGGCTGGACTTCACTGTCGGGCAGCGAGTTTACATGATGCTCATCCCGACGTCGGGGCGTTGTGCACCAGGTATATGCTAATGGCATCGTCATCAAGGCGCAGTCGGTCGTCAGGTATCATTACAAGTAGGCTAGGGGTGAATTGAATACGCAATGCACCGCAGAACTAGTCGTCTCTTCAGTGAGAGCCGATGATATCATTACATCAGCCTCAAGGCCGGTACCGCTTCAGACCCTCCACTGACTGACCTTGCGTTCACCCTGTCTACCTGAGAATTAACAACTGCCCATCGGATTTATTTCGCAAGGCTCTTAGCGACCAAACACCCTGGCACAGTCTGCATTACATGCAATTGGTGGTCCACAGGCTACCGACAGGCCACCCAAAGCGCCGTACCACGCCCCACTCAACCGCCCTTGGATGCACGCGGTGTTATCGTGACGCACATGCTTTGGTTGAGCCCCACATGACCTACTGGTCTCGAGGTTGCGATGATGATGGGCTGCACTGGTCATGGGATCAACCACACCCTCCCGGTCAGCGTCATTTGGGCGACTGGCCGTTGTCATTCCCGAGGCTGACGTTGCTGCCTTCCTTCCCATCGCCAAGTCGACGCCCCTATCAACTGTCCACGGGATGCGTTTAGCTTAGCAAGGAGGGGTGTAGGCCGCGAGATATAAGGCCGAAGTGGAACATGCATCTCTGGCACCCATCAACAACAGTTCGGCATGATTACCACCTCAGTAGCAGCTCTCCTGATTGCAGCCGTCGGTGCTGTCGCGAACCCGGTCGATCTCGACCCCCGCCAGTCAGGCAGCCAGGTCTCGACGGGTAACAACCTCTGCCTCGATCTCAAGGGTGGGAACACCAACGATGGTAATGGAGTTCAACTGTAAGCCCCATCACGCATGTTTTGCCCCTGGAGTTCTGACCACAATAGGTGGAACTGCAATGAGAGTCGTTTCTCGCACTGGTCGTTCGCGAACATCGGCAACATTGTCTCTCGCGATGCTGGTGGTGGCAACCTCTGCCTCGACGCCGGCAGGAATCCAGTTGACGGCAGCGTTGTCCACGTCCGCCAGTGCGAGAAGAACCCCCCTGTGATGGGACAGTTCTGGACGTACATTTACGGTCGGGTCAAGATCCGTGGTACAAGTGAGTGACGTGGGAATGCTGCATGGGCGAGGGCTTACACGGACATCAGACCTTTGTCTCGACGTCAAGGACGGCAACTTTGCCAATGGCACTCCTCTTCAGGTCTGGTGGTGCGACCTCAACAGCCCCAACCAGGCCTGGAACTTCAGCTAATACGCATGAATGCCACGACTGGACGAGCAAACGACTGTAACCTCCTACATGTAATGACGGCAACGAGCTGTGAGATACACACGGTTGTACATCGTATCATCCACAATGTAGATGTGTATCCTATGACGATAGTAGACTCGGGTTCGGTCACGGAGACGCAAGGTTTGAGCTGTGCCTCCGCACAACGCGACGCGTCGTCGTTTACTGGGTTTCATCATACCCGAATGGGTTACCAGCAGAAGCAACACACTGAGAGTCCAGAGACGCTTACATTGACATGTCTGACATTCATACATCAAGCAGTCTTCTTCGGCAAAGGGGGCGCGGGGGTGGGCGTGGGGCGTTCGGGGAAACGGGGGAGAGAACAGGGGACAGACGCATTCCGAGCCGGCATTGTCGACAGTAACTCTCGAAGGTAGTTGGAAGGAGACGCATGCTAGTGTGAGGTCACAGTCCACTGTTGATTCCACTCGCTGTCGCACTCCCAGACCTGAAGGCGGGTTCCATCCTCAACTTTGTCGTCGGTGATGTCCAGGCAGAGGTCTAACGGGTCAGAGAGTGGGTGCAAAGTGTAGCACTCACTGACTCCTTGGAGTCGAACAGCGCCGTTCTCGACAACCCAAGTTTGCTGAGGCAGCCCATCGTAACAATCCCAGATGTGGACGGGACTACCGCTCATAGGGCTCTCACCGGCGTCGAGACACTTGTTTGCAGCCTTTGCGCTGGTGATATGGCCGTTGAGAGCCACAGCCCACAGCTGGTTGGCATTGTCGTCCGGAGAGCAGCCCCAGCTACGGAGAGTGGTCAGCGCAAGTAGGATGGGGACAACATAGCTCGTGTTTGGACGGGTACCTCCGGTTCGGTGACACTGCCACTCACAGTTGGGCTTTGTTGCCATTTGCGAGCCACCCAGTCGACAGGTCGACACAGAAGCGGCCAGTTTGTTCTCTGATATGGACATGTACTCCGCGTGTCACTGGGGTAGCGATTGTGGCTGCCGCGGTAGCAACAAGTACGACAAGGGCGAGGCTGGCCATGGTAGCTGGAGAGATTTCGAAGTCCGGTATGCGTAGAAGGCATCATTCATCAGCCAGCGCTTTGTGTTGATGGTGTCCACCCCCGAAGGCCTCAGCCTGCATCGGTGGGCAGGCTGGTCTGGGAACAAGGTTGACTGGTCTATTGCTCTTGGTGCAGGAGCTGCCTTGAGGAGTGGTCAGTGGCGCCGACGTTCCGGATTGGAAGCAGACGACGCCGATGACTAGTAGGTAACCTTGCAGGCGGGAGAGAGAGCAAGGGGGGACGAGACCGTTTCCGCATGGTGAAACACCCTTGGCGCAATGCTCAACCTTGTCCGTGTCGGCGAGGAAAGAGGCGAGGGAGGGGAGTCACGCACTTGCACTCCATGTTGTAAGCTGAGCAAGCTCTTGCTCGTTCGAAGCAGATGGCACAAACAAAGGAAGGTCTCCCGCGCTCTCAGTATACCCTGCCGGAGCAAACCATGGTTCAATCCCGCGGTGACCTGAATTTGGTGAAGCCTTGGGGCAACCAAGCCGTAGGATTAGGTGGAGTATGCACTCAGGGCCCCAAGGGGCATGTAGATCAAACATTGGCATGACCTCTTTTGGGCGACAAGGAGGTGTCGTTACCGTGGGAGAAGGTACTCTGTTGAATTACTTCAGTCCGGCAGAGGTTGGCCGCTGAGGTAACTTTCACTCCACCTGGCAAGCCTTCATTGTGGGCGATAAGTTTCGTTCGTAGCCAGGGCTTCTCCGAACACCATGATGAAAGCGGGCAGTGGTGGTGACAAGTGACCCCCGTGCAAGTCGTAGCCATACCATATTCATTCGACAGAACATTCTTTACAACCTGGCGCAGCTTGTCAAAAATCCGAGCTGCCTCATCCCGCAGTTCACGAAACTCGGACGACAAATCCCTAGGCGATGGCATCAAAGTCATCTGTGATGCCGAGAGCCTTGCGACGGCTCTGGCTCTTGGGATCGAAGAACGGGCGCTCCCCAAGTGAGACGGAGCGGGTACCAATCCGCCTGGCGTCTCCAACGTCCTGGGTCGCGGTGTGGAAGGTGCTACGGTTGTCCCAGATAGCAAGCGAGTTTTCCTCCCACCGGAACCTCGTCTGGAGGTCATGGTTGCCCGAGATGTGCTCGAAGAGGAAGTCAAGGAGAGCGTCGGACTCCGGAGCTGTAAGCTCGACGATGCGCTTGGTAAAGCCCTTGTTGACGAACAGCCCCTTCCAGCCAGTAACAGGGTTGGTACGGATGACAGGGTGAACTGCCTTGAGATCGTCACCGACGTTCTCGGGAGCTCCGCGAACACCGTCACGAATCTTCTCGCCCCGGGCGGCAGCGATGAGCTTGAAGAAGTTGGCTTCGTGAACCGCGGTGTACCCTTCGAGCAACGTCTGGAAGGACGGTGAAAGGCGGTCGTAAGCTTCGTAGGCTGACGCCCAGAGGGTGTCACCGCCGACGGGGGGAAGAGTTCTGAGCTGAAGGGTTGCATAGTCGGACGGCACAGGCTCGAAAGTGATGTCAGAGTGCTGTGTTGTCAGGGCTCCGTCTGAAGGCGGCTATCCTTACCCATCCAGTCTTGCCGAGGCGGCGCTCGCCATAGACGGGCACCTTCTTCTTGGCATCGCGGTAGTCGTTCGAGATGATAGTGACCTCGTCGCCTTCCTCCGAGTCCTCAAAGGTGAGAGGGTGGATATGGAGACCCGAAGTCGCAGGCTTGCCGCTCTGCTTGCCCAGCCCCGTGACAAGGTCTTTCTGCTCAGACGGCGAGAGGACAGCGTTGCGGAAGAAGACGACTCCGCGCTCGGACACAAGCTTAGCGAGGGCCTTTTGCTTCTCGGGGTCTTCGAGGACTGCACGAATGTCGAGAACCGGCTTGCCGTTGATGGACGAGGCTGGGAACTCCGTTCCAATCGAAGGGGCGGTGTCGAACGAAGCAAACGAGCGCAGATCGACCTTGACGTCACCGATACTCGTGGCTGCGACACCAGCCTTGATGGCCTCGACGGCGTCGGGGGTTTGCTCTACAGCGATGGGCGGCATGGTGTGAGAGTGGACTTGGGAAGCTGGTGGTGTTGCATCAGCCTCACAAACCCACACGCTTTTAAACCATCCCAAGACGGCCACGCCTAAGCTCTCAGAGGGCGACCTGTTGTCAGCCGATCGAAAGTCACGTCAGATTTCGCTCGTCGCGACCACAGTAGCGTGTTCACCAAGCTGTCACCTTGCTTTGCTGTCCAGAAATCTGGAATAGACGCATCAGAATCTGGAATAGATCATCTAGCGCGAGATCTGCAAGCAATCAGAGTGCATGGATTGCGAGATTGTGAGTGCTTGCGTTCGTGTCCCGAGCGATCCACACGAGCAAGATGATGGTGGCAGGCTGATAAGCGTGGGGGGAATGGGAAATGGTGTTCGAATGACGACAGCGGGGCAACCATCTTCGCCATCTTTCGGCCAAGTCCGAGGTCCACTCTGTTTTTGGCGCTACGTCATGTTGAATGCATTGGAAGTACAACACGGCAGATACATGGGGAAGGAGCAATGGAAGGGAGTCTATGCAGTTGATGCTGGCGCTTGTAAGATGGTGTTTGGTACTGTCGGGTGGTGGCAGTATGGTGAGCACACAAGCCGCAGAGGCCACGACAACTTGGTCTCGCAATGGTGTCGGCTACAGCAGCCACAGCTGGCCGACTCGCCGCGTCGTCGGGCCAGGGGGTGGTAGTAGCCGCGGTTGAGCGGTGGGTGAAGGGGGTTGTTGGATTCGGCTGGCGGAGTTGCACGGGAGTAAGTGAGGGGTTGAGTCCATCGTTCAACGTGATGAACCAATCGTTCGTCACCGCCTTAAGCAGCACTCGGATCAGGCTTGCGGGCAATGAATCCCCGAATAACCTGCACCATTCGCGGACCTACGGCGAGGAACGAGGCGATCAAGAACGTGAAGCCGCAGAAGATGCCTGCGTAGCCGAACTTGTTGTCGTCGACCTGGATCAAGGCTGGGAGTATCAGCATTCTGCTGAACACGCACACACAATACGAGAACTCACCACCACAGATGACTGGTCCGGCAACCATGAAAGGCCCACAGACACTCCACGCCATGCCAATACGAATCCCCACTTCCTCAACGGGACTGATCTTCGCGACCACTGCAGAGACGAGAGTGAGCCAGGCGCCTGATACCCAGCCGTAGAGAACGAAACCAGCGACGAGTGCACCGTTGGGAATCGGTGACGGCACGTAGAATCCAAATAGCACAATTGCCGTGAAGAATGAAGTGGTACCGAAAACGTTCCACACGCCGAGCTTGTCCGCCATCCAGCCCGATAGTGTTCGACCAAACAGACCACCAGCCGAGACAATCGCGACAGAGTAGTCGTACACAGCTGGCGAGGCATTGTTTGCCCGCGAGATGATGGGCGCGTTAAACATGGGCGACATCCAGCTGCGCGCAAGAGCGTCAACATCCGACCTCGCCGCATCAACTCCGAGGACGACTCACTTGAACATGTAGAACCCACAGCCAATGGCAAAGAAAGCGTACTGCTTGTCATGCCAAGGGCGGGCGAGACGTTTGAGGGCGATAGGCTTCCGTTTCGGCAGGCGTGATTTGAGGAAGAACCACGCCGGAAACATGAGGGCTGCATTCATCGCCGCAACGATTAGGAGTGAATTGCGGAATGCTAGGCCCGTCAGTGTGCACCAAATGACCCAAACTCACACATCCTCAGAAAGAGGTGCTTGAACATGATGGGATACACAATGCCTCCACCACCACTGCCGCCGACGATGAGGCCGATGGCTGTTCCGCGACGAGTGCTGAACCAATGGCCTCCAACCGCAGTAACGGTTGGCCAGATCATGCCTGATGCAAAACCAAACAGAAAGTGAGACAGGAAGATCTGGTAGTACTCTTTGCAGAAGCCCATGGCAACAACTGCGACGACTGACAGGGTTGTGCCCACCAGGACGAGCGGCCGGGCACCATGGGCGTCGAAGATGCGTCCCCAGATGACCGAAAAGATGAACACTTCCGTGGCTTGCACTGAGCCGATCCATGCGACGGTTGATTTGGAGTAACCGGCCAGCTGGTGGACTAGGTAGTATTCTTGCAACTGACCGAAGCTGCAGACTCACGGGTCAGCCGTACCCGCACAATGTTGACACTTACCAAAACCCATCAGACAAAAGGTAACAAAGCTTGCCGAAGCGGCGCAGCTCCAGGCTGTGAAGCCGCCATCTGGAGGTGGCCCAATGTCGTCTGATGCTGGCGCCGGGAGAGACTCATCGGCTACGTCGAGAGTTGTGATGGTCGTCGTGCGCTGGAGGTCAAGTTTGTCGTTGCCGTAGCCGTCCCCGTATGCTGCAGTTGGTTCCGCTTCCAACTTCTTCACACCGGCGCGGGGCTCGATATCTGTTGCCATTGCTTGGACCGTGAGTTCCGAATCCCCGTCGCGGTGAAGGGCCATCCTAACGGTCAGATGAGATGGTATCGGGAGTGTCGAGTCTGACACGACAGACAGATAATGTATGCGCCTTCAACAGGCCCTCACTCGGCTACTATGTGGTGCGGAGCTCCTCCGAACGAAGGTTTGACTACGCAGGATGAACTCCCACTCACGCGGGTGGGTACCACGGTCGAGCATGGGTGATCTCAAGTGGCGTGTCATAAGGCGGGGATTAGCGGGGATCCCTTGCAGCCAAGACAACCGAGGTCGCCGATGCCTCCGCTCGTTTACCACAACGAGCGCTAGCGGAGCAGCTCACCCGTCACTCCAACTTCACACAGCTCGGCCGCATCGTTTCCCGCAGCCTCCTCCGGTACAGGAGGAATTGCTGGAGCAAAAAGGAGCAATCGGGCGACGATCAAAGACATACTAAAGACAGCAGTTACAAACACGGTTCCTCATGGACGCTCTCAACACACAGACGGTCACTGCTTTTAGCCAGTGTTCGGGACCCGCAATCGTGAAATATTGTAGCGGAAGCAAATTTTCTAGGCCCGCGTAGCCGAGTGGCTAAGGCGTGCCTTTCCTATGTTGAACATCGAAAGGGCAAGATCGTGGGTTCGATCCCCACCGTGGGTTGTGCAGACTGAAGCAACGATTTCACTTTTATGCCTGCAGCGGAGCT
This sequence comes from Vanrija humicola, assembly GCA_008065275.1. Classification (NCBI taxonomy): domain Eukaryota; kingdom Fungi; phylum Basidiomycota; class Tremellomycetes; order Trichosporonales; family Trichosporonaceae; genus Vanrija; species Vanrija humicola. The sequence goes on from QKWK01000016.1 coordinate 268,145, forward strand.
TGCCTGCCTTTGTCTGTCCCTGCGCGCTAGCTGGAACACACGCCACGTAGGAGGAGGGAAGCTGACTTCGATGTTATACATCTGCTACTACGTAGCAGGAGCGCTGGGGCCGTATCAGGCTCGCTATCACGAAAGAATCTTGTTGTTCTGTCCCATAAACTTTCCTCGCTAAGTGTGGTCGGTGCCGACAGCATCGGTGTTGTTAGATCTCTGATATCTGCTTGTGTCAATTTGGGCCATCGATGATGTTGCTCACCCCTTGCCCATTAGGTGGCCCGCTTCGGTGTACTTCGCAAGCACACGCTCAATGGCGTCCATACCCTTCTGCAAATTCTCGATCTTGGGCCCATAGGAGAGGCGCACAAAGTGATGGCAAGGCGACTCGAACAGGTTCCTGCGCGCGGCGGGGTCGATATCGAAAGCAATGCCGGGCACACAGATGGCCTTTTCCTTTAAGAGCTCTTCAAAGAACACCAGCCCATCGTCAAGCGGAGCTGGTAAGCCGGACACGTCAAGCCAGATGTAGAAGGTCGCCTGGGGAAGTGGATGAACCTTCAGTCCTGGCATCTTGGAGAGGCGGTCGAGAACATAGTCCCGCTTTGCCTTGAACTGTTTCTGCAAAGCAATCTTCTCCTTGTGCACCCGGGCCGGGTCCAGAAGTGGGATAGCGGCAACCTGAAGTCTGGATCGGGTCAGCACATCCTTCTTGGGATACTCACGGATGGTTAGCTCCTCCATCAAGGAACGAGCCCGAGCTGGCGACTGCCGAAATGAGCCTCTTCGGTCCGACGACCCAGCAGACTCTCCAACCCGGGAGTCGGAAACCTTTGGTCAGGCCGTCGATAATGACAACCGAATCCTACGGTCAGCGGCTTCAACGTTGAGCTCCTCACTTGATTGACATCGTCAACATATGCAGCGCCGCTCATTGATTCGCCAAGGCGCGACTCATCCTCCCAGTACTTGTAGAAGGAGTAGAACTCGTCGAGGATGATAGTCGTCTCGCCGTCGCCGATTCGGACCAGTTTCTTGAGGTCCTCTCCCTCAATACACTGTCCAGTGGGGTTTCGTGCTGTGGTTTTTAGAGTGGCGAAGAGAAAACGCGTGACAACTAAACTTACGATTCGACATCACCACGACACTAAGACTGAATGTTGCAATGTCCCGCTTGAGCTTGCGAATTTCAGCAACGTCTTAAATCATCCCACTCACCCGGTCAATGTCCAAATGGTAGTTGTTCTCGGGAAGCAGAGGTGTCGGGATAGGAATGAGACGCTTGAACACCGCCAGTACCTCTGAGTATGTCGTGTACTCTGGGATCTGGTAGCCGCAGTAAACGTCGCCAATGACTGCAGCCACGCGGCTCATACCCGCTCGACCCCCAGGCACGATGCAAACGTTCTCGTACGTGTACTGACTCGCCATCCCCTTGCGATAGGTGTCATTGTAGAGCTTCTGAATTGTCAGAACAACGGCGTTCAGCGTCATACTCACGGCAACTGCCTGGCGGAGTTCCTTGACTCCGGCTGTCGGGGCATACTCGTGGATGAGCTCGCCTTCGGCGTCGAAGTCAAGTGCCTTCGGTCGTGGCGGCGCATCGGGGAGTGGCCCTACCTCGGGCGCACCTTGGCCCATGTTACCCCATTCGGGATTGTCATACGTGAAACCATTGGCCATGGCGCTGCCATCAGCGGGATCGTTGAGCAAGACAGCTCACCGATCTGTGCAATAGATGACCCCTGTTGATCCTGGATGTGTGATGCCTGGGACCTCACCGGGCTTCTTTACAGCCTGAATGCATGTGTGAGGAGGTGTGGAAGGGCTCCATGCTTTGCCGTCCAGCAGACATACCTCGTTCCCAACATACTCGCGCAGGATCATGTGAGCCTCCGAGTTCTTTTCGACGCGCATCACATCGATGACCTTCTGCGCGACATCGACGAGGCGTTGCTTCTTCTTCACTGGTTCGGTCATGGCGAGTGAGTTTGTCCAGGGCGGGGGAGGAAGTGGGCACACCGCATGGGCTCTGGCAAGATATATCTTCTGGCGACGTGGGAAGGAGTCACTGTCCAGACATGTCTCCAGCAACGACGTCATTGTTCGGGAGGCCTGGCCCGATTGTTCGGACATCTCACGTATCTCCGCGCCCTTCAAGACGGCCATCATCTCCTTGTCCTCGACGTGACGAAGGGGTAGACCACCATGTCCATCCATATTAGAGGGAACGGCGCTCCGTCAAAATCGTTATTCTCTCACTGACTGGTGGATAGGGTGTGAAGTTCGCCGCCAGATCCTCCGACACTGTTGTGCACGTGAATCTACTCTTGACTTGTCAGGGAACGGTCAGCATAGTTGGCCTGTGCCACCGTCTTCATCAGCCCGGTAAAGCAACGCGAATGGCTACACCTACAAACTTGAGGTCCAATGCTCTTCATGCCACGGGGCACCGTCTTTAGTATTGTCGGCCTGGTGCTGTTGTGCTCTCTGTCACCGACGACGTTTGACTTCGCTTAGCTCCCATGATGACACAGCTTGATCACTATTCTGCGACAGTGAAACGCACAAGGCCTCTGGCGTTCCATTAGAGTTGGGTTGCGGGCTGAGGAGAAGAGGTACTCGGGAACGCAACATCCGCCTACGTGCAGCTCTCTACATGTCTTGGGTTCAGTGCAGCTTACTCGGTACACTTGCCCATCTATTGGGAGTAGATTCCAGCAACCGACTGCAGTTTGGCTCGACCCGCCAAACCTACGCGGGATGGTTTGTTGTCACGAGATGCAGTCTTCAGTATCGGAGCTGAGTGTTGACCGCACAGGCGGTAAAGCAGGCACACTGTCTCCTATCCCTGAAGTTAGCCGGGACCAGACTGTGCGACTGTGCATGTTGGAGGACAAACTCAACTGCACAAAGTGCCGCATGGCCACCTCACCACATCATAACAGCAACTCATGATGACAGACAACGTTGAGCAGCGAGATAGAGCCGGCGAGCACGCAGTCCGCCTGTCAAGAACACTGTCACCGCATGTCCTATTGAAGACTGCCGACGGCGTCGTCGTCATTCTGTTGTCCACTTGCATGCTCCTTGGCGCGCATCTCTGATAGGCACCCGCCTCCAGTGCCTTGCCTTGTGCCGCGCGCTGCAAGACGTCGCTCACGGTTCTCTTACACTCTATATTGCGTACTCCTTGGAGGAGGCTCCTCGGGTCAGGCCTTGAGTATAATGTTGACACTCTGTTGTACCCCCTCCCCGCACTGCACCCATATCCCCTTGATTCCTCATTGCGAGCCCCCCAGGGTGTCACCTTCCAAGTCTTGGAAGGGACAGACCGATAAAGGAGCAAGAGCCATACTCAAGACTGATTCTCTTACCTCCCCCCCCCCCGCCTTCTTCAACGCACAACAAGGTTAACCCCAGCTGCTCGAGTCTCTCAGCACAACAGAACATATCACGCTTTCATATTGTTGCTTCTCATTTGACCCTAACGTTCTCGGTTCGACCATGGCAGTCTCGGCTTCTGCTTTTGCTCTTCTACTGGTCTCCCCTGTTCACGCCTGGTGGCTCTCCGTAAGTGTCTCCTCTCCCCTTGATCACTTCTAATGGCTCCAGAAAACGCACCAAGGCAACTCGTTCTACAATGACTGGTGGTGGTGGGACGGCAAGGACCCCACAGAGGGCACCGTCAACTACGTACCGATGTGGCAAGGTCAACAGCAAGACCTCACCTGGGTGACCGAGCGCAATCAGTTTGGCATGCGAGTCGAGTCGGCGTACATTGTCGGCGAAGACGAACGCGGCCGGAAGTCGATCCGCATCCAAAGCATTGATCAGTACAGCAAAGGGTCCATGTTTGTGCTCGACCTGGCCCATATGCCACAGGGCTGCGGAACCTGGCCCGGTGAGTGCTCCTTGCCAGGGTTGGCGACTGAGACTTGATAGCATACTGGAGCAACGGACAAGGTGACTGGCCCAATGGCGGCGAGATTGACTTCATTGAGGGGACCAACTCTATCAGTGACGACCGAAACCGCTACACTATCCATACAGGCTTCTCCTCCGATTACACCTGCGCCATGACATGGAGTAACAAGGACCAGTTCACAGGCTCACCGTACCTTACCAACTGCCAGGGAAGCGCTGGATGCAATGTCATTGCGAAGGATGGGACAAGCTTTGGCGTAGGGCTAAATCGCGCTGGCGGCGGTTGGCATGTCTTCCGCTGGGATGACCTCGGCATGTCGTTCTGGTGGTTCCCTCGAAATGCTGGTAATACTCCCTCCGTCCTCACCGGTGGGAGCGACACTATCAATGACGATGATCTCGGCATGCCTGACGCCATCTTCCCGGATGATCAGAACTGCGACATGTCGACGAGGTTCACCCCCCAGAACATCATCTTCGATACGACCTTGTGCGGTTCATGGTCTCCCAATTGGGATCGGAATTGCGGTAATGACTCGGGCAACCGCACCTGGGGATGCCCCAACCTGGTGCGAAACTATCCGTCCCAGTTCAAGCAGGCGTACTGGCTTATTAATAGTCTGAAGATCTACACTCAATGAGCGAGGTGGCGGCTGGTATTATGGACACTGAAATGGACAATGTTAGTGGGAATGTAGAAGATCCTCGATGGCTGCGGTGTGTGCGAGAAGTCAGCGGTGGTTAACGCTGGTGTAACCAGGATTGGGCGGACATGATCCTTGAGGGCAAAGTCGTTGGCGCTGGCCTGTATTGTGAGTCAGTTCTGGTCAGGGTAGCATCAGATCGCTGCTATGCAAGTGCCAGGTAGCACCAAGCAGTCCGGGAGCGAGTATTTCCAAAGGGCGTGCGGATGACGAGCAACCAGGTGCCTCCATCGAAGCTGTGCTCGAGGAGGAGTTTTCGATGATGTCTTCCGTATCAGGAGGTCAGTGGGATCGTTGGTCACTGTTGGGCAAGCCGGAGTGATGTCCTCATTTTGTCCTTTGCACTGGTATTCCGATGATTGCAATAGGCAATAGGGCCTGCGCCGAAAGCCCGAGCGGCGCACGGGCACTACGACGACATGTGCGGCGGCCGCGGCTCCCACTGAGAATGGTTCAAGAGTGGGCACGACACCACGGTGGATTGTCGGATCTCACCTGACGTCTCTCGTGAGGCTGCGGATCATCGCGTACAGATAGGTGTGGTGGCCAAGTGGAGATAACCCTACCTGTCATGAGTGATGTACACGAATCCGGCCGGCGTGCTTGTACGAGTGCCTTGTCAAAGTCGAAAGTCGCGCGCGCGGAATCTACTTACTGCTGAGCATGCGTCAATCACAGTGCCATGTCGTCATTGGTGGTGACTGACTGAGAGCACCAACCGACTCCTGCCGACATGCCGACGAAAACACGACCTGGCTCAAGGCGAGATTGCCGATACCAACACCTGCCTTGTCGCACCAACAGTGGTTTCTCAGTGTTGCGTGCTCGTTCAGTTGAAACAACCGTCAGACTACTGAACTGCATGATGTGGTCATCGCGACATGATGGCCCGGATGGCGAATGCTCTTGCAAGACATCATAGCGTCTGCAGGCTTCATTTAAGAGCGGCGCAGAGAGCGGCGTTGCTCTATTCATCCCCACCAGCCCCTCCTCTCACTCCACCTCGATGACCATCACCCAGCAGCCAGGCTACCAGGCCCAGTCTTCGCCCAACGCGACCGACCCCAAGGTCTACGAGCAACACAAGGGCAGCTTTGCAGACCTTCCAACCGACGCCGCCGGCTGGATCAAGAGGGCCCAAGAGGTCGGCAACATCCTCGCCGTCGATGCTGCCAAGCGCGACCGGGAGAACAGGTCACCCATTGCGGAGGTTGCCCTCCTCAAGCACTCTGGGCTCCTCCGTGTTGTGGCCCCCAGCAAGTACGGTGGTGGCGGCCAGCCTGTGAGCGTTGGTTACCGTGTCTTTCGCGAGCTCGCCAAGTATGACGGGTGAGTTGAGAAACACAGGCAGCTGCTGATGCCTAGATCCATTGGTGCAGTTCTCGGTTACCACACCTACTGGACTATCAACGCTCGCACACGTGTTCTAGGTACCGAGGCGGAGGCCGACGCCTTTGAGAAGCTTGTTTCTGAGAACAACTACCTTGTCGGGTCGGCCGTTAATCCCCGCGACAACGACCTCCTGGTGACCGTCGGCACCGACGGTCTTACCTGGAACGGTGCCAAGTACTTCACGACGAATGCCGCCCTATCGGACATTGTCATTCTGGAGGGTGCTCTTGATACCGACGCAGCCAAGCACATCTTTGCGTACGCACCCTCTAAGTCGCCCGGCATCACCTTTGGGTTTGACTGGGACAACCTCGGCCTCCGTCTTACTGAGAGTGGTAGCGCCAAGTTTGACAACGTCCAGGTTCCTTGGTCCAACACATTCGGTTGGAAGGATGGCCAGCCGATTCCCGAGGCCACTGCCACCCCCTATGCCTCGCTTCTGCTGCCCAACATCCAGCTCGTCTTCGCCAACATCTACCTCGGCCTCGCCCAAGGAGCCCTTGAGGCGGGCAAGCAGTACACCACCAAGACTACACGTGCTTGGCCGTACGGCGGCGAGGTGAGCTGGCCGTCTTCATCGTTGCTGACGTCTCTACAGAAGAAGGAGAAGGGCACTGACGAGTTCTATGTCCTCAGCACGTACGGCAACTTCTATGCTCATGTCCGTGCTGCTGAGGCGCTGGCGGACAAGGTCAATGACGAAGCCGACAAGCTCTACGCCAAATACAGTGCCGACCATGCGGCACTCACCCCCCGTGCCCGCGGTGAGTTTGCCGAGGAGGTTGCCTCCCTCAAGGTTGTCACCACCGACACTGGCCTGCGTGTCACTGCTGGTGTCTTTGAGGTTGTAGGCGCGCGTGGAACCTCGAGCAAGACTGGTCTAGACCGCTTCTGGCGTGATATCCGCACCCACTCTCTTCACGACCCTGTCTCCTACAAGAACCGTGAGCAGGGTGTTTGGTTCCTTCTCGACCAGGTGCCTGAGCCTTCCTGGTACACCTAGACTCGGTGCGAGGATGCCCAGTTTGTCTGTTTTGTTGTATACTTGATGAAAGAACACCCCCTTTGACGGGATGGCAGGTGGACCCTCTTTAACGGGATGGCAGGTGGTGGCTGGTTACAGAGGCTAAAGAGGCTGCCCCAAAGTATGATCGATGACGTAGATGCTTGAGGCCTGAGTGTCCGCACCAATCTCCAGAAGTCCGCAACGTTCTGTAACGCTTGTGTGCTCTTTGTCGGTGCTTCAAAGGTGCAATGCGGTGCACCTCATTCAGACTTGGGCGCCCAACTAAGTGATACACGGGGTAACGATACTCTGCCTGATTCCCGTCAGTGCCAGGTTCGGGCAGGCTCTCTCTGCATATGCGGGCGGGTTGGCCAAGTTCGGAACAAGCTCCCTGTACACATGCGTGCCTGTGCGTCGCCAAGCCGGCCAAAGGCGCAGAGGGCCAGCGGCAACACGCGGTTGCCAGATCCCAGGAGTCCCCTAGTGGTCGCCGCAGAAGGCTTGAAACAGGGATGAGATGACGGCAAACGGGGACCATTCGGGGAGGGGGGTGGGATCGGTGATGTGATAAGAACAGGGTGTTTGTATTATGCGACACAATACACTTGGTCCTGGCTGGCGGTATCTCTGAATTAAGGAGCACGACCTCACTGGATGGGGAGAACAGTGCCTCATACGCGGTCCATGTACTGTACATGGGTGCAAGGTGTCTCCATCTTCATCATCGGCGGCTGGTTGGTGCCTCTGTTCCTACAGATTCGCACGAAGCAGGTATTGTTCCGAAGAAGCGACTGGGAGCCCGACCGAAGCAATTATGAAATTCATTCAAATCGAGGCACCAATGTTGAGTCACCTAGCCAGTGTGGGCGACACCCGTTCAACATTGATAACGGCAGCAACGCTCCCCATGTCGTAACTGCCCTCATCTCGAAACAAGAAACGCTCCCAACACTGCCAGATGCAGATAGCCATAACAGCATCAGAATCCCGCGTCGTCATGTTGCAACTTCCAGCCGCCTCCCGCTTGCAGCATGTTGTATCCTCGGTGGGGAGTGAGAGTTGCCATCTGCCATGGGGTAGGAGGCGAAGCATGGACATAAAAGGGCTCACTCATCAAGAATGAACCCCCCCGTCCAACCTCACAGTCACCGAAATGCTCCCCACGGTCCTCGCCCTCACACTCCTTTCTACTCTGGCATCCGCCGGCGACCTGAACCAAGGTTACTTTGTCAGCCCTATCATCGACAAGGGCGGTAATCCTGCTGCCCCACCCGGTGGCATGGGCTCTTACGCCCCCCGAATCGAGACACCTTATGGTCCCGTGAGAGTCTACCCCCTCGACGAGGACACGTCAAATGCCTGGGACCGCGGCAAATCCTTCCATCCGATGACGGCCGAATACATTTACAAGACTTCGGTGAAAGCTGCTGGTATTGGCGCTAAGGCAGCTTACGAGACCTGTGCGAAATTGTGCGAGGCCGTCTACATCCCGCCGTTCAACGGCGGCCCCGGAGGTGATCCCGCTGGCGGTGGTCCTGCCGGAGGTGGTGAGGGCACTGGTGGTGGTAGCACTGGTGGTGGCTCTGCCGGTGGTGACGGTCAGCCCAATGTTCAGACTGGAGGCGACCCCAGCGGTGGCACAGGTTCCGGAAATGAACCAAACGTTCAGACCGGCGGCGACCCCAACGGCGGTGGTTCTTCCGGCGGTGACCAAGGTTCTGGCAGCGGCAAGCCCGACCCCGGCACTGGTGACCCCACCGGCAATACCGCCAACCCCTACAACAACCAAGGCGGCTACCGTGGAGGGTGGCGTGGAGGCCACCGTGAAGGCTACCGTGGAGGCGCTCGCTACTAGGTCGTTGGTCGTGCTATCGTGGCATATCACATGCGGACATTGTCATACGTCGGATGAATAGTGTTGATAACAGTGGCACATTGAAGGAGTGTGATATCATGGACGACGTCGTTGTGCAGAAGGGGCTGGAGGGACGGAGGGCTACAGGGCTGCAGGGATGGAGGGGATGGAACAGTCAGGCGAGTGCGCTGCTGAATGCGGCCTGGTTTCTTTGTGTGTGTGAGGAAGTTCTCACGCTCCGGCACTTGAACGCCGCTCGCGACCGCCACTCAATCCACAGCTGAAAATGTTACAACACAGTTTGTCAAAGTGGCAACGCTGGCCGGGGCTACTCCGTCTGTCATTCGGATGGCACACGGGATGCGAATGTGGGAGCGTGGTCGTGACGTATTCATCATTACAGGACTCTGTAGCGTTGTGTTGAGTGCTTGCCCGCAGACCCAAGCTACTGTCGCTGATGGTCATATTTCCTAAGCTCATTCATGCGTGGCAACTGTGCCCCTCTCGCACAATTCAGCATCGGTCGCGCGTGAGTCGTCACATTTACTACATCAGATGCATGCGGGCGGGAGACTACTCCTCTGTGGATATGATGTCCAACCATTCTATCAGCAACCGAAACATGTACACCTGCATGTCTTCATGTCGAAACAGTTTGTCAACAAAACAACGTCCATTGGCGGCAATTGCTTTGGCGGTGGTGTCGAATGCCACCTCTGGTCGCTTGGGTGACCCTCGAAAGAACATGAGGACCGGAATCAAGTCGGCAAAGTCCATCCGAGTGGGCACATACATAAACCACCTGGAATCAGCAAAGCCTACTCTTGGCGGCTCACTCGATCAGCTTAGGTTGAAACCATTGCGGGAAGACGCTCGCCTTTGTAACAAGGGAGTTTGTGCTCATCAGACGGCGGAAGCGGCCACTCCAGGCATTTCCGTCGATATCGAACAGGAACTTGTGCTTGTGGAGCTCTGCAGCCGATTGTCGCGGCTGGAATGAGATCTCCTCTCTGCCGTCAGTGGGTACCTCTGTCATGGCTTACCTTAGTTGATCGCAGACTGACGGCTCGCACTGAATGGGATCCCCGGCGAGGCTGACATCGAAGAAGAACTCATTGGCGTCCTTCACCGTTGTCTCTTCGACGTGCGTACCAAGTGGGCGGCCGATGTGGACTCGAGGGATATCCATTTTGGCATCACTACAGTTGTTGGCGAAGGTGTGAAGTCGGACACGATGGTTGTGTCGCCAGTCGAGACCTCCTCCCATTATTGGCATCCCGGTTGTTGAACCACGCCAGCCGAGTCTGCTGTCAACCTTTTCTTCCCAGGCAAGGTGGTCAGGGTCACTTATGTCGAACTGATCGACAGCTGGGACCAAGACGTCTGCGCTGAGTGAGTGCGGGGACAGGGAAAACACGGGGAAGAGTTCGGTGTATGCGCGGGGACGAGTCTGGTCGCTATGAGGTTGAAGGAACATGCCGTGAGTGTTGAGAAGGTAGGGGTCTGGGGTCAACCAAGATACCGCCGTTGAACTTGCTTTTGCACGGATCACCCGCGGCCACCGCATCGGATACGAGTAAATGGCGGTTAGAAGAGTCGTGCCGCGGACAGTGCTCCGCTAGTATGACGTGGCCGTCATCGTCCTCTGGTCTTATCGCGGTTCCTGTTGTGAGAAGCCAATCTTGACTGCTGCTCACCATTTTTGCCTCTTCTCCTCTCTGAGGACGGATAAATCATGGGTTCGTCAAAGGAGTTGAAAACCATTGCCATGTCTGGGAGGAGGTGGAGAAACGGTCGCATGAGGCTGTCATGAGTGCGATCCCGACTGGCACTTACGATTCTAACTGAGGCGCCCGCCAGTCGAGTGCTGATGGAGAATTAGGGAACCATGATATTGTGTGGTTTGCCAAGGCGAACGTGAAGGCTTGAGGTATCCGCCGAGCTCCCTCTGTACGCTCACGAAGAGCGGATGGTGACATGGCACGGAACGGCGCGAGACTGGTCTCAATGTTGTCATACTCATCTGGAAAGAGTACGCCGCTATCCTGGGCAAACTCAAACCACTGTGCAAACAGTTTGGGAGGGTCTCGGTGGTATCTTCGTCTGTACTCGGCGTGCGCTTGCGGAAGTGACTGGCTCTGGGTACTGAGGAGGGTTTTGAAGCGACGCTCTCCCCTGGCCAAGAGCAGAGGTATTGCATGAGAATGGTTTATGTCGAGAGGGATGTGGCCGTCGTTGGAACCGTCGCTGTGATCGTGCTGCGGTTGATACTCTCGGGCGCGATGTGTCGAGCCCGATGACATTCTCCGCAGGTCATGCTGAAACGCATCGAGGACGGACACGAAGCAGCTGCTCAGTGGGCGTAGGGTGGGTGTGTCCACACTGTGATTTCGGCTTTCGGACCAGAAGAGTACCGCCCCACTGATTATTAGTGTAGAGACAAGAGCGAGGCGCCAAGCGAGGCGCCTCAAAGTCCATGGGTTGACAACTTTGTGCCCTCCTCGACGTGCTGGAGAGCTGTCCCACTGCGAGTGAGAGTGATGCCGGCGAGGTTCCAATTCAACGTCGTCTTGTGTTTGGAGAGGAAGGTAGTGTTGGGTAGTTGTGGAACTGGTCGTGCGAAGGAACTTTAGCACTCGGAAGAGAGCCATACTGAATCCTGAGGGTGTCCATGGACTGACGGCTTGATGAGGCTGGCTTTGAATCACTCCTCTCAGTTCCCCGTCTCTGAGCCTTGACCGTTGACATAGGGCTGAGAGATCCATGTCCAACCTGCACAACCAGGCATTGACCAACGCACTCGATAGGTTTGTACATAGCGGTGCGCAAGGTCGAACCTGCCCTGGACCAGGGTGGTGGCCTCGGGACGCCACCCTCAACCTCGAGGCGATGCAACCGGATAGGTGGTCCAAGCCAAACGACTGGCTAGTCAACTGACCATGCTTTGTCGGGACTGTAGGGCGACGCACCTGGCATCATTACCGACGACTGCGGGGGGCGCGACAGGAAACGTGGCCTTCTTCGGTCGACATTGCCAACGATACTCGGCTGCGAGTCCCTCGAGGGTCTACTTTGTATGTATTGTTCGGCACCAGATGGAGCCAGCCAAGCAAGGTTTCATGTCTACTTGTGCGACTAATACTTGGTGAGCGGCCCGGTACACACATTCTAAAGCACAGCAGGCTCCATCCGCTCGGCTTGGCTCGTCGGTCGGCTCGCCGGCCCGCTGTTGTGTGTATGGTCATCCTGCAGTTCCATCAGTCAGCCACGATGAGTTTTGTGCGCCGAGGTGGACACAATCTTTAACTCCGGGTTCTCCAGCTTCAAGCATGCACTAAACGAAGCTGGTCCGCCGACGGATACCTGGCATCCGACAATGACACGCCTTATCAGGACAGCCATTTGGGTACCGGCTTTGTAACAGAAGCGGTGTTGCAGTGTCGGGCTGGGGCCGACGCCAGCCTAATCCTAAGGGACGCGGTTGGGGTCATACTTCGGCATCCCGCTGCATTGATCAGAAACGTCGGAGATATGCTGGCCCCAAGCGGACGTACGTGGGACCTGCGGAGATATGCTGTTAACAGGTTGACACATGGCGCCACCAGGGATGGAAGCGCGCCCGTCTTTTTTCCACATTGCCAACCATGCTCGGCTTTGAGTGACGCAAGAGTGTATATCTGTAGTTGTTTCTTGCGTCCGCTTGGTCCGTGGGGTGAAGTCATGCTTCGAGGGTGCTCCACCCCGGCAAACGAGGGCTGAGCATCGCCGCGTCAGCGAACCATCAAAACGTAACTGCTGGCGGGCTGTAGAGGGCGGTAGGAAGCAGCCGGGGGCGGGTCTCAGTCACGTGGACTCAATCGCCCCTCCTCACATAGGCAACGGCACCGGGCGGCGAGAAGTGGTCGACCACTGGATCACGATGGCCCGTTTCCGATGGGACAGACTCTTTGACGGTCCTACGTTCGGTGCATGTAGCTGCAGCTGTGCACTACTTGCTCTTTCAGTCGGCATGTGGATGCTATGGAGGCCCATCCAGATCGAGCAGGCGGGGGGACCGTGGAGGTGCGCTTCGCCGCAGGAGCAAAATGGCAACCTGCCTGCAGACCAAGTACGTGATCCTTGGATGAAGAGCGTCGTCTGCTCGAAGCAGCTTAGGGCAAGATCAACAACCGAGGGTGAACAAGGAATCGCCCCAACGTGCTCCATGGCGCCAGCATGTACGGCAATCCTAAGTGATCTGGCCGGACCTAAGCAGTGCACGAGGTGTACATCCTAAGGCACAGCCGACGGCACTGGATCGGGGGTGTGGATTTCGGCTGGCTGTACTGTATTGTGTGGCACATAGGAGCTGGTGGACTTGATCCCGACAGCGCTGTGTATGACAGTACGAGTCGGGGCCATGCATGTGCACATACTCTTTAGAAGCCACTGCATTCGACTTGAGCCGGCAGTAGCTCAGAGGCGATCCGCCGTGAAAAGTCATACTGGTCACAATCACTGCCCACCGAGCGGCACATGGACTTCTCTGGCGGCGGTCAGAGAACAGGACCACGAACCTCCGCACCGCAGGGCGGATTTTGAGATGAAGAAAAGGCGCATGGGGCAGGCAAATGTGAGGCGGTGGAACAAGCCAACACCATAACGGCGAGAGGGCTGATTCCATAACAGTGTTTGTGGCCCGCCAGGAGGGCTTGCACGCGTTGCGGGACACGATGACTTGGCAGTAGAATACCGTGGAAGCGACGTGCCAGTATACTCGCCAAGCCCTCCTGCAGACGATTGCGACGAGTTTCCACTGGGGCCGTACTTGTGCTGAGCTGCCTGAAGACATCGTCGCATCTGTGGTCGGCCAGATGGAGGTGGTGGGCGACTTCGACCTTCCGAGTGTTGGCCAGCAACTGCTCCAAAGCTGAATCCTCAAACCTCAGCGCTCGGAACATTTCGAGAAGCTCCAACTCGTCGTCTCCAATGCTCCAAACGGAGCGGGCACAGGTTTTCTCACACGATTTCCAGGTCCTCCCGCCATGTAGTTGAACCCAGGTGCGTTCCCAGAGCTCGGAATGATTGTCACGCGATCCCAGCCGCCCAGCGCAAAGAACCACTCATCGGTGTTGCGGACTGGTGGCCCTTTTTGAAAACAACAAGCCCGGCGGCTGTCGTCTTGGGGATTGGAAAGTGGCGCGTATCTGCGATTCGCACCTCGCCACCAGAAAACCTGAGTCCCTCCTCCTCCGCCCGCATTCTGTACACAAGCCTGTGATTTCACGGCTTGACCTGCTGTTGCACATCCGAGAGGCGTCTAAGCGGAATCCAGCCTTGGATGTTGTAATGTTTCCGCGGAGAGAGGGTGCCAAAGATGGCCGCCGATACGCGAAAGTTGTGGGCTAGAATGTGCTTGGGTGTGTGGGCGAGGTAGTCGGTGAGGATGACGGTGTCATCCTCGGAAAAGTTGCCGCTGTAAAGATGAGTAGAAAGCGACGACGTGTTCCCCAAGGCCTCGAGTCAGCTCAGCTTTGGCAAGCTCCACCTTGATTGCCGTGCGGACATATGTCATCAGCATGCGAACACTTCATACAACCCTTTACTACAACTAGTCCTTTACTGTACCCGAGTTGTCCTTGCAACTCCAAGGTCGCCCTTGCTTGGTCGCAATGATTTCGGTGATGGACGCGTAGGTTCCAGCAATAGTGATGAACACACCTACAAAGAAAATGAACATCAAGACGAGCGCTTTGAAATAGTTGCGACGCTCCTTGGGCCCATACCGCCAGTTGTCGTGCCACCACATAAGCGGGAACGGGATCAGAACCATGGACGGGGTGAAGAGGGAGCCGATGAAGGAGATGATGCTGTTGAATGACGGGATGGCGGACGCCAAAATGTACCCGACCAGGATCGTTCCAAAGGTGCAGCTGAGCCAAACGCTCCAGTGCACCATGCCCGTGTGTGTCAAGTGTCTGGAGCCGCTGAGAAGGCGGACAAAGATGTACTTTGCGGCGATGTGGGCGTACAGAGTCAACGTGACAAGCAGGGCCGGAGTCGCGAGGCCATAGCAAACTTTTTTTAACACGGGGCCGGCCGAGCCGAGTGACGGTGACGACACGTACTGGCCTGTGAAGTGGTACACGACGTTGCTGACGTTAGCAGATTCCATTTGCGCCGACCTACCCAATGACAAGATACAGCGTTCCCGTGAGTGCTTCCGACGCGTACATGACTTTCTTGTACTGCCGGACGTCACGCATTTCCGAAATGATACCAAAGTACACCGAAGTGGCTCCGTATGAGAACAGAACGTTGTTGACCATGGTCATGCCCTCGGCAAACGGCGGATGGGCGATGACTTGGATGTCACGTTCCCAAGGCCCCACCGGAGGGGCGGCGGCCGGGCGGTCCTGAACTCCGACAGCAATGGTGAGAGTGAGAATGGCGACCAGAATTGAGATGCAGCCGACCCAGCCTAGCCAAGCAATCTGGCCAAGAGTTCGAATCGAACAAAGCATAAAGCCGCACACTGCTGCGACCACGATGAACACTTGCGTGCAGGTCGCATGTGCCGTCATTGCGTTCAACGCCACAGAGATGGAGACGATGGCGGAACCACAGCCAAAGAACATTGCTGGAAGTCAGATAAATTCTAGAACTCTACTCACTGAACACAAATGCACCCGCAAAGTACTCTCGTCCGATCTTTCCAAAGAGAATGTACCCAACGTCCGAGTAGTTGTAAACTTCGGGATGGTTGATCTTGAAATCCTGGAGGATGGACGCGGCGTACGCCACCATACAACCCATGACCACGAGCAGAATGCAGCCTGGCACGATGCCGATGGTCATGAAAACGTATGGGATGGACAGCACTCCCATGCCGACGTTGGCTTTTGTCATGAGGACAAACGCGCCGCCTGCGCCGACCTAGACAGTCAGCCACGTTCACAGTGCCACTCACGTTGCGATAGTTTGGTGCGTCGTCGCCAAGTTCGCCAAAAACGGCGTCGTGGTTTGCGTTGGACTGTGCATCCTGGACGTGAACGACATACGGGTCGCCCTTCTCGGCGTCGAATTTCGTGTCAGACATGGTGAGGATGGGGCTGCCACAAGGGTTTGGCGTGTGATATATATATGCTCCTGGAGTTGATCTCTGCCTCCGTGGCAAGCCCGCGGATTGGGTGGTACGGTGGCCCCGCGGGGCCTTTCCCCCACCGGCCATCGCCGCCACCGTGGAAAACCCAAGGATCGGTGTCACGGTGGCACCGCGGCGGTGCCGCCTCCTTGGGTTTGCCGCCGCGGTAGCGATGGCCACGCGATGGTGGGCGCCCGGAAGAACATGGTTCCGAGGTTGTGGTACCCTGAAAACAGGAGCGGCAACGGGCCTTCCGGCGGGCACTCGTCTTGGCTATCACGGGACCGCCGGTGGGCACGCGCGTCGGACAACACAAATCATCCGCGGCGCACACCTCTCGGTGTCTACGGGAGCTTCAGGAGCCAACTGTTGGGCCTCAGGCCGAGGCCAGGTCTACCACACGTGACACTACTTTACGCGGCGGCGCGCAGCAGGCCAAAGTTGTGTGTCCGCACCGCAAGGGCAAGCTGACTGAAGTACTGCCCCACAGCGGAATCGTTACACCACTACGCTGCAGCAGGCCGCATCCTTGGTAGGTACAGGCCAGCTCTCCTGAGCACGGGGTGGACAGTTTCGAAAGCTACTCCAGGAGAAGCGCGGCCAGGAGGCTTCAAAGGTTCGCCGTACGCAGACTTCCGAAGTTCGCCGCAATTTAGCTATCGAACCACACCATGTTCGCGTCCAACCTATAGGTAGTCGCCTGGTGTTCAAGTTGTCGTCGACTGGGACTGACCACTCCTTCCATATGCCCCTTCGACCCCCAAGTGGTCGTCCCGTCTCTGCCTTCTCCCTTCGTTTGGTGGTCGAATAGTGGCTTGGGCAACTGGAATGCGCTCCCCAACCTGCCTCATCAATACACCAAGGCCGATGATACTCGCCACGTCCCATGAGATGTATGCCGCTTGCGTGTGGTTGCCCTAAACCCCGTGAACTGGGTCTCCTCACCGATGTACCCTTCATGCGCGCACGTCTCACGGGTTGCTACCGAAGCGTTCAGTCCTCCTGGGCCCCCGTGTCGTTTGGCATGGATGTCGGGGGTACGCCGTACCTGGCCGAGGCTCTCGTGTCGTGGGTCAAGATCCACTGCTCACTTCCTCTGGCCCTCATTATCATCGTCAAGACGGACGAGCCGACCGACAATGGCACCCACGTCGCGGATGTCAGACAGAGCGTGCACCACCACGCTGGTCTTCGGAAAGCAGGCCCCAAGCGATGTCGACGAGGGCGGCACTCTTGTCAAGATGTCGTCAAAATCTTCTGCACCGACAGGGCTGATGCAGTAGAAGTAAGGCGTGAGAGTAGCATAGGAGATGGAACGTGTCAGGAACGTATTGTTCTTGTTTTCGGGGTTTGTTCGTCACCAGCTCGGGTGTTGCGTAGCTGGGCAGCTCGATCAACAGAGTCATTCGCAGCACGACTGGTTGGGTACAGTGGGGCGTCATCTCCAGTACGCACGGCCGCCAAACTCGGAGATGCTGTTCTGGGTGGCTGGAATTAAGACAGTGCATCGGAGGCTACATCCAACGTCGGCCCTATGCTCGGGAGAGGACGGAGAGAGCTAAACAGCAACCTGCGCACTCCCATTCCTTGGCATCTTGGACTGTCTGAACCACAGCGCAAAGATGATACCCGAGGCGAGGACCCACCCGGCAGCGAAGAAGTAGCTGTTTTGGGTGCCCTTCCACTCGTCGACGTGGCCATCGCCAGCGACGAGAGCAGTCTGGACAGCCACACCGATGATGCCACCGAGCTGGAAGATGACATTGGCAAAAGAGCCGCCGACCCCGGCAAACTCGAGGGGGAACGCCTGGATCAAGGCCGTGTTCATGCCGATGAAGATGACGATGCAGCCGCTGGTGCCAACGATTTCGGCAGGGAAGATCCAGCGCCAGTAATGTTGTCCGTTGGAGTAGGCGAGCACCATGAGACCGGTGAAAACAAAGAGCGCGGCGATGGGCTGAACAAGTCGAGGGCGGCGAGCTAGGAAAGGGACAAACTGCGTGATCACGCCGCCGAGGAAGGCGATCACGCCCATCGGGAAGAGTTTGAGTCCCGATATGATGGCCGACTCGTGCAGTGTGTCCTGAAAGTAGGACGCCATGCGCAGCTGAACGACAGAGAAGAAGAAGACTGGCACCGTTGCCTGAATGATGAGGGGGAAGATGTTGGGGAAGCGCCAGATGTCGTGGGGCAGCATGCTGTACCCCCGTGGCATGCGTTGCTCCCAGATGATGAATACCGGAAAGAGGACGGCGGAGATGACAATCGGTGCGATAAAGACCGGCTTGTTCCACCCATCGAGAGGGCCCTGCGTCAGCGCGAGGATGAAGCACACGAGCATAGCGATCATGAGGGCCACGCCGCCGAGATCCATACGTCGCCACTTCTCCCCGCGCCCAAGGTCCTCGGCCACCGCCCTGGTGCGCGGCATGAGAAACCACGCACCAATCGAGAACGGGACGACGAGGATGGCGATGAATCGGAAATACCAGCGCCAGGATGCCATCACAAAACCGCCAGCGATGATCAACACGAGCGTGTTGGCCAGCGGACCGGAGGTGCCAAAGATGCCGAGCTTTTTCCCCTGCTCGACGGGATCGGGGTACATTTGCACGATCATGTTGACTGATGACGGCACGGTGAGCGATCCGAGCACCGCACTGAGTGCACGGAGCACATAGAATGCGTACGCGTTGCTCATGAACGAGATGATGAGGTGGAGAATGCCCATGCCCAGAAAGCCGACAGTGTACACGATACTCGGGGGGAACAGGTCCGCCAGCCGCCCGGCGAACAGCAGCGTAGAGGCGAAAGCAAGCGCGTACGACCCAATGACCCACGGCTGGTTGGCAAGCTCAATGCCCAGGTCGTCAGCGATGGGCGCAGTCATGAGGAACATGGCTGACAGTCCTGCCGAGTCGATGAACATGGAGAGGCAGAAGGCGACCATGAGGTAGTTTTTACGAGCGCGTCCGAGGGAGGCGAGGGCGTTCGGCTCGGCGACTTTGCTCGCACTCTCGCTCTTGATTCCTGGGCAGTGCTCATCGGCAGACTGGGATTCGGGGGTGAGGGGGAGGCCTGGGCCGGTAACGGGGGCCACGGGCGTGAGGTCGGTGGCGGAGGGGGTCGTGTCAATGGCCAGCATTGTGGAGGGGTGGTAGTGACGGACCCGGCGTCGTCTTTGTGATGTGTGTCTGTTGGGCCATGGGGTGTCACCAGTACCCACCTTTATGTCGGTTTGCGTCAGTGCTTGCGCTCTTCTCGTGGATGCGCTTTCCCCCGCGGCACTGGGTTACGCATCTCTCTCGGCACATGGATTATCGAGCCATACTCGGTCAAGCATGGGACAGTGACATACCCACGAGCGCGCTCTCACGCGCGGGCATGTCATTGCGGCCTGGTGGAGGCTCGGCGAGGGCCTTCGACAATCGCGCGCGATGGAGCACAGGCCGGAGCCGAGAATGGTGGATGTGGCAGGGTAATACCTGAGCTGGCTAGGAACGACGATGCCGAACACCCTGATGCCACGTGGCGGATATCAGTCAGCATCGCGGCGGCCTCTGCCGCGGTGCGGCGTATCCCCGCACCACCTCTCGGCAAGTCCTAGAGCCGAGATAATGCCTCAGGAGCTCGTCACGGTATGCACACGCCTCAGCCTCGTCGTTGTCTCCCTTGCGAGGATCGCATCAGTCGGGATGCCGAAATGCCGCAGCGTCTGGTAATCGCGCACAGGGTGCGGGGTGTCGCCGCTCGGCGCGGGTATCGTCTAGCTGGGTGCTGTCGCGGCGGCAGTCGGTCGCGTGCCATCTCGGCGCGCGAGTGGTTGCCGCTGTGACGGTCCGAGACCGTCATTATCGCCGTCGTCGTCGTGGACAGCCGTGTGGAGGCCAGTGGAGTCAGTGCTGGCCGTTGTCCCCGCCGTTGACATGACTGACACATGGCAGGCGTGCTCTGGCTGTACCATGGCGACTGCGGCAACTGGATTGCACTACGACACTCAATTGCTCAACAGGTGTATGTGTTCCGATGGGGGGCATTGGCGGACACTCCTGTAGATCCGAGTCATGCACACCAAATACAACAGTGACTCGAGGGTGACCGTGACTCGTGACTCGAGGGCGACAGTGACTCGAGGGTAAACAAAGTCAATCACCGCAAATGCGAGTCGACATGAATTCCAATCTCTTCTGTCTTCACCGTTGTTGCCGTGTTTTGCTCTTCTCCAAAATCATTATTCAGCCTTTGCCCCACCATTGGTGTCTGAATGCGCCCGGAATAAAGTGTGTCACGAAATGCTCCAACAAATTTATCATCAGCGCCCCTTTGGCTTCGTACATCAGACAAAATTGTATTACTATAGCTCTTTGCACCATCTCATGGCGGCCTAACTCATGCTTTGCTGGCCTTGTCCGCCTTGGCTACATAGGCAATGAGGTCGCAGACACGGCGTGAGTAGCCGTACTCGTTGTCGTACCACGCGATGAGCTTGACAAAGTTGGGGTTGAGCGAGATGCCGGCTTTGGCATCAAAGATGGACGACTCGGTAGACCCGAGGAAGTCGGTCGACACCACTTCCTCATCGGTGTAGCCGAGGATTCCCTTGAGCACATGCGACTCGGATGCACTCTTGATGGTGGCCTTGATCTCGTCGTACGACGCGCTCTTCTCAAGGCGGACAACGAGGTCGACCACGGAGACGTCCGAGACGGGGACACGGAACGACATGCCAGTCAGCTTTCCGTTGAGGGAAGGAATAACCTTGCCGACCGCCTGAGACATTTGTCAGCTGTATGGTGGGTGGGGGCACTGAAGACGGGATTCACCTTGGCCGCACCGGTCCCCAGGGGAATGATGTTGGCAGTAGTACCACGGCCGCCGCGCCATTCCCCTGTCAATGGTCAGTTGGAAACAAGAAGGAAAAACAATGCCTAGCCTGGCCAGTCGGCGTATGTACATACTGCCTGAAGGGCCGTCAACCGTCTTCTGGGTCGCAGTGGTGGCATGGACAGTGGTCATGAGACCCTCAACAATCGTGTACTAGTGTTTTAGGTCAGCGCAAATTTCAGCACGCTCGAACCAAGTCAAGCCAGACATATGTACCTTGTCATGGATGACCTTTGCGAGAGGGGCGAGGCAGTTTGTAGTGCAGGACGCGTTGGAGATGACCTTGTACTCGGGCTTGTAGGCGTCGAGGTTGACGCCGACTACGAACATGGGCGCGTCCGACGAAGGAGCCGAGATGATTACTTTCTTGGCACCGCCGGTGAGATGGGCTGAGGCTTGCTTCGTCGTCGTGAAGACGCCGGTAGACTCCACGACATAGTCGGCACCGACTTGACCCCAAGGAATGGTTGAGGGGTCGCGCTCACCAAAGACGGCAACAGGCTTGCCGTTGATAACTAGTTTACCGTCTTTCTGTTCAACAGTGCCGTTGAAACGGCCGTGGGTCTTGCGATGAGCACGGTACCGAGGTCAACAAGGTTTGAAGAGACTCACCGAGTCATACTTGAACATGTAAACCATGTACTCAAGATCGATAAAGGGGCTGCCAGTGTTCAGAAGCACCTTCTGGCATCCTATCGAGTACACTCACTCGTTGATAGCAACAACATTAAGGTCGCCGTGCTCGATGGCGTTCCTACACACAAGTGGATCCTGTTATATTCCCGTTTACAGTGCGGTCCCATGACGTGGGTGGCGGCGCATGTATTACTCACCTGAGAACGATACGACCAATGCGACCTATATGGCTTCAGCATGATTGCAAGTGGATAGAAGGGGGCCTGGAGCAGTCAAAAGGGGGCAATGGCCTCAAACGGAGGTGGGCAAGTTAATCATTCGATGAGCAACGACGACCTGACCGCCCGCCTGACCGCCTGCCACCTCAAGCCAAGTGCCAGAAACATAGAGGGCATGCACATTACTTACCGAAACCGTTGATGCCGACCTGGACAGACATTTTGATCTTTGAGGTGGGAATTTGGTTTGTTTTTTTGTTCAGTTCGATGAAGAAAGAGATGAGGGTGAAGTATGACAGTCTGATGTATAAGTAGGCCAGTGGCAGCAGGCTGGTGCGGACCTACCCATCGGTGAAAGGTAGGTCCCGAGTTGTTTACCGAGTCGGTAAGTCGTGATCGAGTGGGGGAAGCGGGAGTGGCCGAAACCAACCAACCATTTCGTTTGTCAGCTCCTTTGCAACCGTGATCTTGACAATTCGTCCCAATGCCTGTGTACTTATCTTGATCCATCCTCGGGCTGCCATTGGCTCATTGTTATTCCCGCACGGAACTGTGGAACCAGCACTGCATTGCACTATTGACAACATCCTTGCCTTTGCCGCTGAGAATGAGCTTGTACCCTGAGCGTTGATGCTGGCAATCAACCAAGCAATGGGGGCCGCAAGCAACTCTGTCCGTTATAGCTAACTTTGCTGTGGCAGTACATATAGGCTCTGGCAATACCACTCTGCTCCCGCATGTATGCAGTTGCCCGGCCACGCGCGCCGCGTCACCGTGGTCTGGATCGTGCGCAACAGCCTTACAGTACTGGGGCCAGGTGGAGTAATCTGGGCACATTCCCAACTGGCACATGAAAAGTGCACACGGTGAAAGACAGGCGAGCAGGTGATTGGCGGCTATCCGCCATCAATGAAGCAGTGACATTGACAGAGGAAACCGTTATCGAGTGAGCCCTGTTGCTCCTACCGATCTAGCACGCAGGCTCCTGGGAGAGATATCGTCCCTCTCGCGGTAGTAGGTCAGCCGAAAACTGAAAAAGCCCACTGTAGTTCCGACTTGTAGCGCTTTGCTCGACAAGAGCTCCTCAGCAAAGTCTTGGAGGTCAATGCTGGCGCCGTTCACATCTCTCGTATCATTGTGGGAATCTGGATCGGTGTCCGCAAGATGTAGAAGGACTAGAAAACAGCCCTGCGTTTGGCCAATCAAGCGCTGGACAGTGAGCGATTCAAGGAATGACCATTGAAGCTGACAGAACAGGGATCGGTGCGGCCGAAGCAGAGCTCGACGGGAAAGCCAGCGCGGCCGCCTGCCAAACAGTGAGACACGATTCAGCGCAGTGCAATGGTTGGCTAACTTGCAGGTTATCTGGGGCCTCGGTGATGCATCGGCGAAAGAATGCAACTTCCCACACGCTGCTGAGCGGTGTGAGTGGAGTGAGCAACTCACGAGCGTCCGCTGACTGTGAAAGATGCTCTTGGGTGCCACAAGTCCCTCATGCCTTGAGGGCGCGACAGTGCGTCCAAGTGCAGGCGGTGCGTTCTCATACAAGCGTGTGAGCTGACGCCGATAGCAATGCCGCCCTCTGTTGTATCAACGCAGGAGACTTTCTTGCCTCTCAAGCCCATCTCGACCAGTGCCCTGCTACGGAGGCTTTCACCCACTATCTCGGCTTCCTCATTGCGGCTCAGCAAGGAAGGGAGCTTGCCGGTTCGTTCAGTTTCCACAGTTGAGCTGACAACTGTATTAGCTGTTTCTGCCATTACCGCAATCCTCAACTGTAGTGACCTCGACAGCAAGCAGCTACTTCTGATCGTGTAAGTATTGTGGTGCTACTGTGGCAAGGGCACTTCGGCTGAACATCACATGTAGTCAGGTCTCCGTCGAGAAGTAGCTCCACGGGGCTCTGGAAATGAGGCTAGAGGACCCCCTCGAGGCCTTGAGGAACCCTACTCTGGGATCAAGCATCCACATGCACAGCATTACGCTTATTAGGTTGGTGGCGTACCTCAACTTCGGACCAGCCTGACCGTGCAAGTGCCTCATCGAGTCAACGATGTTCCAGATGAGACAAGAGAACAGCAAGTGAGACCTGCCACTGATTCAGCGGCTGACCCACCAGTGAGGAGGTCGCTGGTATCTTTGTCAATCTTGTTCAACATGGACCGGCCTTGTTGTGCGACCAATCCAACTGGAACAGACTTCATGTCATGATCGAGGTGGGTTGGGAGTGTTACCGGAAGCTGACATGAAGGATCTGTGTTCCAAGGTTGAACAGGACAAGGCCGGCGGTGTTGATCAGTGTAGTGACTCTCGCATGTCTCTGATTTCGGTTGTTTCGGTGATGGTGAGTGGAGGGGTTGAGCCAGACTGACGGCGCAGGCTCACTATAGTGTATGTTGGGGTGGACACTGTCACGCTGACCACTACGCTCAGTGACTTGCCGAGTGCTCGAGGTGAGCCAGCAGCGAGGGCGGCAGCTAACATGCCAGCGGGTCCTTGAGTGTGCTCCTCTGCAGTCTTCGTCGGACGTGGTCAACGATGCCCGGTGGAACCGATCGCTGGTGCTCAGCCTTCTGCACCGCGGCAGAGAGGAGAATGGCGACAAGGCTTTCAACCTGCTCACGAAGGCCAAGGTGGTTTTTGACGCCCCAGGCGGAGCCGATGTCTACCCGGAGGATGAGGGCGAGTGGCTAGCTTCGACTACGTGGGGGGAGGGGACGGAGCATTCGAGGTGAGCTGGGGTGGGCCGGAGGGATGGGCTGACAGCAAAGGTACAAGCGGTATGCGCAAGGTCAGTGCTGGTGTCTGCTGGCGATCTCGCTGTGCCTGTACATTCCGTCCGTGTATCAGCACTGCGAAACCGTGAGGGTGTGTGAGAGAGTAGATGCTGACGGGCGTACCTCAAGAGCAACTACTTGTCGGTTGTGGAGGTGGCGCTGCAGCTGACATTGTAGGCAGATGCTGGAGCGCGCGGGTTTCAAGCCGGACATCAAGCTGCTAGGGTGGGGGTGAGGGGGGAGTGTGGAGACGGGAGCAGCGGGCCGCCGTCGTGTCGGTCTTAGCATTGATTAAGAGTGTAGAGATTCAGTTCAGTTCATCATAGTTCATTCAGTCCAGCCCAGCAAGCGTTGGCTGTGATCTCACAAGTCATGTGCAGACGGTGAGCACGGCAAGTGCATATCTAGACAAGGAAGCCACGGTACGTGGCCCCTGCTGATGGGCGGGAGCGGGAGTCGGCGTCGGCGGCGTTGGCCTTGGTCGCACCCGGTCCAGAAGCGTCAGGCCACTGGACGGCAAACGTGTCGACAAAGGGACGGAGCAGCTTGCCGCTAAGCGATAGCGTCTTGACACGCGCAAAAGACTCGACGTAAATAATGCACGTGTACGACAGGCCGAGGATCTGGCGTCAGCCCGGCCACTGCGTGCACCCACCCGGCGGGCGACGGCGACGAGGACGACGGCCGTGCCCGGCCCATTGAGGAGCACGTCGACCCAAGGCGTACTGGGACGCTGCAATAACGTCAGCACAAACGTATATCACAGCGCGATGGCGAGCGTTTTCGACGCGGACACCAACGTCGAGGGCCTTCCCTCGCCCACCGCGCACACCCTCGGCAACGCGAGCAGCGTACACGCCCCGCTCGTAGTCCCGCCCAGCGCGCCCTCCACCTCGACGACAGCACGCAGGCTCATCTCGTCGCGCCGTAGACGTACACCCTCGGCGCGTAGCACTCCCCATCGAGCACGGACAACAGGGAGCGCATCTCGCCTGTGTGGCCGCCTGAGCCGAGGAACACACCCAGCCGCGCCGGGGTGGTGCGGCGTGGTGGCGGCGTGCCGTTTGGCAGGACTGCGCGGAGGCGCAGGGAAAGCGCCACTATTAATGCTGCTAGTGCTGCGGCGAGGAGGAGGAGCATGCCGGCGAGTCGCTGGTATTGGGGTGATTGGGGGGACTGGGAGGTAGATCAAGTCGGGTGACACGTTAGTGGCGGTGGAGGCTGCCGGCGAGCGAGCGTGGGAAAGCAGCCATGGTGACAGCCACGAGGGCCTCGAGGGCCGTAATGGTGTGCTGGGTGCAGCTGTTGGAGCCTTGTCATGATCATGGATGTGCTACGGTACAAGTACATGTAATGTGAGTGTCGTGTCGTGGTGTCATAACGCGTGTAGTGCGTGTGGAATGCGTGTGGGTCGTGATAAATGCTCCTACTCTGTTCAAGCCCCAAGCCGCGGACTGGGCGGCTCCCACCCGCGCGTCTCTCGTTCCCACCTCCCAACCCCGAGCGCCTCGCACCAGGAAGTCAGTGCAAGCCCGACCCTCGCGTCAAAGGGCAGCGTAGACACGGGGCACGGGTGCATGCGGCCGAGCGTGGCGCGCCTCGAGGCGTAGCGCACCACCCCCGCCCACTGGGTCTCGGTCAGCGCGTGCGCGTCGCCCGAGGCGTGGCGAGCGATGGCGAGCTGCAGCTCTGGGGGGAGGCGAGTGAATGGGAATGCTGTGGTGGCGGTGGCGGTGGTCGTCGTCCCGCTGCTCCTGGCGGCCGCGTGGAGAAGTATCCTCGCCCGCGCTACCACGCGCGCGCGGCCGCCGCCATTGTCCGCCGGCACAGCTCCCTATTGCGCGTCAGCCCGCCCGGCAGGCGGCTCTGCAGCTCGTGCGTGCACTATCTCAACCAGCTGCGGCGCGGCGACATCGGCCTTGGGGTCATAGTCGGGTTTGAAGTGGATACACCCGCGTGTTCCGCGCAGGCCGTGAGACGCAAGAGACAGATGCACGAGGCCGTAGTGCGCGCTCTCGACGGCGTCGATGATGTCCTTAACCGTCAGAGCGGAGAGCCAGTTGTTCCCCAGGTCGAGGGTCGTGAGAGCGCCAGCACGCGGTGAGGAGAGGTAGTTTGCGATGGCGGCGGCCGCTTCGTCGTCGACGTTGCATCTGCTCCTTTGGAGTGTTGACAGCTGCGGCGCGGAGAGGTGCTCGAATAGCTCGGTCATGGCGGCCGGCTCGAGGTGGTTGGAGAAGAGGGTGGGGGATTCGAGGTGGAAGGCGTTGAGCGCCGCGATGGCGGGCGCGGTGGTCGCTTCGTCAAGCTGTGGGCTTAGCCGGCGCACGGGAGTTCAACGCCTCCATGCACTCACATGAATTGCGTTGAAGGCAAGCGAGAGGTGCTTGAGCCCGCTATTGCGCGCGGCATACCCCAGCGTAGTGAGCAGCCCGCGGTCGCCCACCTCGTTGTCTGTGAGGTCAAGGCGCTCAATGTGGGGAGGCAACGCAGCGACGAGGGCCTAACATATACCCAACGGAATCATGGGCATGATTCTTTAACCCGATTTTTCATTTCATAGAGGTTGATGATTCCAAACCTGGATTTGTGGTGACCTTGCACCATTTTTGGCACCCATCGAGGCGTCCATGATTCCAGCTCTCGATTTTGAAGCTCCGCATGCTTAAGCCTGCCGTCAACCCGACGGCAGGCTTACCTGACGGCAGGCTTGAGCTGTACTCGCCCCGGTACGGCCATCTAGGCTCGGGTCCGTCACCATACGGTCCAATACCATCGTATACGATGGTATCATGAAGGCCCCAGTCTTCCATGCAGCGGTACGGTCGTCGACACCCCCGTACCATCGTATACAGTACAAACGTTTCCCTTCGTATCCGCCCCTCCTCGTTCTGACGCATCTGTCCTGTGCCGAGGAGGGCTCCCACCCCTGGTAGGTATGATGGTGCACGACGTCGAAATGACCGAGGCGGGGCAAGCGGCCGCCCAAGCGCAGCGCCATGCGGTTTGCTCGGAACAGCGCCATCACCCCATTCTACCGGCCACCGCACTGCGCACGTGCGTCTATCATCGACGCAGAATTCACGCCGCTAGCCCGCCCCGCGCTAATGAGTCAAGGCAGCGTCGAGCCACTCTCCCAGCGGTCGTCGCAGGTCGGTGCACTCTGCGTTGCCGGGAATCCGCCACATTCACATCGCTACGGCGCCATTCCCGGGACCTTCATCCCGCTCCAGCGCACCCTCTCTTACAGAGGGCGCCAAGCACGCCCTCGGTGTCCTTGGCCAGCGCGTGAACAAGAACGTCAGCTGTGCATTCGGGTCTGTGACTTTTTTGACGGCCGGCTTCGTCACGCAGCCATTCAGCCCCCGTGTTCTGCGGATAGCAGAATCTCTGCGTGCCACGTGATCAAGTGGCCCGACGTACTGTACCGACGTATTTGTGCCCCTCGATGTGGGGCGGTAGAAGCAGGAATCGGTGAATCCGATCATACAACAAAAGACTCCTCCGGGAAGGTCCGCAACCTGGACAGTCGCTCCGAGGTCCACAGGAAGGACGTAAGCACAAGCAGCATGCCCTGGTAACAGACACAAGACCGTCCTCCCATCCCCGGTCACGGCTCAGTCTCACACGCCCTCTTAACCTCCCGGCAAGACCGCAACAAGTGGCGCCACACCTACTGCCGATCCCACCGGCCTCCTCACCAACAAGAGCGACCGGCCTTTCTCTCCTGTCGGAGAGGCGGATAGCAAGCCTCTCCGGGAGAGCCCGCGACGCGGTGTGGGCTGATAGAGGCTTCTTATCCGCCGCTCCGAGCGGCGCACCAACAGCCTTCTTCCAGAAACAAACGCAAGACCGTCATCCCACCTCGCCACGCCCCAACCTCCCTTCCTCTCCAGTCCGAGCGCCGGATAACATGCCTCTCCCGGAGAGACCTCGACGCGCTCCAGGCAGACACAGCGACTGGCCATTATCTCCTGTCCGAGCGGCGGATCACCAGCCTCTCCCGGAGAGGCCGCGGCGCGATCCAGGTCGATAGAGCAACTGGCCTTTGTCTCCTGTCCGAGCGGCCCATCGCCAGCCCTCTCCGAGTAAACATACGCAAGACCGTCCTCCCACCTACAGTGGCGTTTCAAAAGTGTTGAGAATTTCAGTCGCCACACGCTACCACCGCTGTTCATCATGTCGTCACGACGACGTCTAACTTCACAACTAAAGCAGATAGATGCGCATATGAGGGCTTTGTGGATAGCCCTGCATCAGGAGATCATGCATAACGATTCTGAGAGCGATACATCAGTAGGTGGTGGGGCCAACAAGGTTGTGGCGAATGGTGTTCCTCCTCTTCTTCATACTCAAAACTAGATTGTTGATGAACTGGAGGGGTATCTCTGTCCACACTCGCTGGGCGGCCTCCCAGAGCTGGTCTTTGGTTCCTGGGCAAGGCTCAATCAGGTTTAGACGCCGCTTGAGCTCTGCCCAAGCATGCTCAATGCAGTTGAGGTCTGGAGAGTTGGGTGGGTGAAAGAGGCCCTTGATGTTGAACCTCCCCTTCTCTGCACGACAGAAGCGGGTGAAATGGATCCTGTTGCCATCCTCAAGCACCCTGGCACCTCCATAGGCCCTCCAGTCGTTGTTGAGGCGGAGGAAGGCTGGTCCAAGGTGTGGTTTGAGGATCTGGTGGCGGTATAGCTCGCCAGTGAAGCCCTTCCTCTTGCCAGCTGAGCTGCTGGTGCTTATCCGGACCAGTGGTGTCCTCCCACCATGCCATATTCCCCCCCAAACCAGCACAGAGACATCTTTAGGCACTCTGGGGGCTAGAAAGTCGGGCAGGAAGCGCTCATTGTCCTTGCAGGTCACCCAGATGCGACCCTTGTTGCTGGCACACACCTGGGCTTCATCTGTGAAGATGACGCTCCTCCAGTCGAGTCCCCTGGTCTTGTAGTGCCAGCGGCGGCGCAGGCGGCGCTCCCTGATGCCAAGGAGAGGCTTGCGATGCGCTAGGCGGCGTTTGTAGCCCTCAGACTTGAGGAAGCGGCGCAGAGTACTGAAATGAACAGGAGGGGCGACTGTGGCGCATTTGAGGGCAAGATTCTTGAGGGACAAGCGCCGGTTCTCTTTGAGTACCTGCTCAATCTTGGGGCTATCAAGGCTGGACAGCTTGGGAGGGCGTCCGCCGGCATGCTTGGTCTTCATTGGGCTGCCATTGGCGTACCGCTTCTTGAATCTGTACAGCTGGGCAGTGCTGCAGTTGAACTTGGCTTTGCTTCTGCTGGGTGTGCCCTTCTGGGCTTCTGCACTGATGGCAACTCCCTCTGGGCTGGTAAAACGCGAGCCAGACATAGTGGACAATGTCAGCATGCATCAGTCCAGAGGAGAAATGCATAGCTGCGCTGGTTGACCGGCTACAGACGTCGCCGGCGCCGTCGTCAGATGATCATCGAGCGCCACTAATCGATTTTCTCAACGCTTTTGAAACGCCACTGTAGCCACGCCCCAACCTCGCATGTCCACTCGTCTCCTGGAGAGTCCGTTGCGAGTGGGAGCATAGCCACTGGCGATCAGGACGGCCTCCTCACCAACCATTGCGACTGCCCTTCCTCTCCTGTCCGAGCAGCGGATCACCAGCCTCTCCCGGAGAGGCCGTGACGCACTCCAGGGCGATACAGAGCCCGGCCAGGCCCCTCCTGAAGCAACTCCTTCCGGAGAGCCTGCGCTGTTCTCCAGAACAATGC
Organism: Vanrija humicola; assembly: GCA_008065275.1. Lineage (NCBI taxonomy): Eukaryota > Fungi > Basidiomycota > Tremellomycetes > Trichosporonales > Trichosporonaceae > Vanrija > Vanrija humicola. The sequence continues at coordinate 298,393 of QKWK01000016.1, forward strand.
AGCGCCACCCCAAGCTCCCCCATGAAGTCCTGGATCGCTGACGACCAGGTAGTGCGGTGGCGTGTGGCATCGCGTCGTGCTTTCTATGTGCCTTCTACGTGCTTTCTACATACAATGGCCGCCCACCTCGCAGCGTTGACAACCCGCATCCTACCATCCCGTCGAGGTCCAGGAAAACGCCCATCTGACTGTGCCTCTTCTGCAACAGGTTCTTGATGAAGAGGTCGTACGTCCTCACCCGATCCTGCTGGTCTCGCCCGCTCGCCCGATGCCGAGTCGCACGCACACATCGCCCCAGTCGTTCCCATTGCCATCGCACATACTACTCCTGCGCAGGATATGCAGTGTGGACGGCTGCAGGCGGATGCCTGCTGTCAGCAGTGTCTGAGGGGAACAACGAGCCAATGATATCCTTGCACACGCGCTGGCCGAACACGCGCTGGCCGAGCACGCGGACGGCCTCCTTTCCGGCTGCATGGTTGAGCAGAGGCCAGGTCTCACCTTCGCCGTCGCCGTCGCGGCGCTCACTCTCGGCGTCGTCGCCCTCGTCCTCGTCGGAGCTGATTTCAACGGAGACAATCGGCGCGCGCGGCGGCGGCGAGAGGGGGAGTATGTGGTCGCCGGAGTCGCGCGCCGCACGCTCGCACTTCACCTGCGCCTGCGTCTTGACGCCCGGCGAACGGGGAACGGGGCGGGGGGGTGGTGGGCCGCAACCGGTCCTCGTCGCTGTCGTCATCGATCTGGCGTCGGCCAGCGAGTTCAGGGGGGAAGAACTCACCGTGTAGACGACCTCGAGAGCAGGTCAGTCCCCGCATACGGAGAAGGCTGACGCGTCAGACGATCCTGGGCATTGTTTCTCCACGCGGGCTCGAGTGGGAGAAAGGTGTCAGCGCGCCTGCGGTTTCTACCCACACGCAGGTATAATCGGATCGTTCTTCCTCCACATCTCTCATCGCTCTTTAGTGTTTCCCATCACACCAGCCTGACTCAATCGACGGCACACCCTTGCACCCTGCTCTTGGGCATTCCCAATGTAGGTCTTGGCTTCGATTTGACTATGCTGACCTACCAGCTGCGCATTACCACGTCCGCTGTCGCTGTCATGGCCAATGTTCCTCGCCTCCTCACCGTGCGTATCACCGCCCTGAGAGAGCATACCCTCCAGTCGATACTTGCGTGCTCATTCAGAGTCCGCCGAGTGCACCCCTGCCGTCACGGCAGACCCAAGTCTCCCGCACTCGGAGAGTCACCTGTAGGTTCCCGAGCGTCTCTCCCAGACCGTCCCAGGCAGTACGAGCGCCGGTCGACAAAGCCGATGCAAGCAGACCGGCCCGTGAGTACTTACTCGCTCATGGCACGTCACCTCCACCTCGTAACTAGTACGAAGGTAGGTCGTCATTGAGGTTTCGAGCTGACCCGACTGTGAATACTGACGCGCTCTTTGCAGTTTACCTCCACGTCCTCGATGTTGCTGACCGGCAGGATATGCGCAGCAGTATAGAGGCAGGTCCCGCGTTGTCGACAAGGCTGACCTGCCAGACGTTCCTACGAGACCCGAGGCAGGGTCCTCTACGCGCCTCAAGCTCTGCCGGTCTGTCAGTAACATGGTGAATAAAAGTCGGCCTCGTCTTCTTGCTGTTACTCTGCATCGATCCTGGTGGGTTGAGCATTAACGAAGTCGTTGACCCGTCAGAGGCTTGCTGAATCCTCGCCTCGGCCTTGGCGTTGGTGCCGCGGCCGAAGTGAGTCATGCCCCGTGTGGCACCGCTGACCCCTCAGTCGATGGCCCTCAGTGCAGACCTCGCCGTTGTCCACTGGGCCGCATCCATTCAGGACTGATGAACTCGATTGCATCCTGTCGGTCCCACCCGAGATTGAGAAAGCTGCCTGGCTGATGTGGGTCGGCACTATTTCCCCATGCCGATGACGGAGGGAGAAAGGTGACGCGCACGCGCCTCCCGCAACTATTTGCCATGCGCATAACTTGATCTCATCCTCTTCCTCATCATCGCTCTCGTCCTTCCTTTTGTACCTTCGCACCCCGAACGCCTGTTCTCGTACCTCGCGGCCTGCTCACTAATGTTCCGAGGGTGGGTGCGCTATGTGCGATCGGATCCCCTGACCCACCAGATGCGCGTGCCCTCGTCCGCTCCCTCTGACCCGCCGGCTTCTACGCAGCCGCCCTCGGTGATACCTCTGTCAGAGGCTGGCACTGGAGGGTCGACAGTCCTTCGGTGGGTTGCATCGTCTCCGCTCTGCCTGCCCCTCCAGCACATCGCCTTCCCCGTTCTACTGAGCCTCGGCCGTTGCGTCGCCGAGAGGCATAGGGTGGGTAGCACGTCTGGTAGGATAGCTGACCCAGCAGAAGATGCTTGTTCTCAACCTCTTCCTCATCCTCACTCAATCTCATCTTACTTTGGTACCTTCGCATCTCATCCCCCCCGACGGCCTGTTCTTGTACACCGCGCCGTGCTCCCTTTTGTTCCGATGGTGGGTAGCGCACTGTCCTCTCGGATCAGCTGACCCACCAGATGCGTGTGCCCTCTTCCGCTGCCTCTGACCCGCCGGAGCGAACACAGCCGCCCTCGGTGAAACCTCTGTCATGGGCTGGCTCTGGAGCACCGACTGTCCTTGTGGTGGAACCTGCCACTCCGGGTGGCTTACCCGCCAGCACACCGCTCTGCCCGTTATAAGGAGCCTCGGCCGTGCTGACACCGGGAGGACAGGATGTGGGTAGCACGTCTGGGTGGCATAGCTGACCCTGCAGAAGACGACTGTCTGTGACGTCCGAGCCGTCAAACACACAGCCCGCGCGCCTGCTCCGGGTCTGACCGAACGGGCTCTCAAGCAGGTTAGTCTCCCAAACTCGACATTGCTGAGCTGCGAGAGATACATGTGCCGTATTACCCATGCCTGCGCCGAAGGAAGAAATGGCAATGCGCCGAAGGAAGAAATGGCAATGACGCCAGCGCATCCGGCGGTCTTTTCCGGCCTAACCCGTCCCTTTTGTTTCCTCAACTTGTCCCTTCGCCCTTCAGTGCCTCTTATCGCCCCCGGGCCGCTAAGCCTGAGTTCCACCTCCGCCCCCGGTCCCTTGACCTGCATGTGGGTGTTCTCTCCGATTCGGCTGACCCGCCAGAAGCTATACGCCTCGCCTGCGTCTTCTGCACCGGCTGCCGCCATCTCACGACCCGAACCAAGGGGCTCGTCTGCATGTTAGTCACCCAGGCTCCTTTTACTGACCTCTCAGACATTTAGGAGCAGGAATACCCCATGCCTGTGCTGGAGGGGGGGGGGGGGGGGAAGGCAATGGCTCACCCGCCTCCCGATGTATTTGGCCACACGCGGCTCCCATCCTCTTTCTACTCTTCAACATACCCCATCGCCGTTTAGCGGAGACCAACCCATCCTCCCCGTGCTATGTGCTGACATCACATCACCGCACGCCGAACAGTGGACTTACCGTGTGGGTCCCAGTTCCGTCTTGACTCCGCTGACCCAACAGCTTCTCCCCACCCCCTCGGCTGCGCCTGTTGCCGTCAACGTTCCTCACACACTCCTGGCAGCTCACCAATCTCCTTGGACGCCTCCGACCGGCCGGACGCTATGCCCGCATCATTTGCGTCTGACGTCTCAGACAGGTCTCTCTCGTTCACGTCGAGTCTCTCTTCGCTCTCAGACGCCATCGGCGGGGAGCGTACTCATGGCATGGTGTCGCTGAAATGCCAGCATACAGACGCCCGTCGGGCTGCTGAGCCTCGAGCGTGTTCGTCACCGCGCCGCACAGCGTGGGTGCCGCGGCTTGTGGCGTTGCTGACCCGGCACAGGGGTGCCCATCCGCATAATTCTCCCCTCTTTAAGCTGGACCTCGAGTTTATGCTTTGGTGATCGCATGGTTTCGGTGGGTTCCACCACTTGCGTGATGTCTGACCCACCAGATTACCCTCCGGCTCTCGCGGCAGGACCGTCCTGTGGGGCAAACAACCCAACTTGGACAGTCATTCGTTGAGTAACTCTACCTCCAGATGGCTGACCTCCAGCTAATTGCCCTGCGCGTACTACTGTCCTTTCGGCGTGGCGTCGGCGCAACGTAGCGATCCATCCGGGAGTGCTGACCCACCAGTCGGCGGATGTACATGGCATCATAACTGGACCATCACCGCTTCCCGCGCGCCAGCTTGCAGGAGACACTGGTGGCCTGGTTTACTGAGTGCGAAGTGGGTCGGGCCCCAACCGGCACTGCTGACACCCAGACTATGACGGTGCACCCCGGGCCTCGCTCACTCGACTCCCCCTGGGTGGGTAGCCGTTGGGCGTATGCCCCGCTCGTCCGCCAGCCACGAACACTCGCCTCAGCTAGTACTGTCCAGCCAAACTTTACGCCCGCCCCCTCGTCCTCGATTCCGCTGGCCGCCGGTCCATCCGGAGCAGTCCAAAGGTGGGTAGTCATTGATGATTCCCGCTGACCCGCCAGCGAGTCGCAACATGCTATGGCATCCTCTTCCACATCCTTGGGGTCGCAGAGTTGGCAGTTGATCATGAGCAGTACCCTGGCAGGTCCCTCTGCCTCAATGACTGTCGCCTGCTGCGATACTACACCGCCCGTGCCGTGTATGTGTCCGCGGCAAGCTCTGCAGGGCTGGAATCAAGTTGGTCAGGCTCGACCTCGTCTCATGCTGCTGCTCCGCATTTATCTCGGTGGGTATCGCGGCGACGAAAGTGCTAACCGGTCAGATATCTCCCGGGTATGCTGCCAGTCCTCCGGTCCCCCGCCGTGGCGTCGCGGCTGCGGACGACATGATCCGAGCCTCACCTGGCACGGCTTACCTGCCAGAGCATGTCATACTTATTCATTAACTCGGCAACTTATACGCCAGCGATACGAGAAGCCACCAGAGAGCTCTACAGCTCGATATGAGTCCCCCACACCGAAGATGGCGGTCGTGGTACATGTTTGCGGACCATGACTACCGACGCGGGTGGGATCCGAAGTAAAGCGTCGGCAGCTGCCACCTGCCAGACCTGAGGCTTGCATGCCCACCGACAACCCAAAGACCTCACTTGGACCTCGACGATGCTCCTCATGCTCATGTCAGCAATGCGCATGAGGCATCGCATTGGGGTGTGTCTCTCCGTACCCAGCCACGGCACCCATGGAAGGCCGTGACGGGCGTTTGGTGTTGGCTGCCGATAGCCCGCATTCTCAGCCGTCCCTCTCCGTAACTGTCCACTATGCAGACGCTTTGTGAGATCCACCGTTGGTTTGGCACTGCGTCGGGTCGGACGCATTAGTTGATCAGGCCTCGGTGACAGGGTGGGGCATGCTCGGCGAAGGTACAAGTTGCAGTTGCGTTTACATCGTGCGCAGAGGGTGACTCATAATCGACGACCGGGGCGCAGAGTGGTTCAAGACAGCACCATTAAGTCCCCACCCCACCCGGCTGGCTGGCTCACCTCCACTTGTGTCCGCTCCCGACACCGTCTCACACTGACGGCGGCGGCGTCCTCTGCCAGTCACACGGCCTGCCTCGCAACCTGCAGCCGACGCCCTCACCCACCCACCTTGCTTCTCTCTCCCCACTCATCTCTCTCATTCCTCTACGCGTATCATCACATCAACTTCTATTCTCACAACTACCCACCCACCTCTCACTCATAGCCCACCCCCACCATCCACAGGGCTACTAGAGCCACAGAGGTCACAACTTGTCGTCGTCACTCAACCTCACCACCACCGACGTCACCTCACCTATCGTCGCCACCCGCGCGCCATGGCGTGGTTCAACCCTCTTACATCGCCCTCGGCCGTCGAGTCACCCAGCTACCCCATACAGCCTGGAAGTGAGTACCGCGTGCCGCGTTGTGGTGCCTATGTGCGTACGTGTGGGGTGGTGGGGGAGGATGATAAAGCCAAACATTGCAATGTCAAAGGTAACAGCACCTTCGACGATGACGACCCAGCGCCAGCCCTCGAGGCCGTGCTTGCCGTCAAGCGTCGCAAAGGTCGCCGCGGCGATCAGACCAGAGAAGGACGTCGCGAGGATCAGAGCCGTGTAGAGGATGGACACGCGGGTCGCGATCTCGCGGCGCGTGTAGAAGAGCGAGAGGAGGTAGAGGGCGCCGGGGTAGAATGGTGGGTTAGGGGGTTAGGGGGTTAGGGGGTTAGGGGGTTAGGGGGTTAGGGGGTTAGGGGGTTAGGGGGTTAGGGGGTTAGGGGGTTAGGGGGTTAGGGGGTTAGGGGGTT